>CM061045.1:11718910-12228910 GCA_030762985.1 Adelphocoris suturalis | reverse complement strand
TTGGAATACCTTCGATGATCATATAAATTCCCCATTTAGATACTAGTAGATAGAGATACAGAAAGAAATAATGAAAAAAAAAGGAACAAAAATCGGCCAAACTGGATGGAAAAACGGTTCTCTGTTGTACTGTAAACTATTGTTCGTTCTGCGTCTTTATTACTGGTCACTGCTCCAAGTAAATCCGAGGGGCAATGCCGCACCTTCGGAAAATCCAACAAGGTCGTCTACGTTTCTCCACTTCTGTCGGGCCCCTCTTAGGCACATTGATGATGCCCGCTGGATGGCAAATTCGAGACGAGCCCGGAGCCAACCCTTAACAACTCCATGGGGCCGTTTCCATCGGTCAACCAGTTTTTCTGCCAGCACATCTACAAAACGGTTCATTTGTGGTGCAAAAACTCCGTCAACAGAACACACTAGAGGAGTGAACGTGCAATGTCGCTGTTCGCATGCTGGAAGGTATTTCCTCTTCTTCTCTTCTTCAGCTGACTTAAGGACTGCTTGTACGGAGCGGGGAACATAAGAGGGAGCGTCTGTGTCTACGACACGGACGTCAAACAACGCTTCCCTCTGCGGTTCCCACACTCCTCGACAAGCCAAGTCCCCTCTTAAAGCCGGGTTTGTTGCTGTGGGTGGAATAATCATGGGTTCCTTCACGCAATTTCCCCATGCTGTGTTCATCAGCTCGCCAAGGATGTCTCTCAATTCATTGTGGCGTCTTGAGATTAGGCCTCCTGTTTTACAGCTGAGTGCATGGCGCAATGAGAATGTACCATGTCCACAACCGTCACAAGACCTTGGCATGTCGACCGGAATTCGCATGTACCGTACTGCAAGTGCGTCTCTGAACTCATCAGCCGAAAGATCGAAATGGTGTTTGACCAATGGCACAGCTGACAACCAACCTGATGACTTCACCTTAGAAACATCCTGGATCGCTCGCTTGATGGCTCTCTGTCTGTCCCCCGAAAACTTACACAGTGTTGTATCCAACAATACCTTCTGGGCTTCTTTGCGCTTTTGTACTGCGTCCCGTTTAGCTTGGCTCATCTGTGTCCTGTGTTCAGCGATATCAAAGGGGGTGTCACGTTGAATGGACTCGACTAGTACCGTGGACCCCCGCTGAGACGTTTCAAACAAAAGGTCCGTCGAGCGCGTTGGATCTGTCCATGCCAGGCCACCTGTATCCACTGGTAGAGAGAATATGTCGCACTCTTCCTCTGTCACCGTTCCCCCGACCAAGGACGGAATAAAGGTTTTGCGAATTTCCTCTCTTAGTGATCTAAAATCTTCTCCCCTGCAACTGACCACTCTTTGAACATACTGCCATTGGAACTTCAGAGACTTGGTGAAACCGACATGCGCGTCCTGCGGCTGCTCTTTCCCGACCAATGACAAGCGCTTGAGCGTCGTTATCCATTTCTTAAGTTTTTCTGCTAGATAAAGCTGCTTCCCAGATGCCTGTCCTATGAAACCGCCAAGAAACCTCTGCCCAGTCACTATTCTTATTCCGGTTCCTGAGAATATTCTTGCCGCCTCCTCTTGATCTTCAGGATTTACAACAAGAAAGGACTTTTGCCCTTGGGGAAAATATCCGTAATCCGGGCCGAGCCTTCCTAATTTATCCCACCAGCTTTTCAAATCAGTGAAACTTCCTTGAGCTGAAGAGTCGTCGGCATACCAACACTGATGAATGTTGGTGTTCTGCAAATTCTCTATGAGGGGAAGTGTTGACAATGCATACAGAAGCATAGCTAGAGGGTCCCCTTGAGTAACTCCTTCTCTGCTATGCATGTTTTCTTTCCCTCCACGCAGTACTAATTCCGCCTGGCCTTTATACGTATTATAAAGAAATCTTGCGCAACTAGGCCAATGGAAGCGTGCGTACCACAGAGCCTTGATCCTGTTTGCCGAGTTGAAGGCGTTTTTCGCGTCCACAAGAAGAAGACCCCATTTCGAATTCGGCAATGCTTTTTCTCGATATAATTCATTCATGGCATGGACTGCTCCTTCTATTCCCCCACTCAACCCTCCGGCTAGCTGTTTTTCCTTGCATGCATTTGTGACCTCCTCCCCACTAACTTCTGCCATACATTTGGCCAAAATTCTTCTGAGACATTCACCTACACCTATTGGTCTGATACCAGGACACTTATCAAGTGCAACCAACCGACTGGCTACAAGGGCTCTTATTGAATCCCATGATACGTCCTCGTTGCTTAACTTATTTGCTAGGGCTGCCACTGCCTCGCGAAGATGTGTACTGGATCTTCCATGTCGAAGTAAAAAATCAGCCCACTGGTCTGACTTCGAACCACTAGGCCCACCTCCTCCGTACAATTTCCTTGCCACAAGTTCAACGATATCTGATGTTATCTGTACTTGAAGCAAAGGGGGAATTTCCATAAATCCACTAGGCAACTGTAAGCTATCCGGATCCGGAATGGAAGGTGGGGGGGTGTTTCAATCTTAAATCATCATAAACTGTGATCCCTGAGTCATCGATTACTTTGTTTGGGTCAAGGACAGACGAGTGCACATCCTCCATCAGTTTATTCATGGCTTCCTTTACTTTTCCACGCACCATTAGAGAATGGAATGTTTTGCTTATATTGTCACCGCTCCCATAACTTCGATTCTTCAACTTTTTGTCCTGTGTCACAGCTTCATTAATTAGGGTATCCCATTTACCCTCTGACCATAATCGAAGACGTCTTTCCAACAGAATCCGTATGTCCTTCGCTTGTTTAATCATTGTATTTCGTTGCAAGAGAACTGAAACAAACACCATCAACCTTTCTGAAGTATGTTCTCCTTGAGCCAACGATGATATTTCATTCGCGAGTGCTTCAACAAATCTATCTCCCACTGATCCACTAGGCAGGTCGTACTGTCTTCCCCTCAATTGGGAAATTATTTGCCACCTTTCGTACCAAGGACCACAAGGTTCCCCAGGAGAACTCAAATAAGCGGCCTCATACAATTCTCGCAGCTTGGCTTTGACCACTTCCTCCGGCGTCTCGGGGGTCGTGGGAGACGTTCTCTGAGTGATATTTAAAGGAGTGCTATGATTGATGTTTGATAAGTTGGTGTCTGTAATTATATTCATTATGGAACTGTCTGGAGAGGTTCTTAGCGTTGGGCGTCTCCTCTGAGAGTCTGCTAGTACTCCCGTACTCTGAGCTTGAGGATGTAAAGCCCGGATATGGAGATTCAGACCTCTTTGGGAGAACATTCGCGATGTATTTTCGCAATGGGGGCATGGATTTCTTGAGTTGTCCATGACTACGCCTGTGTATCCAAACTACATTGCTACATAACGGTAAAAAATATAAACAAAAAACAACAACTATTCCAAAACTTTTTACCGAAAACTATACCCAAGTTGTTTCAATCCGATGCCGATCACACAACACTTGGAGAACACTATTCAAGGCACTGGCAGTTGTATGGCCCTGTGCCTAATATCCCTGCCAAAAATCACTTCCTGAAATGCACTTTTTACCACATTTTTTCAATAATTTCAGAGAGCTAAATTTCGGATATTACATTTCAAACGCGTCACCATGAAATGTACTGTAAACGAGTTTATCAAGAACAAACAATGTACCAGTGAACGAGTGAATTGTGGTTTGGGAGCCAAAAGGAAAAGTGTATTCACGATAAGAGAAAGTTTTTGATGAAGTTGTAGACTTCTGGTTACCGTTTGAAGCAGTTGCAGTGAGCTGTGTTCGGTAAACAATTTTGGGGAGGGCGTAATGGAATAGCCAAGCAGTTGCCGTCCATTGTTTGGGATGAGAGGGCATAATTAATAATTGATATCATTTCGTCTGTGTCTCCGTAAGGGGCTTGGCAAGTATTGATCCTCCTGTACAAATGATGCTGTGGCGGCTCTTGCTCATTTCTTTTCCTCCTGGAAACCCGAAAGTTGTATGACTTTCCTCAATCAGAAACATTTGCCCCAATTTTTTAACTTTGTCGAGGAAAGCTACTCGCTATGGATTGCTTCTTAAAAACTCACCAATCATATAACAAGGTTTATCACGAGAAAAACTACAGAATTCTCTAAAATGTCCTCCTTTTAAAAATTTAAGATTAAAAAAAAGTTGAATAACGTTGATTCAAACGTTGGGGATTTTCGGAATGTAGAAATTTTATTTTATTAAGTGTATGTAATGAATCAGAAGAACCTATGGAAAATAATTGTTTCATACAATACTCGCCCGAACGGCGCCGAGTCATGTCACATCCAAGACCCAGAATTTGGATGCAATGAAGCTCAACTCGATCGTGAGGAAAACCGGCGAAAAACCTCATCTGAAAGGAAGGAGACATTCTCAGCACCCACCTATCTGTTGTGAGATACACTCATCAATTACTACCTATATTAAGATAATGTTGATTGAAATGAACGGTCGAGTATAATAAGGAAATATGCAGAGGAATCGTTGATATCCCATTGTACAAAACACTGCGTTCTATCCAAAAAAAAGAGAAAAGTTCCAGTCATGCAGCATGACCCCATGAAATTTTTGTTCTTAGATTTCAGTCGCTATTGATCGTGTTGATTTTAGTTTATGATTTTGATAGACAAAACATGGAATCAAATTATTAACACATGCACAGAGTAAACTCATCAGTTGTGATTACATTTATTTATTTTTTATTTTTTTAAAGCACCTACTACCTACGTTTTAAACAGCATGGTTCTAGGATTGGTTATACAGGGATACTTCCATAAGAGTAGTTCAATCTGAATTTGGACAATGTTTCATGCAAATATTACCGATTTTTACAACTAGCGAACGGCATTATTTCGATTTTTGACTGATTTTTCAACTTTGAAATTTTTGAAAACTTTATACTATTCTTATTTTTATGATTACTGTTAGTTGCTGAAAAAATTATTTCGCACAATCGCATGAAATTTTTGACTACATTTTTGGAAGTGTAATCATCATGCTGGCCAACGAAAACTTTCGTTTTGTGTCCTTAACATTTTAAAATTTGTTTGAAGTTTCAGCACAATTCTACGGACAGTTTTATGACACATAAAAAAAGAGAAAAGTTCCAGTCATGCAGCATGATCGTATGAGCGAATTTTCGTGGATTATACTATATTATGTTACTTTGTTTTGAAATATGAGCACTTTGGGTGCAAAGAAATCGTGAACCACCGATTTTATGGCGAATAAACTTGTTTTAAATAATATTCTACGATTCAAAACAGATTTTGGATTTTTAGCAATTTTTCAGTTTTTTAATCGATTTTTCAGCAAATATTAATGATATTTATGTACATTTTTCAGCCTAATTTTTTGACTAAATTTTCTAATATTCTAGTTCATTGTTGATGAAATTCTTTTGAATAAAATTCTGATAAAAAATATGTTTAACAATTTTTAGTGATTTTTAAAGCACATTTTCAGGTTTTTAATCGATTTTTCAGCAAATATTAATGAAATTTAAGAAAAATTGTCAGCCTAATTTTGTGATTAAATTTTCAATTATTCTAGTTCATCGTTGATGAAGTTCTTTTGACTAAAATTTGGCTAAAAACCAGTTTAATGATTTTTAGCCGTTTTTAAGCAATTTTTTGTGATTTTTTAAGCACATTTTTGGAAACCTGGCCAATTTAATGGGTTCAAAAAGAGCTGACCAACGAAATAATCCTTTCATTTGGAAAGCTTGATTTTTTGGCGCAAGAGCGGAATTTATATCCCGATCTTAAGTAGAGTTATCGTCTGGAATCCTCAAAGTGGCTTTCGACGAAGAAAATTTTGAAAAATTTTTATTTTAAAATTTTTGGAGCAATCGCAGCAGCTTCATTTTTTAGAAAAATTCGCTAAATAAAAGAAAAAAAAGTAAAAAAATACAAATAATAATTCGGAAAATATTAGAGTGAAACAAACGCGATGATATTAGAAGTGTTATTGTACAATGGAAAGAGTAGATTGCAGGAATAAACGGTTCAGTTATAGCAGAACAAATCGTATCATCGATCAGTATAAGCGCGATACGCTGCGCAAAAATCGGTAATGCGCTTACACAAACGTTAAAAAATTCATCGGCAGTATCAGCTAGTGACGCGGCTCGACCATCCCCTCCCGCTCTGTGACAACTACCGCAACACCATTGACCTATTTCGATTCCTCGCCTCATAATTAAGTATTTATAGACAGTTGTGGCGGGATTTCTGGGAAGCCAGCAGCGAAAGGGCTTGGAATAAAGAGATCGCACGGCCTTAATGTTGAAACAACTATGTTATCTGCACGATTTGGAGGGGGAAAACGTTTTGACACGAACTAGCACTTAGGGAGTGCTGCAATTTGGATGGTGACAAGCACAGAGTATGTCCTAAGCGGTTACCCGTTAATTTCGATGGCTCGATACTTTAGATAGATTGAGTCGAAGTTTTCCCCAGTACTTTGTGTGCCATTTGTATATAAGAATGTAGTTCTTACATCGTAAGCCACATTCTTTTCCATCCGATTCAATATAATTGTTAAAAGAAGAAAAAAAAAAAAAAGATCCAGTCATGTAGCATGATTGTGGGAGCGAATTGTCGTAGATTTATTATTTGAAATTTCAGCACTTTGAATGCAAAGAAATCGTTCACTACCAGTTTTATGACAAAAAAAAAAAAAAAAAAAAAAACGTTCTGGATAATATTTTGCGATTCAAACAGATTTCGGGGTTTTAGCCTTTATCGCAGTTCTTTTCTTCGATTTTTTTTTAGCAAATATTATTGAAATTTAAGTTCTTTTTTCAGCATAATATGTACATAAATGTTTTAGTTCATCGTTGATAAATTTCTTTTGACTAAAATTCTGTTAAAAAATATGAATTTGAAGATTTTAAGTAGTTTTCAGATATTTAAAATGATTTACTAGCACATTTTTTGAAATTTGACCAATTGTGTACACAAAAAGTGCTGGCCAACTAACTTGTCCTCTCGTTTCGAAAGCTTGATTTTTTGGAGCAAGAACGGAATTTTTACCTCAATCCTAAGAAGAGTTATCGTCTGGAATGTGCCACATTCATACACTTTTTTTAAAATATTTTTTTTATTTTACAAAACTCTCCTCAAAGGCGGTGGAGGCACACCATTAAATTGAAAAATAAACAATAAAAAGTGGGGAGGACGCCCAGGTCTACGCTACGCCGGCTCTAAGGATAAGAGGTGTTGCAGGATGAGGAGGAAGAATGGGATGAAAGGAAGTGCCCCTATAAAATGACCACCAGAACCCCTCAGGACGCAGGTGGTGATACCACGGAGCACTCCTGCTGAGATGCCCAACTCGAGTAACTCCATGGCGCTTTTCCCGCATCAAACCCTGCGCCATGACACCGTCGCAGCCATAACCTTGATATTATTAGTCGCCACTCCTTTTACCTTGGAAATCGCTTGCCGTAGGTCATTCCTGTCATATTTATTTATTTTAGCCCGCCAGGTCTGCTCCATGTCCACGCTGCCACTGACAACTACAACCTGGACATCCAGGATTATGGCAGACCCATCGGGCTAGGCGGCAACAATATCCGGCTTCTTGCCCCGGTCACTCGGCATGTATTACAGTCGCTCTCTCTCAGCTGCCCAACCGCTGGATGACAGAGCGCCTGCTATCTGCTTGGCCACCGCATCGTGACGGAGAATGCGGCCACCGTGAGTACCGGGACACTGCTGCACCACATGATAGAGATTCTCATTTCTACCCCGACAGGCACGGTAAAGGGTGTCCACTGTCCCACGAATACTCTGTGAACACCTCACCGAGGTGTATGATGTGGCCACCCGGACAGTATGAAAATGGCGGTAGTCGCGAGCCCCTATGCCCTCTGAAGCCCATTCCACCCACTGGGTAGAAATGGGGGATTCAGAGCACTGTCGGAGTTCTTTACCATCTACTGACTCATGCAGTGCAGCATCGAACTCAGCGGACGAGCTGGGTTTTGGAGCAGTTGGTGTTGCTCGATCGCACCACAACAACTGCTGCCGGACAAAGTCCAGGTCAGCAGCAGTGTGGGCGGCCTTCCAGCTCGAGCCCCTAAGGGCAAGCAGGCGCTGGCGGTGTAAAGATGGGATGCTCGCAGAAAGAGAGACAATACCGAGCCCACCGGCCTTGACCGGTGCGTGGATGTAAGCACTTGGGACACCAGGTGGAAAGCCTAGCCAAGAGCGCACAGCAGGGCGAACTTCACGATCTAACTCAAGCAGCCTCCCCACAGTAAGCCTGCCAAAGACTAACCCATAGGTTAGATTTGGTATTAAGTACGTGCGAAGGAGGCGCAGCTTCTGCTGTGGCTTCAATGGAGCCTTGGTGACACGAGCTAATGCTCCACCAAGGTCCACACGACTTGCAGCTATAGTGGCCACACCCATGAAGTCGACCCCAAGGTACCGCCAGACCTCCAACACGGATATGGCAGTGATGGAAGTTTGTCCTAAGACAAAACACTCCTCATCCACTACCTTCACCTTATGCGGGCGACCCGAAGGGACCAAGGAGACTGATTCACACTTAGCTGGGTTGACCACCAAACCACACCTGTCTAGCTGCTCTGCAAATGCGTTGAGGGAGATCTGCAAGCCCTCACGGGTTTCTGTGAGTAGGATGACATCATCAGCAAAAGCCAATGCATCTACTCGCACCCAAGGGGTGAGATCAAACCCTATTTCAGCCGGCTGCTTACCCAAGGCCGTATCCACGACCAGGTTGAAGAGGAGTGGGGACAGAGGATCCCCCTGGCGTACCCCACACCCAATAACAACATCCTCTGACATCTCACCTCATGGCTCGAGGACCGTCACGCCTTCGTGGTACAGACAGGCAACATATCAATTAAACGAGCAGGTGCCCCGACACCACGAAGACAATCGGTCAGGGCAAAGTGGCTAACTGTGTCAAAGGTCTTAGCGACGTCCAGAGCGGCACGATGGAGCTGCCGTTTCTTGATACGGGCCAGCGAATTCACAGTTTGGAGAACTGTTAGATTCTCTGCTATGCCATCCGCTGGCCGAAATGATCTCCGAACGTCACCAATGACACCAGCCACTTGGAGGCGAGATGCCAGAACCTTTTAGAAGTGGCGGCAGACCACCGACAAAATAGAAATAGGATGGTAGCCTCCAGGCCCACTTTCCCCTTTCTTTAGGATGAAAACTGTCCGGGCACGGGTCAACGCTTTCGGGGGTCTTCCAGATAGTAGCAGCAGGTTGAGGATGAGCAGCCTAACATTCTTTGGTGCTTTATTCCAGAATCGGGCGGAACTACCATCCGCAGAAGTGGAGTTTTTGACACGGCACTTATGTGCCTCATCATGAAGCATCGGTGTGCACATGATGCTGCGTAAGGAGTCCCTGGTGGAAGCTGGGGGTACCACTTGCTCACCAGAGTTGTGGCTGGGAGCACTCATAAGTGGCTCCCAGTATTCCACAAACTCCTGGAGGGCGGGCATAACTTGTTCTTCCCCAGCTCCCTCCAGTACCTCCGCAGATGCACGAGCCGGGTGCTTCCTCCACAATCTCTGGACACGCTGGTATTCCCGCCCCCTCGCTTGCTTAGCTGCTCTGCGACCTCCACAAGGCACCACATTAGGGGGAACTTCTCCCTGGTGCCTTGCCACGGTCGTTTCCTCAATCTGCCGGAAGATCCTCTGCACATAGGCTGTGCCCTCGTCCTCCAAGTCATTTGGCCCCTCAACAGCCCGCCTCGCCAGTTCCTGCAGGTAGGCACACTCATAACCAACAATATTGCCTACCTGCTCCCCGAGCCTCAATACTTCAGTCTTCAGGTCTGAAAGATGACCGGGGGTAATGGGGGAGGATTGCTGAATGGCGGGCTGTTGTCCCACATCTGCCGGAGATGCGGGAGAGGCCCCACTGCTATTTGCCAGGATATCATCCTGGACAAGCTGCTCGTAGTGATTCCTCAGGCGAAGAGATTGAATGGCAGAAAGCGTGCGCACGGGAAAACGTTGCTGCAAATAAACATTGATTCGACGTACCCCATTACGCACAGCCTCTGCCTCTTCTGCTGCCATTTGCCGCAAATCCTCAGAAGCATACCTGGGCCGGTGTCGCTCTATACTAATTGCTGCGTTACCCTCTACAGGATGCTTCTGCCAGACGTGGGCTCCAAGGCCAGGCTTGGAGATAAAGGCTCTTTCACAATGGGCACACTGGTGGGCATTAATTGGGGCTGTGGAAGAGGAGGAGGGATAGGATGATGAGGGAGAGGATGGCCGACGCCCCTGCCTGGAGCGCCCCCAAGCGCCTCCCCTGAGACCCCGCGTGCCAATGGGCACGCGGGGGTTATGAGGCTCATTCGTTTCGCTTTCCATAATGGGGGAGACACATTAAGAAGGGTAGGGAGACCCGGTGACACGAGCCTCCCCCCTAATCGCCAGCGGGTCACTTTGCCACCCTCTGTTCACCCAGAGGGTGCTCGGGTTGTACGACGGGGACGTATGACCATGACATGGGTAGGGATATGAAGGAGCTCCAAAGAGATAAAAACACCAACAGTTACCCTACCCCAGCAACCACACATACACACACATTTTTTTTTTTTTTTTTTAAATAGAAAACTCCCCTCAAAGGTGGAGGAAGCACACCATTAATTTGAGAAAATAAATAAATAAAAGAAGTTGGGAGGATGCCCAGGTTTACCCAACGCCGGCTGTTGGGCTGAGGGAAGTTGCAGAAGGATGAAAAAAAGTGCCCCTATAAACCGAACAACAGTTTAAGTAAGAACCCCTCAGGACTCGGGTGGTGATACCACGAAGCACTCCCGCCGAGATGTTCAACTCGAGTAATTCCGTGGCACTTTTCCCACACCACACGACCGTCATCTGATAGAGTTCCTCTAGTCACAACCTTCTTCTTTGGGATTCAGAAGATGAATGGGATCCTCCGGGAACTGCAACCAATTCTGACTTCCAGTCCCCTGACCCGTGATTTGTTTAAGGATATGCCTCTACTGGCTTACTGCTTGGGAAGAAATATAGGAGGAATACTGTCTCATAGGAATCCAAGAGTTCAGCCTTCAGAAGTGCAACGGCCTGGTTTACTTGGATGTGAGCGTCCACGGTACAAACTATGTGGCATTGTTATTGAAGGCTCTCACTTTACCTCACCCAATACCTCTCAATCCTACACATGTCAAGGGCACGCAGAATGTCAATCACGAATGTGTGTCTACCAGCTGATTTGTAAGCAGTGCACAGAAGCTCCTATGTTGGGAAAGCAACTCAACTAAATTTGAGAATAAACAACCACAGAGCTTCATTAAACCAAGATCGGCCCCTGCCATTAAAGCCACATACGAGATCACACAATCCTACAGTTACATGTAGCGAATGCTTCGGAATGAAATTCTGAAGTAGATGCCACAACCAACGAACGACAGACTGCTACAGCAGTCTGAACGGGCTCATAGGTGGGTACTGGCTGAACTAAAAGTAAAGGTTACATGGTTACAAGCTTCCAAGAAACACTCCAAGTCCCATTGTTCAGAAAAAACCATTACTCTTCTAATTTTGAAAAAGATTTACTCGAAATGTCAAATCACTCTTTCATCTTTATACTTGACAAATTTCTATCATTTAAGTTGATGATATATATACATATGAAAAAGTGTTAAACTCTAGGATTCGTTTCAAATGCCTCAAAACAAATTTCAATTAACAAACTTTTCGAAAATTTTGATTTTAAAAATGTTGGAGTCATTGCAATAGCTTCATTTACTTCGAAAATTCGCCAAAAGAAAAAAGGAAAAAACACCAACTCCTACTAAATACTTTACGATAACCCTCCTATGCATACCTATGTCGCATACTCGATAAGATAATATGAACATCTTAGACTGCAGTTAGCGCGGAATGAAGGTGTGAGGGCGTCATGCAGGCCTTGGATCGGGCTAAAGATTGGCGACAGGCGTAACCCTATTGAAGCATAGTTGCCAGCTCTCATATACGAATCTTTGTTGATATCACTACCCAATGAAAAATCTAATGTCACACTTTCGCGAGATTTCATGTCGACCGAATAACAACAATGAGAAGATATACATGTGTGGAGATATGATATACAGATTGACAGATATGGAAATACGTTTGGTTAAGAAGCTTTCTAAGGCGAATACGATAGAAAGTTTTGATTTTGGAGGACTTTTTACTTTCGCGATGTCCCAAAGGGATAAGAGGAAGTTTGTAATCGGCCTGAAAAAAGTTTTCTAGAACTTCCCCGGTACGTGGGTCTAGACTCGATCTGAGAACATTCGGAAGACACGAATCAGAGAAAACTCTCTCTGTCTATCTGAACGCCATAACCAAATTCCTGCTTCGGGGTTGGTTTTCAACACTCGAATATATTTACCAATAAATATGTATAATAATCTCTTCCAATTTATGACCATACGATTTAAAAATAAACACAATAAAATAAAGTTCCTCCAATATTACCCTGACGGTTTCGGTGAATTCAAAAGGGGTTACTCTTTGGGGAGTACAAAGCATACGCTTCCCGTTTCCGCTAATATGTAGCTGAAAACAACATTTAATACTAAAAAGTTCCAGTCATGCAGCATGATCATATGAGCGAATTTTCGTAAATTATCGTATTGTATAATGTTAAATTGCTTTGAAATTTGGACTTTTTGAGTGCAAAGAAATTGTTAACTATTAATTTAATGGTACACAAAACTTATTATAAATGATAATCTGCTATTCAAAAACAGATTTTGGAAGTTTTTATAGACTTTTTTTTTTCTACAAATTTTGATGAAATTTAATTAAAATTGTCAGTAGAATTTGTACAGAAAGAGAGAAGTTGGAAGTGAGGCTGGCCTTGACGCCGCACCCTTTGATTTTGAATACCTATTCACCTCCTTAAGCTAGATGTGACTTTGGCTCGAGCCAAGAAATTTCCCATCTCAAGGTGTGACAATGGGTTCCGCCCTTAATGTCCATATATGATTTTAAACAAAGTCTATATACGGTATCTTCAAGCGACGTTCAATCATACCTACCACATTAAAAGTAATATAAAAGTAAATTATTTGTAACGTACTCGCATAAATAACGAAGATACTACTACAGTAGGTAAAGTACGAGTATCTATCGAACCTATGTTGATACCAGACCTCTGCGATGTTTCGAAGAGTGCATACCTTCAAATATGAATTTAGTAATTGACCAAACAAAATTATTCTTTTTTTATGGCATGATTTCCGAGGTTCAGGGAATATAATCACGCTAACACGAGGCCTTTGCATGCAGTGTCTATTGGATTGCTGCCATTTAGCTTTTTTTAAAGATGGCGTGCTTAGTTTTAGTGATATAGCTGTTCTAACAGGTAAGCGATGAAGAACCACTGAGTTGGGGGGGGGGATTCAATGTTGTCAACATCACTTTATTGAATGAAGTGGCGGATTTAAGGGGGGGTCACAGGGGTCATGGCACCCCTCCTCCCCCATTTTTCCGCATTTAAAAAAACGATATTTAATTAATGAAGACTGTTCATTAATTGTTCCTACAACTCTCCAAGGCAATTGGCACTTGATACATTAATAATTGCATTAATAAAATATGAATTCTAATTAGTCATCCTGCAGGGTAAGAATATCGAATGTACTTTGCACTTGGCAGAATGGTTTAACTGTGGCGTGTACGGTAATGTAACATCAAGGTGGTAGGAGGGTGGCAACATTGATGCACGGCACTGGACAATGGCGTTTATTTCAAGGTCACAGTCGTACAGGAAAAGTCGTGTCTTATTGTGATTTCATATTTGGTTTCACGGTGTACTTTAACTCAATGAATACTTATTGAATACCTATGTTACTGGAAAACGATTCGAATCATCTACAGCTGTTGTAAAATTATTTTGATTTTACTAACCATGAGGTTGTTCTTATGTGTGTTTCGAAAAGTTAAAAATATAGTTCTATTCAAGCTTTTGACAACGATTTGCTCTCTGCTAATTTTTAACGTAGAATATACTTTGGTATTGGGTATATTAATTCCATTAGGTTATAGGTGCCACACGGCTTTTCAACATTTTCTGTTGGTGTGAGATTGAGATGAGTAGAGAGAAGTGGTGTCTTTCTGTTTGTGATCGTGATATTTACTCCATGAACTTTCAGAAAATAGCTAGACGAAGGGGAGCTACGATAGATGGGAGGTCTTGAATGAGGTTTTGTTGGAGAAAACTGATGGCATAGGACATATCGATGGGACAATAACTCGCCCAGAAGTTCCAGAAAGAGCTGGAGATGCTGTGAGAGTAGAAGCCACTAATAGGGTTAAAGCGGACCGAAATGTTCGAGCTGATATTCTCCTTGCTATTTCTTCATCAGAAATAAAGCATATGAAGAATTGCGAAATATCGTGAGAGTTGTCGATGAAATTAGAATTTATCTATCAATCCAAAGGCCCTGAAAGCATCCTTATTGAAACAACTCATGCTACATAAGATGAGTGAAAATGACGTCGCGCGGGAAAATTTAGCAATATATTTTGATGCTTTGGAGAAACTGCAGGCGATGGTTGTCGATTGTCGATTTAAATCCAGAATTGCTCACAATTATGCTTATATAGTCTCCCAGAAAGCTACGACAATTTTTGATGTGCAATTGAAACCAGAACTGATCTTCCGACTCCCGAAAATTAAAATCGTCGGGCAATGGGACTCGTGAAAAGTTAAACGTCGTAACCTCAATGCACTGATTGCATAGAACGGATTCCAACAGAAGAAAGATACTATTCTGAAGGGGAAGGATAATTTAGGTTCAAATGCAACAGGTCTCCGAGGAGACATTATTGACGTACGCTACAGAAATGTGTAGTTGTATGGATGTTACCACATATAGTTGGTGTCTGGATAGTGGATGTAGTTCACATATGTGTGCTAAGAAATAGAAATTTAGCTCATTGGAAAACTGATTCCAATAAGGTCAACCTCGCGAATGAATCCTCAATGAAAATTAATGGTAAGGGACATGTGGAGATGTTTGTCAAAGTAGTTGATGATATGAAAGGCCTAAAGCTGAAAAATACGCTTTTCGTGTCTAAATTACGATGAAATCTTTTGTCAGTGGGTAAAATAACAGATCAGGGCCATACTGTTATTTTCACAAAACAATCTGCAGAGGTTTGAAACAAAAGTGGAAATGTGATTATGATTGTCAACAAAGTAGATGGGCTGTACCGAGTCAGTGAAGCTGGTGAGAGTGCGGCTGATGAAAACGAGAAAGCTGTGGAAATAAAGCCCAAAACTAAGATTGAAATGTGGCATCAGAGATATGGTCACTTAAATGAAACGGACTAGTAAGATTTGTACCAAGAAGGCAAGGGGAATGGACCAGTCTGGAAACAAAAATCAACCTGATTGTACAATCTGTTTTCAAGGGAAAATGAATGATTCAGAAACATTTTCCGAAGCAATTTAGTTGTTTAACAGATGTATTAGAGATTATACATACAGACCGGCCACTATGAGGGCCAGTGAGGGTAAATTCAAAAGGAGGGAGAAAATATTTTCTTGCGTTAATTAAAAACTACTCCCGGTGGTGTGAGGTGAGGTTTCTATGCAAGAAATCCGAAGTTTTGGAGGAGTTTTAGATAGTCAAAACACTTGTGGAAACCCAGAAAGGGAAGAAAATGAAGTGCATTCAGTCAGCTAACAGTACTGAGTACTGAAACAAAGATTTTAACGCCTATCATGAAAAATGAGGAATAGCCAGCCGAATTACAGTATCACAAACCCCACAACAAAATGGGATCGCCGAATGAAACAATCGAAGCCCAGTAGACATGGCAAGATGTATGATGATTCAGGAAAAATTATCGCCGCCATTTTCAGCTGATGCGATTTTTACTGCCAATCACATAAGGAATTGGCGGTGAAACACCATTCAAACGTTGGTATGGCACAGCATCAAATGTTCATTATTTCCGCTTATGTGGTCGTAGCAAAGTATATTATCTTGATAAAGATGAGAAAACAAAGAATTTGCTCCCAGATCAAAGAAAGGTATATTTATTGGAAACAACTTAAGGGTACAGAGGATAGTCAGAAGAATCCCAGAGAACGATTGTATCGAAAAACGTCAAATTTGTTGATGAATACTCTGTCAGTAAAGACTCGGACTGTTTTGTTCCACACATAGGTACCTAATAGTGAATTTTGAGAATCCGGAAACCGTAAAGAATAACCAAATTGTTGTTCTGTTTGAGAAATCGACAACGGAGAATCAACAAAACAATCAGAACGAAAACGTCGTAACAAATAATAATGACAATGACCAAAGAGTAGAAGCTGCCTTGAACCCTCCAGAATCCTCCAAAGAATTAGTAGAAAATAACGAACCTTCTAACAGTGGACAACTACAGAGAACAGCACGTGGAAGAGGTAGGCCGCGGATGAGGTCAGGAACCATTGGAAGACCTCGAAAAATTTACTGTCAAGTCCCAATCGCTGCTAACGTAGGTGATTCAAACATCTCGGAAGAAGAGGCTCCTTTCCAAGTTGCTATCGACGAATTATCTGGATTCGCTGATCTCACTAGCTGTAAAACAAGCTTTTTCTAGCCAAGATGGTGCAGGATGGAGAGACACTGGAACTGTATTATCGGAATAGGCATCCATAATCGAAAATAAAATAAACGTAATCGGATGTCGAGTTGATCTGAGCAAAAAACTATGAGCAGATGGAACATTGTTGAGAAAGAAAACCCGGTTGGTAGCCAAAGGTTACAAACAACTACTAAAGATTTCTTGGAAACATTTGCTCCAGTTGTTCGTAGGTACGAGCTGGATCCGGACGATAATGGCATTAGCAGTGGAAAATTATTTGGAAGTCCATCAGCTAGACGTCGCAACAGCTTATTTAAATGGGAACTTATCTGAACGTATAAATTCATGGATATTCCGGACAATATATTATACACCAAAATCGACCAAATTACACATAAGTACTCAGGATCGACCCCAGACAAATGCTGTATAACTACTGCTCTACCCAGTGAATGTAAAAATATTTGGGGGTCTTGCATACAACAACCTATATTGTAGTTATTTAATAATTCAAAAACCAACTCTGTGGGTTTTAAATTTCAAAATTTCTACGAGGGAGGGCCCGTCGGTGACCCCCCCCCCCTCCCTGCAACCTAGATCCGCCCCTGATTAAAGGGCAACATAGACAATAAAATACCACATAGGAACGGATTGAAAAACAAAAGTCCCAGAAATGCAGCATGATCGTATGAGCGAATTTTCGTAAATTATCGTATTATATTGTTACTTTGTTTTGAAAATTGAGCACTTCGAGTGCAAAACAATTTGTTAGCCACCAATTTTATGGCAAATAAACTCGTTCTGAATCAAATTCTACGATTCAAAACATATTTTGGTTGTTTTAGCAATTTTTCAGTTTTTTAAATAAAATTTTCAGCAAATATTAATGAAATTCAAGTAAATTTTTTTCCATAATTTTGTGAATACAATTTTTAATGTTCTTGTTCATTGTTGAAAAACCTCTTTTAGCGTATTTTTGTAATAGGGAATTTTTGTAGAAAATGAAGCTATTGCAATGGTTTCAAAAAATTTAAAATTAAAATGTTCGAAAATGTTCTTCATTGAAACCCGGTCTCGGCTATTCTGAAACGAATCCTTGAGTTTGACGCTTTTTCGTGTGTGTAGGGTGTAGGAAGGTAGGTATATATATACCTACATTGGAAAGAAATTGTAGTAAGTATCGCTATAATAACCGTCGATTTTTCCCGTTGGGTTCCAAAGTAAAAACATGAAAATTTCACAATCGTTGTCCGTCCACTTAGGTATGCAAGTGGTCCACTCTTTCCCTAAATTTTATCTTTCGACGAATCGTCACAAAAACATTGCCTTCCGAAGTTAAATTTATTGTTTCTTCTTTGTCACGACGGAATAGGAAATAAATAATTACGGAAATACGGAGGGGTCGTTTTATGAAGAAACAAACGGAAAAACAGGGTTAGTTACCCAACTTTTTAAGATGGCGGGCGGTGAAAAAGGTGCGGATCAGCGCTGATCTGTGGGGGTAATCCACCCGAACAGGAGGATTGCGGAATCAGTGCGTTATCACAAATAAATCCCGAGTTGAGCGTTAGTGGAACGGTCATTTCGCCGTTTTGACGAGAAAACTCAGGGCCCTGGGTTAATCCAAGGTAAACTCCCATTGGTAGAACTGGCCCATAGAAAACAAAAGTGTCTGGAGCCTGCCCCAGGCGGCCGTGCTTCTAAGCCGAGCAATGCCGTCGGCAACGTTCGGTCATCTTTGGGTCTACTTACTTGGACCTACTATATGGAGTAGTGTTGTTGAGAGCCCACAAGGTCCTCCATAGTGTTATGGGCTGTGATGAATAGGAGTAGTTCCTCCTTATCGATTCTTGCATACGCTGCAGCTGGGGATATCCCTGATGGCTTATTCAACTATCAGGATATCCTCTGGGTGTAGCAGGTTAATCGCCTATCACCTTTGAAGGAGTAAACTAACTCTATTCATCACCTCTCGTTGTTACAGGGCTAAGCGCTTTTCTCCTGAGCAGAGAGTTTTTTTTGTATTCCAACCTTTGAAGCAAATTGTTAACATGATTATATTTGTCCAACTAATTTATATTTTACAAATAGGATTGGTTTAGAATATTTTTTTAAAATTTTTGAGATGAGAGCATGTAGACCACCATACTATACTCATTACATACACATCATTCTGCACTATTTCTCCAACTAATTTATATTTTACTAAAAATTAGACCGTAATCTAAGACATCCCTAATAATCTTTTCGTAATGGCTAAACGAATACCTAGTAAAAGATTTGGCTCAAAGACTCGCTATAAAAAAGTGATGAGAAGTTGATGAGCGAGATAACGCTAATTACGACAACTAAAATAAAACTGTAGTCCCCTCAGCTTCCGCTCTCATCGCCAGCGTCATGCAGTTGCCCAGTTGCTCCTGTAGAAAACTACTGTGCGGAACCTCTTAAGGACACCATATCTCTGAAATCGAATATTTAATTTCTCCCCTTCTTCTGTTCATTCGGCTTGGACTGGGATGCTTCTCCCGCAGGTTTATCGAATAATATGGCACGATTCCTGAGTTTTGAATGATAATCTCCTCATTATCTTCTCATTAGAAAATGGATATTGAAAACTTGTGGAATAAAATTGAAAGTTAAAACAATAAGAGTGCCGGTTTGTCAAGTCTTAAACTAAAAGTTTTCTTTACAGAATTAAATGATGAATTTGAATTTTCAACCCGCACATTCCGCTAACCTCTGTAAATATTAATTTTTAGCGAATTTATTCTCATTGTGATTCAGACTGAATCGCTTTAAATAAAATGTTACTCCAAATTTGAAGAATGTGGGTACATTTCATTACATGCCTACAAGTGAATGTTGAACTTCATGGCTGCAGGTTGACCACAAACAGGAATTTAGGGCACTACAGCCGGCACCTTGAGTCAATACCGAACCCGAGACAGACCAGTGTATGCCCAGTGGTATGTGATTAATCTTTTTTCCGGCATATCAAAATCGCCTTATAACGGGCCGTTTTCATGTTCCTTTCCCTCCGGTTGTATTAAACATAAAGCGATGATTTTTATTAATATATCAATGTAATCTTTTTACAAAGAACTTTTCGGAGTACTACATAATAAAAAATTACAATGGTCTGAAAATAGGCATCAAAATACCGGTTAAATCCTGAGTTAAGTATCTCATGTGCCCTACTTTTCATTCAAATAGTAGGAGGTTCTATGCTGTAAATGTGTATCCACATCCACAGTCACTATATAACTGGTAAAAATAATTGCATTGAAATCTATTGACTGCGAACTGAAGCCAAAAACTGAAAATCAAACAGCTTGAAGTTCATTAACTGATTTCTGTCTTCTATGATACGTGACTTCCATGTATTTATCACATCCATGTATTCAACAAACCTTCTCAGTGGTTTCATGCACGTTATAACCTCATTTTCTCTGTATAATCACTTTATTCGGAGATTTATTGTTGTTAGTTTCACTAAACTAAACTGAAGTCCATTGTATCGGACGCTCAACTTCCGCAAAGGTATGTATGTATATATATATACAAATATATATATATATATGTCATTCCAGACGATAACTCTCCTCAGGGTTGAGATGAAAAAAATCAAGTTTTCCAAACGAAAGGATGAGTTTGTTGGCCAACACTTTTTGAGTACATTAAATTGGTAAAATTTCAAAAAAGTACTAAAAAAATCACTAAAAATGGTTCAAAACGGCTAAAAATTGTTATATATATATATATATATATATATATATATATATATATATATATATTTTAGCAGAATATTATCATAATGTTTATTAACCATAAAATACAAAATTAAAAAATTTATGTACAAGATTATTCTGAAAAATGTACTTAAATTTCATTAAAATGTGCTAAAAAAACTATAAAAACTGCAAAACATTTAAGAATCCAAAATTCTTTTTTCAAATCACTGAATATTGTTTAGAAAGAGTTTTTTTTCCATAAAACTGGTAGTTAACAATTTTTTTCCCCTCAAAGTCATTAATTTTCAAAACAATGTAACATAATATAGTACGATAATTTACGAAAATTCGCTCATACGATCATGCTGCATGACTGGAACTTTATTCTCAATTTTCGGTAGCAATTTGCTCATTTTAAAACAGCGAATACGGTCACGAGTTAAATCTCAAAGTACTCCCAAGATTGAAATCAGTTCAAAGTATGATCGTGAATAAATTCCTAATAATAGAAATAGATTGATAATTAATCACAAGGATTTGTGATTAATTTGAAGAATTGTAGGAAATCTGAGATTGATCATTAAAGATTGGTGATTGATCATAGAATCTGTGGTTAATCATTGTATTCTATATTACCAGGATCTGAACAATATGTTCTAAAAACTAGAAATGTAAAATCTATAAATTTTTAAATCTTTAAATTCTTAATTATACATAAATAAAGCTGTTATTTACGAGTATAGTCGAGGACGGAATAGCGAATCAATCGGCACCAAATTTTTGGAAAAATGACGACGGAAAGTGTGCTAAAAATTCGTTGAAGTTTCGTACCTCAATACATACCAGCACCAGATTCACAGTTTCCCGCGTTATTCTCCACTTCGACACCTCCGAGAGTCTGAGAAGTTGCTCCCTCCACGCCAAAAGTAACTACTCGGAGGTTTCTTTGTACATTTTTTAAATATACGTATTGATCTTGGCATTTAATATGAGAGTTCGAGCAAAAACAGCGGCAAGCGAGAAGCTTGAAGTCTGAACATACACTAATGATTGATGTATCCTCACAACGCTGCTAAGGAAATGTCTCAACAAGCTTCCTAATAAGTTCTCGGAAAGGGTCTTCCAAATTAAAGTGACGTCATTAAAAGCATGTCGTGTCACTCGGAAAATTAGGCGAAACGTCGTCATCATTACTAAATAATTATATATATATATATATATATATATCACGGACTTAGGTTGGGTTTAGTTTAGTGAATCGAACAAATATAAATCTTCGAAAACGAGATTTTAAAGAGAAAAGGAGGTTATAACGTACATGCAACCACTGAGAAGGTTTGTTGAATACATGGATGTGATAAATACATAGAAGTCATGGATCATACAAGACAAAAATCAGTTAATGAACTTCAGGCTGTTTGATTTTCAGTTTGTGGCTTCAGTTCGTGTTTTACATTACTGACACAGTAAAATATATCTAATATTAAAAGGAAAGAAAACTAGAACTTGTGTAACTCTACAAGACTTCTGTATTTTATAATAATGAAATCAGAACAGATAATAGAACACATGGAGGGTTTGATGTTGAAGTAGTTATTGGCGAATGCCAATATATCAACATAGGTAGTGAAGTTACAACACCTCCCCCTCAAACAATGGATCTCAATGAAAATAAAATCTTTACAAATTTAGTCTTTGTGGGGGTTTTATGACACGACCGTAACGACTTCTTCTCACTCCATCTTGGTCAACTTCTGATCGAGGAGTTGGTCCCGTAGGAGGGATTGGATTAGATGGTAGGGTAGTCGATTGGTCATCTAAGGCCTAGAGCTCCTAGGCACTGCAGTTAGTGATTCCTTCATTTGGGATGAGTTTCTTCTCAATGGTTGAGTGTCGCCTTCCCTTTGTATCAAATAAGCTCTTGGTTCTTCACATTTCTTCAAAACTGTTGCTTTTTGCCAAGTCGAGTCATGTTTAGTTCTGAAGACAACTTTATCTCCTTTTTTATATACTTTCTCTTTTTTACGAGCATGTTTGTCATGCTGGAGCTTGGTTAAGTTTTGTTTCAGACGGAGTTGCTGTACAATATGCTTTTGAATCTCAGGTTGCAGTGATTCAGAACTGACTGGCAACTCTGTTCGAATTCTCCGACTATTCAAAATTTGCGAAGGTGAGCAATGCAATCCAGAGAGCGGAGTGTTGTTGTATTCCATTAGATAATCACGATAATCTTGACCATCTTCGGCACTCTTCTTCAGTATTTTCTTTGATGTTCCCACTGCTTTCTCAGCCATACCATTACTTCGTGGGTAATGCGGAGTACTATAGATGAAGTGAATTCCTTTTGAAATGTAATAGGTCTTGCATGCATGTGACGAAAAAGGGACGTTGTCCGAAAACAACTCAACTGGATATCCGAACCGAGTGAAAATCTCTTGCAGACCATTGATCACAGAGTTGGAATTCTTCTGTTTCAATGGAAGCAGCTCAATCCAATGAGATAGGTAGTCAATCACAACAAGAAACGATTTTGATTGAAATTCAAGAATGTCGCAACCAACTTTTTGGTATCTCAACTCGGGGACTTTGTGGGAAATTAGAGGTTCTTGCGAGTCATGGGCTTGAAATTTCTCACATGTTCTGCAAGATTTAACGCAGTCTGTTATGTCCTTGGTCATCCTTGGCCAGTAAAATAGTTCTCGAGCTTTCTCTAAAGATTTACTTATTCCTGGATGTCCTTTGTGGATCATTTGAGTTATTGATCTTCGGAGGCATGATGGGACTACTATTTTACTGCCGTAAAAAATAAGACCAGATTCTAAATATAAATTTTCTCTCAACTTGAAATAATGTTTCATTTCTTCAGACAACGATGAGGTTTTAGGCCAACCTTGCAGACAGAAATCGGTAAGCCTTTTTAAATTATCATCATCCGCTGTCCCTTTACGAAGTTTATTTTTCTGATCATCTGATAGTGGTAAGTGTTTTGAAATAGAGTGCACCATTTCCAACATTTCTGGGTCACGTTCAGTTGTTTTTAGTGCGTTCCGGGATAGCATGTCGGGAAATTGCAGATGTTTTCCTGGCACATAAATTAACTTGAACTTGTACAAAAGCAATTTCAACCGGAATCTACGAAGGCGGATGGAACCAATTTTGCTTATGTGCTTATCCATGATCGTCGTGAGCGGCTTATGGTCAGTATGAATTTCAACTATTTGACCATAGACGTATTTATGAAATTCGGTACATCCAAAATAAATCGAAAGCAACTCTTTTTCACTCTGGCTGTAATTCAATTCAGTTGCATTCATTGTTCTTGAAACACAAGCAACTAATTTAAAATTACCGTCATGCTGTTGGAAAAGACAGCTGCCAATCCCATTTTTGCTGGCATCGCACTGTAAAATGATTTTTTTTTTGGGTCGTATGGAACTAACGCAGGGGCTTTAGATACAGCCTTTTTTAGATTTGAAAAATATTCGTCGTGTAATGGTGTCCAGATCCATTGCACATCCTTTTTGAGTAAACTACTCAAAGGTGACATTATTTCAGCCATTTCGGGCACATATTTTCTCACATAATTGAAAGATCCAATAATTCTTTGGAGGGATTCTTTATCCGATGGAGGTTCAAGGTTAGCCAATGCCTCAATTCTACTTGGATCCATTCGCATACCTTCATGATTAAAAATTTGGCCAACATAACGAACTTCTTTTAATCGATACTGAAATTTATCTTTGTTGAAAACAGCACCGATTTGTTTAGCTCTTTGGACAACTTTACTCATGGCAAAATCATGGATAGCTTCAGTTTCGCCCATAACAAGGATGTCGTCAAACCAGATTATAACGTTATCCAAATCCCCAAAATATTTTTCCACGGCATACTGAAACTCTTCAGGAGCATTGGCTATTCCGAAAGGTAAAACAAGGTAACGATAAATTCCAAATGGAGTTGCAAAACAGCACCTCCAAGAAGAGTCGTCCGTTAGAGGAATATGGTGGAAGCCTTCGGACAAATCACACACAGAAAAAAAATGTTTTCCTCGTAATTTTGAAGCTATTTCTTCCAAAGTTAGCATAGTTTTTGGTTTACGCACAATTATTTTATTCAAATCAGAAGGATCGAGGCACAAACGAATTTTCCCGTTAGACTTCTCAACTAAAACGATTTTATTAATGCAAGATAATGGTGACAGATCTTCTACTTTAATTATCGCATCTCTCTTCACAAGTCGATCAAGTTCAGCTCTCAACGGTTCAAACAAGCTGTTAGGAATGCGGGAAGGTGGGTGGCATATGTGAGGAAATTGTTCCCTAATGGTGATGGTACACGGATCTGGAAATTTGCCAGTACCTGAAAATACCTCAATATGTTCTTTAATGAATTGATCTTTCGCAGAGTGGACGTTTTGAAGATTGAGCTTGTGAACTCGTTTAACTAAATTCAATGATAAACACCCAGGAAGTCCAAGTAACATAGTTTTAGCATCAATTATCATGAAATCTTCGTAAGTTTGTAATCCATTATATTCACATTTGAGATTCACTCTACCTATTGGTTGAGTAATTGAGCCATCGAATCCTTCTAATTTAACATTTGTCTGAAAAGGTTTAATATGGCTATTTTTCTTGATTTGTTTGAAAATCTTTACAGGCATAACACTTACACGGTTCAAACAAGCTATTAGGAATGCGGGAAGGTGGGTGGCATATGTGAGGAAATTGTTCCCTAATGGTGATGGTACACGGATCTGGAAATTTGCCAGTACCTGAAAATACCTCAATATGTTCTTTAATGAATTGATCTTTCGCAGAGTGGACGTTTTGAAGATTGAGCTTGTGAACTCGTTTAACTAAATTCAATGATAAACACCCAGGAAGTCCAAGTAACATAGTTTTAGCATCAATTATCATGAAATCTTCGTAAGTTTGTAATCCATTATTTTCACATTTGAGATTCACTCTACCTATTGGTTGAGTAATTGAGCCATCGAATCCTTCTAATTTAACATTTGTCTGAAAAGGTTTAATATGGCTATTTTTCTTGATTTGTTTGAAAATCTTTACAGGCATAACACTTACACGGTTCAAACAAGCTATTAGGAATGCGGGAAGGTGGGTGGCATATGTGAGGAAATTGTTCCCTAATGGTGATGGTACACGGATCTGGAAATTTGCCAGTACCTGAAAATACCTCAATATGTTCTTTAATGAATTGATCATTCGCAGAGTGGACGTTTTGAAGATTGAGCTTGTGAACTCGTTTAACTAAATTCAATGATAAACACCCAGGAAGTCCAAGTAACATAGTTTTAGCATCAATTATCATGAAATCTTCGTAAGTTTGTAATCCATTATATTCACATTTGAGATTCACTCTACCTATTGGTTGAGTAATTGAGCCATCGAATCCTTCTAATTTAACATTTGTCTGAAAAGGTTTAATATGGCTATTTTTCTTGATTTGTTTGAAAATCTTTACAGGCATAACACTTACCTCAGCACCAGTATCCAACTTACATTTAATTTTAACATCTTCGATATAAATATTTTCTATCCATTCGGAACTATCCCCTTTAACATTTCTGATTTTGTATGTAAAGGGGTTGGGGTTAGGTTCAAGAGATTTTAACGAAAAACAGGAAATAGTTGAGTCATCATCTGAGGGACTGGAAGATTCTTCAGATTTGAAATCTACCGATTTAATCTTTCTGCCGACTCTGCAACTTACTGCTAAATGGTTTTTGATACCACATTTTTTGCAAGGTTTACCAAATGCGGGACATTCCCGAGGCCCATGTGAAGTTTGGCACCTACCACAATCAAATTTGTCCATATTTTTCCTGGAGTTTTTAAATTTATTTGTTTTATTTCGACGAATTGCTGAAACTTCATTTGGAGGTGGGTTAATTTTCTCTACCTGAAACCTACTTTGTTCACTCGCTCGACAAAATTTAATGGCTTTGGTCAGTGTTAAACTATCTTGACGTAATAGGGCTTCTTGTACATTCTTTTCCCTAATGCCATTGACTATTTTATCTCTCAATATTTGATTAATGAGAGATTCAGTTGAAACGTTTTCATAGTCGCATGAGGACAGCAGTTGCCTACATTCCGTGAGAAAATGATCAAACGGTTCACCCTCTGCTTGGCGTCGGGAATTAAACATAAACCGTTCAAACACAACATTAGTGCGAGGATTTGCAAAATCATCAATTGCACTGATGACAGAAGCGTAAACTTTAGAATCTTCATCAGAAATTGGTAGAGTTGAAACTATGCGGGCAGCAACAGGCCCCATTATATTTCTAAGCAATGAAAGTTTTACCTTATCATCCTTCTCTTCCTGTTCGGTTGTTACCAGATAGTCGGTGAACGTCTGCTTCCAGAACTTCCATTCAGCGGCAATGTTGAGGCTTTCCAAATCCAAATTAGGGGGTAACTTGACGAAAGCTTGGGCCATTACGAAGGAAAAATCGCGACTATAACTTTACAAGATTTAAAGAACCGACAGCGCCATGTTTTACATTACTGACACAGTAAAATATATCTAATATTAAAAGGAAAGAAAACTAGAACTTGTGTAACTCTACAAGACTTCTGTATTTTATAATAATGAAACCAGAACAGATAATAGAACACATGGAGGGTTTGATGTTGAAGTAGTTATTGGCGAATGCCAATATATCAACATAGGTAGTGAAGTTACAACAGTTCGCAGTCAATAGATTTCAATCCAATTATTTTTACCAGTTATATAGCGACTGTGGATGTGGATACACATTTACAACATAGAACTTCCTACTGTTTGAATGAAAAGTAGGGCACATGAGATACTTAGGTAAGTCAAGATTTAACCGGTATTTTGATGCCTATTATCAGACCATTGTAATTTTTTATTATGTAGTACTCCGAAAAGTTCTTTGTAAAAAGATTACATCTTTCCTGTATTAAAATCCCTAAAAATCGTCGCTCTATTTTTAATACAACCGGAGGGAAAGGAACATGAAAACGGCCCGTTATAAGGCGATTTTGATAAGTCGGAAAAAATTCCTTCCCCTCTTTCACGTTTCTATGATTAATCACATACTACTACGATTAATAAAAAAATCCCTATCATTAATCAAAGATTCCTATGATTAATCACATAATCATGTGATTACTATTTTATTCTTAATCATTCTCGGTGATTTAAATTTTATGTTACCTACTCGAATAATGAATTTCATCTTATTGATACCCACAGTAAACTATTCTTATTTTCTCAAGTTTATCCAGCTCAGTTCGAATACTAACTTTGCCAATTTATACATTCATGTAACGAAATTCTTTCGTACGCAATGCTAACCTAAATAGGTAGTATGAAGAGGAATGTCAACCGCAATATATTTATAATTAAACCAGTATTAGTAAGCTTACAGATAAAGCAATTGATTGAAATTCGGCTACTTGACGTGCCACATGAGTGATGAATCAGTGAAATTGAATGGACACAGGTCTGTCTCGGGTTTGGTATTGACCGGCTCTTGCGCCCGAAATTCCTGTTTGTGGTTAACCTGGCAGCCATGAATTACATTCACTTTTAGACATGTAATGAAATGTTTAATTTAAAGCGATTTTTTTATTTAAAGCGATTCAGTGTGAATAACATTGAGAATAACAGCCTAGAAGAGAATACTTGCGAAATTTATAAGGGTTTTGAATGGTATGTGTGTATTTGAATGGAGAACACCGGATCAACTGCGTGTGAGGAATGTAGTAGGTATTTCGAGTATAGCTCGATGTTAGAAAACGAGTTTTGAGAAGATCCACAGTTGTGGATCCCAACGCTGGCTGTTGGAAAATTGATAGAGGTGCTAGTTTTTTCTTCGCTCTTTTTCGATGGTGGGATTTCATGGAAAAACACTGGCGGAGGCATAAATTCTGCTTTTCCGAATTCGTTTAGCGCTGGAGCGCTCACGGGCGTCTCCTGCCTCAACCATCATCTCTATAAATCTTTCCTTCCTTGAGTGTGAAGGCCATTGAAGTAATATATAGTTTTAACCGTTCTTCCACGGATGTCCCCAGAATTCCTCGACCAACCGGATATGTCACACATATTGCACTAAGAATTTATTGTTCAAGGCTACTAAATTATTAATGCCATTATTATCAGTGCTTACCTAGTCTCGGTAAGTGGAAAAGTTATCAAATGGAGTACAATTATTATTATACTGAAGCAATAGTTTTATTGTGTGCACGATATGAGTGGGGAATGTATGAATTGTGTTCTCTAGTGAGACCAAACGGAGCTAAAATATCATGACCGCCGCACTGAACATATATTTTCAGAATTGGTGTAGCACTCTTGAGTGGAAGGGAGGGAGGAAATAGATAACATTCTGAAACTCGAGAAACCAATTTCGATCCCATATTCAAGGATTGTGAGGATAATCTAATAAAAGACGCGCTATATGCTTTACTGTTATTGGCTCATTAGTTGGGTAACCGGAAGAAAAACACCTGGGAAACTAAACTCCGGAAAAAAACTTCCGGAAACAAAATCCCGCGATTTTTTTAAACGCAGAAAAAATCCCGGCGTCAAAATTTTGGGAAATGTGAAAGAAAAGACATGTACCTCATTTATGCTGAACTCACGTACCTATAATGTGGTGATGAGGCTACGAATAGAGTGGCTAAAAAAAATTCTTTCGCATTTTCAAGAGCTGTGTCGATGTCTATCAGTTAAAAACTCATATTCCCATTCATCAAGATTTTAGCGAATTTTCGTTGAAAATGAAGCTATTGCAATGGCTCCAAAAATTTTGAAATAACAATTTTCGAATATTTTCTTCATTGAAATCCGTTTTGAGACATCCTGAGACGAATCCTTGTTTAACATCTTTAAATATATATATATATATATACTCCAACCTTCCGTACGATAACTCTCTTTAGGATTGAGATGAAAATTCCGTTCTTGCGCCAAAAAAATCAACCTTTCCATACAAAAGGATGAGTACATTAAATTGGTCAAATTTTTATAAATGTTCTATAAAAATCTCTAAAAATGGCTGAAAACGGCTAAAAATCGTTAAATTAATATTTTTAGCAGCATTGTAGCCAAAATAAGTTTATTAACAATGATCTAGATTATCTAGAACATTTAAAAAAGTATGCAGAAATTTATGCTGAAAAATGTACTTGAATTTCATTAATATTTGCCAAAAAAAGATAAAAACTGCAGAAAAGCTTAAAATCCAAATTCTTTTATTAAATTGTCAACGAGTTTTATTGCCATAAAATTTGTAGTTAACAATTTCTATTCACTTGAAGTTCTAAAATTTCAAAACAACTTGACATAATATAATTTGATAATTTACGAAAATTTGCTAATACGATCTTGCTGCATAACTGGAACGGTCTTTTATGCATACAGGGTATCTAGACCGAAAATGGAAGCAAAACGCCGCCAACCGCACTTACCAGTGGTAACACTTGCATATCTCTCCAACTCCGTTATGACTGAGTTTTTCACTTTAACTCATATATTTTTTATTTGTTATGCTCAATTGTCGGTCATAATGGAGTTTATAACGGGGTGCAAGCGTGGAAAAATACGTAGAAACCGACCCCAAACTTGTAGGTTCATGGAGATTCATTTCCATGAAATATCAAGTTTTCCAACATTGAGGCATAAGTACCCCCCCCCCCCCCCCCCCACTAAGCTGCCAACAAACTGTGTACCTGGACTCCAGGAATTGAGCATTCCTACAAAAGAGTCTTTGGAACCTATCTCACAATCCTGGCCCCCCGGAATATTTTTCCGCCTCTTCGAAATCGCGGGAATCCGGAAGTTTTTTTTCAGGGAGTTTTTCTTCCGAGAACCCATTAGTTGTCTGTACGCATTGGACCAACATACATTTCATTGAACACTTCTCATCATCTCATGATCCAATGACTCGATTCATCTCAAAACATGAAGTTAATCGCGATTGGATCAGTTATCGGCACAGACGGAGCAGGTGAGCATCGAGCCTTAATAAATTCCCGTCAGCCAGTTCTGTTTCCAACCAGCAACTTCAACATTCAAGCAGTTTCAATTGTGTCCCCTTTGCTCAGCACTTCTCATTATTGTGCTTCCCCAAGTAATTGTCGGTCTTCTTTGGTGGCAAGATCCTTGGAGATTCCACTTGACGACACCGTACCTTGCCATTTTCTTTTGCTTACAAGAAGCTCCGTTTTGGCTAATTTGCGTTGAAAATTAAGTTATTGCAATGGGCCCAAAGAATTTTAAATAAAAATTATCGAAAATTTGAAATCCGTTTTGAGACATTCTGAAACGGATTCTAGAGTATAACGCTTTTTCATATAGGTATATGTCATTCTCCTTAGGAATCCTTAGGATTGAGATGAAAATTATGTTTTTGGGCTAAAATTCAAGCTTTCCAAACGAAAGGATGAGTTAGTTGGTCAACACTTTTTGTGCACATTAAATTTGTCAACTTTCAAAAAATGCACTAAAAAATCACTAAAAATGGCTAAAATCGGCTGAAAATAATTAAATTTACATATTTTTTCAGATTTTAGCCAAAAAAAGTTGATCAACAGTGAACTAGAACATTATAAAATTTTTGCGCAACAGTTTGCTGAAAATGTACTCAAGTTTAATTAATATTTGCTAAAAAATCTGTAAAAGGTTCCAGTCATGCAGCATGATCGTATTAGCGAATTTTCTCAAATTACCTTTGTATTATATGTTCAATTGTACTAAAATTTAAGAAATTAGAGTGGGAAGTAATTTATAGAAATCCAATTTTATGGCAAAGAAAGTATTACTAAATAGAATTCTTCAAATCAAAGAAGATTTGTTATTTTTAGATTTTTTATTTTACATTTTTTATAGAGTTTTTAGCAGATATTAATGCAATTTGAGTAGGAGTTTCAATATAATTTTTTGAAATTTTTTTCAATATCCTAGTTAATTGTTGATCATTTTGTTTTGACTAAACTTCTGCAAAAATTATGAATTTACCGATTTTTGGCCGTTTTTTGCAATCATTAGTGATTTTTTTAGCACATTTTTTGGCATTTGACAAATTTAATCTGCACAAAAATTGCTGGCCAACAAACTCACTCTTTAATTCGGAAAGCTTGATTTGTTTGGCGCAAGAAAGGAATGACATAATACACTGCTGTGAAAAACTAAGGAATCACTGTTGGAAAAACTAAGTTTCACATTCACGATCGCCGAATCGTAAAATACTTATCGACTGAAACAAATTCTCACTTATCGGTAAATAGACATCCAGGAAAAGAGTTTACGACAAATCCCAGCTCAATACAATGGTCCAGTCTGAAGTAAACCAAGAACACATTTTGTAAAAAAATAGAACAAAATGCTGAAAAATCGAGAAAAAAGGTGAAAAATTTAAAAAAATTCTTCAAAAACGATTCATTATTCACGGATTCACAGCAAAAATTCACTGAAAAAAATTAAGCGGTTTTTAAAAATTATGCTCAAAATTAAGTGATCACTGTGATTTCTGCTTTTTATTGGGATTCTGAGGGTTGAGCTGAGCTGGAGGATTGAATGCTCGTCACTAGGAATACAACTGTCACAAAAACAAAAATATTAAAATCATCAAAAAAAAAAAAAAAAAATAAAAAAAAAAATAAATAAATAAATAAATAAAAAAAAATAAAATAAATAAATAAATAAAAAGATGCACGATCAAAGTCTTCCTTGCTTTAAAAATTACTCGGGAATGGCAAGAAAAAGAAAAAATTTTAAAGCAAGAAAAAAACAAACATATATAGCACCTTAAGAGGCATTTTGACTTTGACAAGCAATTAAGTTATGTTTTTTCGTTTGTTCAAACTTGAATCTTACATCTATTGCTGCATCAGGATGTCCTCAAACTGCTCGGTATTGAAAAATCACTAATTCAAGCCACAAAACATTATAAATTCGTTTTTTCGAAATTAATGTTTTGACCCTGTATTTGACAGCCACATTTTTTATTGTACCTGTTATTGACACAAAACATTTTATTTCAACATTTTACAAATAAATTGAGCATTTGAACTTAGTTTTATTAAACTAAATATAAAATTAATAGGAGTATTCATAAAGACAAAGTTGAAAATATCACCGGATGTTTCATCACAAAATAGGTTCAAAAAAAAAAAAAAAAAAAAAGTTTTCTTGATACCATAGGCACAATACGATTCTAAAGGTTAACTAGCAGCTTGTGAGTTGCTATGTATTTATATAAATATAAAGAACAAAGAAAAAATGACAAGAACGAATAGAGATCCATATTGACAGCACTGTCCATCACTGAAGGGAGCGTCAGTTTGGGAACTAGTATTGACATTTGCATTTTCACATGTTATCTTTGATTATTTCCAAAAAATGATTATATATATCTGATTGAGAAAAGCCATGGAAACAAGAATTTGAAAATGTGGAGGGCATGGTGAAGCAGAATAAAACGCCTACCTCCTTAGAAAAATCACAAGAAATAGCACCAAATAAATTACAACAAGAGGTTCTGTTGGGTAACCTTCTCCAGATTTCAGAAAAACCCGCCTGAAACCTTTTCCCGCCTTCATACTTTACTAAGAAGGTATTTTGCTTTAAAATTCAAATGAATCAAGCCCGTAAAAAACTTTTAAATCCCTTATTATTAAAACTTGTTGGTGAGAAGTCAATGACTGGGTTCCTGTCAATCACTGGTCCCTCCACCCTATATGTGTTTTTTGTGACACTTGTCACACACTTGTGACACCTTTCACACCTCCAACTTAGCTCAATCCTCGAAACCCCAATAAAAAGCAAAAAAACCCTTTGATCCCTTAATTTTGAACACGATTTTTTAAAAATCGCTCACTTTTTCAGTAAATTTTGAGCTGTAAATCCTTAAATAGTAAAACATTTTTGAAGAATTTTTTAAAAAATTATTCAGAATGAACTCAGCTTTTCAATGACCTATACAATTCTTGTAAACCTTCGAAAGAGACTAATCGGGTGACCCTTTTGTTTGAAGACGCGAAAATCGATTTTTTTAAGCAAAATGTGTTCTTGGTTTAATTTAGACTGGACCATTTTATTGAGCTGGGATTTGCCGTAAACTCTTTTTCTGAATGTATATTTACTGAAAATTGAGAATTTGTCTCAGTGGACAGTTATTTTGCGGTCCGGCCACCACGAATCCGAAACTAAGTTTTTTCGACACTGATCCCTCAATTTTTCACAGCAGTGTATTCAAATGAAAAAGCGCAAACTGAAGGAATCGTTTCAGAATGCCTCAAAACGGATTTCAATGAAGAAATTTTTTTTAAATTTTGATTTCAAAATTTTTTGAGCCATTGCTACGAAAATTCGCTAAAATAAGCGAATAATGTAGAGTGTAGCTATTTTTGATCAGATCTAGTTGATCATCGACTGGAATGACTAATGAAACGAAACAGTACAGAGCTTATTCACCGAGCTCCATAAAAAGCTAGTATTTCTAAATTTTCTTTGAATTGCCGAATATTAGTTTGAACGTGTTTTGTTGCCATTAAATTGGTAGTTAACTATTTCTTTGCACTCAAAGTGCTCAAATTACAAAACAATGTAAAGTTATAATGTATGATTATTTACGATAATCGCGTTTTTTAATGTTATTATAATTTATTTATTTTATTTCATATGATCATGCTGCTAGACTGGAATTTTTAAAAAATTTTAGCTCTTTGTCATAAAATTTTCAGAGAATCGATGATCAGATTCAAGTACTGTGGTATGTGAATGCAGGAGAAATAAAAAGATAAACAAATAAAATTGGTAGTTAACTATTTCTTTGCACTCTAAGTTCTCAAATTTCAAAACAATGTAACATATAATGTAATATGATTATTTATGGAAATTCGCTATACGATCATGCTGAATGACTGGAACTTTTTTGATCGTTTGTTTTCCATATAGTAAACTCTCTCTTAACCGGCCACCTCAGGACCAGAGCCTGGCCGGTTGGCCTTTCGGCCGGTTAAAATCCGATGTGCAGGGATTTCCGTAAGAAAAATTAACTAAACGTATGTTTAACATATTGGTAGGTACGTGTATTTTGATAGTCTGACTGTGGGCACTGTTCGTGTACAAGTATTTATTAGAACTGACTGCAATATAGACATTGTACAAAACACATTTAGACACATTTATAAGGCCGGTTGGCCTTTCGGCCGGTTAAAATCCGATGTGCAGGGATTTTCGTAAGAAAAATTAACTACACGTATGTTTAACATATTGGTAGGTACGTGTATTTTGATAGTCTGACTGTGGGCACTGTTCGTGTACAAGTATTTATTAGAACTGACTGCAATATAGACATTGTACAAAACACATTTATTAGGCTTGTGTACACCGTATAGCGTGGGCGAAAAGTCATTTATAGGAAGTGAGTATTTTGGTTATTTTTGATTCACCTGCGTGTTGTTCTTATCCATTGAATTACCTTTCAGGAAAGGCCTGCAGCATCGAAAAACGTAAAACAAGGAAAGAGTGATGTTGTCTTCTCCCCCTCACCTTCCGGGAGTAAGGAGGATATTGAAGACGTGAATATAACCGGGGGGGGATTAATACGTACTGATTAAAGAGGGGTTGGATAAGAGAGATTCTACTGTATGTCTTCATTAAAGATCTCGTTCGACCATTTGGCAGCAAGATTGTTGCGCAGAGAGCGTTAGTTGAAGGCTTGGAGCTTTTTGTAAGTGGCAGCGCTTTTCGTCTGCACGACCGGAACTTTTTTCAATTTCTGTGAAATTTTCTGAATACTCTCAATATAAATGGTTTATATTGTAATATGGTAGGTACCTACAATACAAAGTCGTAATAGTTGTGTGGATGAATAAATTATTCGTTAATAATTTCGCGTCTGTGTAGTTGAATAGCTAGGAAAAAAAGATTTATAACAACTCCTTTAATAACGGAAGTGTAAGTTTTAAAACATTAATTCGTTTCCACTTATTATAAGCTATTAGTGATGAAAAACTAAATATGGAGGTGAGCATTTGAGAGAAAGAGAAAGCTGTGTATGTAATTGGCATTGTAGGTGAGTGTGGACTCGCCAGTTACATGTGTTATCTTGCTGTCCCGTGTCTCTTACCAGATTTGTAAGTATAGACTAAAAGGGAGAACTTTCCATAGCATAGAAAGGCGACCAAGCAGAAAAGATAGTGATTCTAGATGTTGCCAAACAAATGTTGGTTACATTCCCGCCATCGTTTCACGACCAAATCGCCCCATACGAGTCTCCTGAAGTGCGGATTTTAGGGATTGCGCTGCTATAGTGGGTTGGGATACTGACCCGCAGTCAAATAACTTGAGTAGAAGCCTTAATAACTTGCATCTGTGGGAAGACAAATACCCTTGTACGAAGATGATTTTTCGTTGCCGCAGGAAACCCTTGATTCGACAGCAATGAAAGTTATAACGGGCTCATCAGAATTGTTCTCGACCTTGGGCGTCATGCGGCAACTATAAAAGAAAAATAATTTTTTGTTCAAATTATACCACGTACTGCTCTACCGTTCTGTCTGAATGCAATGAAATTCGTTGGAATCGAACAACGCTTTCAACGAATTTTCGTGGAAAATAAAGGTATTGCAATGATTTAGAAAAATTTTAAATAAAAATTTGTGAAAAATTTCTTTATTGAAATCTGTTTTGAGGCATTCTGAAACAATTCCTAAAGATTGCGCTTTTTCATATACACATATATATATATATATATATATATATATATATATATATATATATATATATATATATATATATATATATATACGCTACGCTCGCCTCCACGTCCAGCCGGGGGGCAAGCCCCCCGGACCCCCCATTCAATTGCTCGCTTCGCTCGCAAAATGTGGGGTGTAGGGAATTTTGCTCGCTTCGCTCGCAAAGTGTGGCTGTATACATGCGATGTATTACAATTGAAACATGTAGGGGATGTTGCTCGCTTCGCTCGCAAACGGTAGATCTCTAAGGGTAGGTTTTACTTCTGTAGGGGATGCTGCTCGCTTCGCTCGCTTGTAGAAGTTATACTGCCCACCCAACTTGGCAGACTTTTTTTTCTGTTGGAAATTCTTACAAACAAATTAATTCTTATAAAACTACGTGGAACCACGAAAAGTTTATTAGGGAATGTTGTACTGCCCACCCAACTTGGCAGACGTTTTTTTTCAGTTGGGAATTCTTACAAACAAATTAAATCTTATAAAACTACCTGGAACCACGAAAAGTTTATTCGGGGATGTTGCTCGCTTCGCTCGCAAGGTATACCTGTATATGTGTAGGACAAAGTCCGTATTTATTATTTGAAATGGCTCTCGCTTCGCTCGCAAGGTATTGCGTAGAAGTGCAAATGGGAACCCCCCTGTGAGGGTCCCTTCTGGTAAGCAACGTTGTGAAACGGGCGCCCGGGTCGATTAATTTCTCATATTAAACGGTTCCCCTCGCTTCCGCTCGCAATTTGACCGACTGCCCATCCATGTAGGGAATTTTGCTCGCTTTGCTCGCAAATGGTAGATCCCTAAGGGTAGGTTTAACGTGTGTAGGGGATGTTGCTCGCTTCGCTCGCAAACGGTAGATCTCTAAGGGTAGGTTTAACTTCTGTAGGGGATGCTGCTCGCTTCGCTCGCTTGAGGAAGTTATACTGTTCACCCAACTTGGCAGACGTTTTTTTCAGTTGGGAATTCTTACAAACAAATTAAATCTTATAAAACTACGTGGAATCACGAAAAGTTTAGTGTGGTATATAGGGAATGTTGCTCGCTTCGCTCGCAAAGTGTGGCTGTATACATGCGATGTATTACAATTGAAACATGTAGGGGATGTTGCTCGCTTCGCTCGCAAATGGTAGATCCCTAAAGGTAGGTTTTACTTCTGTAGGGGATGCTGCTCGCTTCGCTCGCTTGAAGAAGTTATACTGCCCACCCAACTTGGCAGACGTTTTTTTCTGTTGGAAATTCTTACATTCAAATTAATTCTTATAAAACTACGTGGAACCACGAAAAGTTTATTAGGGAATGTTGTACTGCCCACCCAACTTGGCAGACGTTTTTTTCAGTTGGGAATTCTTACAAACAAATTAAATCTTATAAAACTACCTGGAACCACGAAAAGTTTATTCGGGGATGTTGCTCGCTTCGCTCGCAAGGTATACCTGTATATGTGTAGGACAAAGTCCGTATTTATTATTTGAAATGGCTCTCGCTTCGCTCGCAAGGTAGGTACCTATGTATACCTGCTCGCCTCGCAACATTGTGACATCGAACCCTTCACGTCAATTCTTGAGCCTTCTCTCGTCCACGGCACAATTTTAATCGCTTTGCTCGCTTCCGCTCGCATTTCGACCGACTTCACGTCACTTTTTTCGATATCCGATTTCGGATTCAGATTCGGCGGGATCAAACCTTTATTTCGCCCGCAAAAACCGTTCCGAAAAACGTACCTTTATGGGGTATATTTTAATTTTAAAAAACCAAGTTTTTCGTCGAAATTTTCGAGAAAACGGGTCCGTACTCTCGCATTTTTTTGACGCATTTCCCGATACTTTTTTCGCGATCCGATCGCGCCGTCGTCTTCCTCGTAGGAAAACCTACGAAACCGGTATTTTTCCGGAATTTTCGACGGCCGTTTAGAGGGGTAGGGGAAGCGGGGAAGTCCAAAAAGCGCACATTAATTCTTACTTCGACCCCCCTCCCGCCCTACGGCCCATGGTTCGGGTGGGATTAGACAATTTTAAATTCGCTCGCTCCCACTTTTGGAAAATCCCAAGAATATCCCCCCACTCGTAGATCCGGCCCACTCAGCCGTTTGGCCGTGCATAGACACGACAGACAAACAAACAGACAGACAAACAGACGGAGTTTCATTCTTATAAATAACTAGCCGCTCCGGCTCGCTACGCTCGCCTCCACGTCCAGCCGGGGGGCAAGCCCCCCGGACCCCCCATTCAATTGCTCGCTTCGCTCGCAAAGTGTGGCATGTAGGGAATATTGCTCGCTTCGCTCGCAAAGTGTGGCATGTAGGGAATGTTGCTCGCTTCGCTCGCAAACGATAGATCCCTAAGGGTAGGTTTAACTTCTGTAAGGGATGCTGCTCGCTTCACTCGCTTGAGGAAGTTATACTGCCCACCCAACTTGGCAGACTTTTTTTTCTGTTGGAAATTCTTACAAACAAATTAAATCTTATGAAACTACGTGGAACCACAAAAAGTTTATTCGGGGATGTTGCTCGCTTCGCTCGCAAGGTATTGCTGTATATTTGTAGGAAAAAATCCGAATTTATTCTGTTGACATGGCTCTCGCTTCGCTCGCAAGGTATACCTGTATACCCTTCAAGACGTAAGTGCGTGTACCTGCTCGCAACCCGTCAGGTGCAAGCCCCGCCTCATCGAACCCCTGACTTCGTAGAGCCTTCTCGCGAACACGGCAAAATTAATTTCTGATGTTAAACGCTTCTTCTCGCTTCCGCTCGCGATTTGACCGACTTAACGTCACTTTTTTCGATATCCGATTTCGGATTCAGATTCGGCGGACCCAAAGCTGTATTTCGCCCGCGAAAACCGTTCCGAAAAACGTACCTTTATGGGGTATATTTTAATCGGAAAAAACCAAGTTTTTCGGCGGACTTTTCGAGAAAACGGGTCCGTACTCTCGCATTTTTTTAACGCATTTCCCGATACTTTTTTTCGCGATCCGATTGCGCCGTCGTCTTCCTCGTTCAAAAACCTACGAAACCCGTATTTTTCCGGAATTGTCAACGGCCGTTTAGAGGGGTAGGGGAAGCGGGGAAGTCCAAAAAGCGCACATTAATTCTTACTTCGACCCCCCTCCCGCCCTACGGCCCATGGTTCGGGTGGGATTAAACAATTTTAAATTCGCTCGCTCCCACTTTTGGAAAATCTCAAGAAGATCCCCCCACTCGTACACTCCCCCCACTCAGCCGTTTGGCCGTGCATAGACACGACAGACAAACAAACAAACAGACAAACGGAGTTTCATTCTTATAAATACTGCTCGCAACCCGTTCCCCCAGGTGCAAGCCCCGCCTCATCGAACCCCTGACTTCGTAGAGCCTTCTCGCGAACACGGCAAAATTAATTTCTGATGTTAAACGCTTCTTCTCGCTTCCGCTCGCGATTTGACCGACTTAACGTCACTTTTTTCGATATCCGATTTCGGATTCAGATTCGGCGGACCCAAAGCTGTATTTCGCCCGCGAAAACCGTTCCGAAAAACGTACCTTTATGGGGTATATTTTAATCGGAAAAAACCAAGTTTTTCGGCGGACTTTTCGAGAAATATATATATATATATATATATATATATATATATATATATATATAATATATATATATATGTATGTATATATATATGTGTCATTCCAGACTATAACTCTCCTTGAGATAAAAATTCCGTTCTTGCGCCGAAAAGTCAAGCTTTCCAAATGAAAGGACGAGTTTGTAGGGTAGCACTTTTTTGAACATTAAATAGAAAAAATTTCAAAAAACGTGCTCAAAAATCACTAAAATGGCTAAAAATAATTCAATTTATAATATTTAGCAGAATTTGAGTCAAAAACAAAATAATCAACAATTGACTAGGACATTAAAAAATTATTGCATGTGCTGAAAAACGTACCCACTTAAATTTCGTTAATATTTGCTGTAAAATCTATGAAAACTGCAAAAAAATTTTAAAATCTAAAATCCTTCTTGAATAGCCAAATTTTATTTAGCATGAGTTTTTGCTACAAAATTGGGTTTTAACGATTTCTTTGTACTCAAGTTGCCTAAATTTCAATAGGTAGAATTTAAAACAGTGTTATATGCCGAATACGAAAGATGGTAATTTAAGAAAATTCCCTCATTCAATCATGCTGTAAAACTTCTTGTTTCATGAGAAAAGGATTAATTGTCATTTGTAAAATTCGGCTTGATTTGTAAAATTCGTAAATAATTAATAATCATCCCGTTAAATAACTTAAAATTAAATAACTTTAGCGCTTCACTCACTATGAAGACTTTCATTTTTTACGCCAACGTACCTCAGATGTCATTGTTCAAGACCTTGATACTTCAAATAATGATGATGTACTTTTCCCCTTATCAATGGACACATGTAATATCCGGAAACTGTCGGTTGCTTTCAAAAACTGCATAAGATATATGTATTTGGTCAAACCCAGAGGACATGTCTCTGGTCACTCATCAAAGTTGTTAGGGTGCAATATTACGCCCTACATGAAAAACCAGATGTTCGTCTACGATTTTCAAGCTCTTTCGTCCAAAAAGTTTCACTCACCCTCATTACATCTCTATTTTTTTTCCGAATCGGTCCATCTCCCCGACTCAGTTCGACTAATGAGGGCAAATTGTGTCAAATTTAATATTATTACATTTATTTTATTTGTCTGCGGACGCTTCCTGCCCTGGGATCATTCAAATATAAAGTCTCATAATACGAGTACATCGATAGCCTGTCACTTTCCTCATAACTTTCTTTTCTCTCTCCTAATATTATATCCTGTTATTCTTATTCCTTCCTTATTTTCTCCCCCCCCCCCTCTCTCTCTCTCGCTCTTCTCTGTCTCTCGTATTACAACTTACCATGAATGTATTGAAAAACAATTCTTTATAAATAATAACTTACTTATCTATGTATAATTTTATCAGTTTAATACACATCATAATATAATGTAATTTTTTTTCTTAGTTGTACATGAGGAAGGGACCTTAGTCCCTTTGTACACAATTATAAATAAGATAAAATAAATAAATCATGTATTGGGAAATTACACAGGTTGAACATAGTTGAAGTGGTTCAGGACAGGCGAGAAGAGCATGAGCCATCTCACTAGGAATACGGGTTTTAAACGTATTTAGGGCGATAGACAACTGAATTAAGTAGTGTGGCGTAGCGAGGTCAGTGAATATTTCTTCGAAATCATGAGTTTGGCTCATCTAAATCGGCCATCCGTCTCAACATGCGCCGCCTTTATTCCCGTGACACTGTAATTACCGGTCATTTTGTCATGCGATCACGACCCCGGAGAGAGGTTTTCTGCTCAATCACAATCGGGTTACTGCCGAGTATTATGATTGTTGATTGAGCATGGAGAGACCCCATCCATCTCGATTAGCATTTGTCTGCAGACCGGTGTTATTTGTTCTGGCTCGCATTTGTGATCGATTCACGAGCAGTTTTCATTATAACATCACGAGAAAATTTTTTCGATTTGATGGAACGAAACTTGATACGTTACGTGCTGTTCGTTTCTATTCAAATAATTTAATCTTTTTTAGCGAATTTTTGTAGAAAATGAAGCCAATTGCAATGACTCCAAAAATTTTAAAATCAAAATATTTTTCGTCAAAATCTATTTTGAAGCATTCTGAAACAATTCCTGGATTATGACTTTTTTTCTCATATACAGGGTGTCCCACGGAAAGGTTATAATCCTCTTTCTTTTTCCCTGAACTCAGCGTGAAAAATCGGGACAAACGCCATTCTCTATAATTGTTTACGTAGAAATCAGAAAAAATACTTTCGCGCCCACCACTTGCGCCAGAAGTGGTACAAATGACATACACTTTTTTTTTTGTTCAAATGGAAACCCTCTTTTTTTATTCCAGATTCATATGGCGCTGTCGGTTTCTTGATTTGATTCGACTTTAGCGGAATAATGGCTCGAATTTGGTTATGTTGCGAAAAGTTTATGAATGAAGAACTAGAACACTAAAATATATAAGCAGAAAATTATGCTGTAGAAAGTTCTTGAATTTCATTAATATATCCTGAAAAATTGATAAAAATGGCCAAGAAAGTTATAAATCCAAAATATTTTTTGGATCTCCGAACATTATTTTGAAAGAGCTTTTTAGCCATGAAATTGGTTGTCAACAATTTGTTTGCACTCAAAGCGCTCGAATTTCAAAATCATTTAACATAATGTGATATGACAGTTTACGAAAATTCGCTCATGCAATCATGCTGAATGACTAGAATTTTTAAATACCACCCCATATTGTTAACTTCTCACATACGCCCAAGCATAACCAAAAAATACTGTGAAACTCCAATCCTACTACAAGTGCTAAAGAACCTGTTCGAAAGTGCGAATATGATAGTTAATGAACCGAAAGACCAGGTGATTGCCTGTGCCTTAGGCTATTGGATTGTTATACTGAAAACACTGCTTTAAAAAATTAAAATGTTGGGCAAGTTAAAAGAAAAGCGAATAATGTTGTGTGGCACTATTTTAGATCAGATCTAGTTGATAAGTGAGCGGACTGACTAATTAAGGGAACGATACAGAAAGCGTCGATAGACGGGCATAATACGTAATTAGTTGGTAAAGTCATCTCGCTAGAGGTATGCATTTACATTTTTTTTAGCATTTCATATATACAGGGTGTCCCAAAAGTAAACACCACGCCACTTTTTTACATAATTTGTGAGATATCGAAGTGAAACTTGGAGAGAGGTTTGGGGTGCCTGATAATAAGTTTCAAGAAAATAAATATCAGTGAAAATTTCAACAGTTTTTGGACTACCCTGTTCATCGACTCTCAATGAACAGATTCAGTGGATCTCCCTGTTGAAGATTCAATGGAGGAAAAGATTCAATTTTAATATTTTAAAGCTTTCCAGCCTGTTTTGTCGATAAATACATCACTTGATTTAATACATTGTCAAGGCAACACACAGAGTTTTGATCCTAAGGATTTTGATGGAAAAAAAGTCCAAAATCACGAAAATGGATAGAAATACGTATAGTGGTTTTATTATCCTATCTAATAGCGGAGACTATTACAAATAAACCATTAAAATATCATTTTGAGTCGTAATAGTTTCATCGATCGTCGCGAGTGGTTTAGTTCGTTTCATTGATGGAGTTATACAGCTAAAAATAATAATTATGTGATTCTGGCCTAATAAATAGCAATTTCGCATTCATTTTATTGGAACACGCGAAATTTTCAATTTTAAGTTATACTTATTCAGAAACCAGGAAGGTATATATGACCGTATTTCACTCGGCTTGTGTGTTTCACACTCATTGTTTTAAATCCAAAAATCGGAGAAAATTAATACTTGCAAAGGTTTGCGGAATATACGGATTGGAAATTTGAATACAGCGAAAAATTCTGTTAAGAATGCTTCTAGTTTCGAGACCTTGACAAACTGGTACTCATACTTTTTCTTTACTAGTGCCCCCCATTTTCTACATTAGATTTCTCCCATTCAAAATATCGCTTTTTAATTTTGAAAATACTGTTTGGAATCTTCAAAACTCCTTCTTTTTTACTGTTATTATTTGCCCTTGTTGACATCCCACTTATGATTAACAATAATTAATTATGGTTCTAAGAAATTGGGGGGGCAGTAGTAGGAAGTTTTTTTACCAGGCAAAAACTTTAGTACTGCCCCCGAGGACTTGAATTTAAACAATATTAAAAAAAAAAAAAAAAAAAAAAAAAACCGTCAAGCAATTAGTTAGGAGATGGCTGTTGGAATCGGGCTCTGTTCGATCTTAGGAGAGTGTGGGGAATTTTCTACACTTGATTCCAACCACATAGTTGGATTAATTTGTCCAACTAATCTATTTTTACTAAAAGGATTGATTTAGCATATTTTGTATTCTTGAGATGAGAGCTTGCGAGCATCCAGACCATCAAACTATACACATCATTCTGATCTATTCTCCAATTAATCCATATTTCACTTGAAGGATTGATTTAGGATATTTTTTATGTTTGAAATGCAAGCAGCCAGACCACCTATAATTATACACACCACTCGTATTACATACATCCAATTAAGAACATAAATCAACAAATTTTACTTTTTACAAATTACAAATACTTGGACAAGTTGCTCTGAATGATGTGTATAGTTTGGTGGTCTGGATGCTTGTAAGCTCGCATCTCAAAAATTAAAAAAATACCCTTAATCAATCCTTTTGGTAAAATATAGGTTAGTCAGGCAAATAGATCACATTGGGGAGTTGAGGGGCTTCATAGCTGAGTATATGTAAAAAAAAAAAAATAAATAAACTAGAGCACTTTCATTGACTAGTCGCTTCTACAGATTTCTGGATATGAGTCAAATCCATCAATTTAACAGCGAGGGAGCAAAAAGTCTCGATGTTTGTTTTGCGTTGGGTGTGAAAAGTTCGGGGAGACCTACTGAAGCTCAATAGTCGACCTCATGTTTCGCATGAGCAGGATGACACTGTGATCTGTAAAATGGGTGAACCCGAAAACCTAGTGCACTTCTTGGCGATCTGTCCCGTGCTTGCGGAGTGTCGAGTGAATAACTTTGGTACGCCTCGACTCTCTAGATACTTTACTTAGGATTCTGAATGGAGCTGAGTGGCTGCAACTTGCAAGGTATTGCCAGTCAGCATGGGGTTATAGAGAGGAACTAGTGCAGCACTTCAGCTGGGTAAATAATAACTTCCACTTAGCTGAAGCATTAGCATAACTTCAACTGGGCGAAATTTTATTCCGTTCTCGGATGCCCAACTAGGGCTGATCATTTCTATCATATTTACTTTTCTTAGCCCGCCAGGTCTGCTCCATGTCCACGCTGCCACTGACAACCTGGACATCCAGGATTATGGCAGACCCATCGGGCTTGATCGCAACGATATCTGGCTTCTTGCCCCGGTCACTCGGCATGTGGTATAGTCTCTCCCTTTCGACATCCCAACCGCTAGATGACACTGCACCTGCTATCTGCTTGGCAACCGCATCGTGACGTAAAATGCGGCCACCGTGAGTACGACGACACTGCTGCACTACATGATATAGGTTCTCATTTTTACCCCGACAGGCACGGCAAAGGGTGTCAACTGTCCCACGACTACTCCTCGAACACCTCACCGAGGTGGCTAGTGTAGCCACTCGGACGGCGTGAAAATGGCGATAGTCGCGGGCCCCAATGCCCTCTGAAGCCCATTCCACCCACTGGGTAGAAATGGGGGATTCAGAGCACTGTCGGAGTTCTTTACCATCTACTGACTCATGCAGTGCAGCAGAAGGGTTTTGGAGCAGATCGCACCACAACAACTGCTGCCGGACAAAGTCCAGGTCAGCAGCAGTGCGGGCGACCTCCCAGCTCGAGCCCCTAAGGGCAAGCAGGCGCTGGCGGCGTAAAGATGGGATGCTGGCAGAAAGAGAGACAATACCGAGCCCACCGGCCTTGACCGGTGCGTGGATGTAAGCACTATTTCACGATCTAACTCAAGCAGCCTCCCCGCAGTTGCCAAAGACTAACCCATAGGTAAGCTTTGGCAGTAAGTACGTGCGAAGGAGGCGCAGCTTCTGCTGTGGCTTCAATGGAGCCTTGGTGACACGAGCTAATGCTACCAAGGTCCACACGGCTTGCGGCTATAGTGGCCACACCCATGAAGTCGACCCCAAGGTACCGCCAGACCTCCAACACGGATCGGGCAGGGATGGAAGTTTGTCCTAAGACAAAACACTCCTCATCCACTACCTTCACCTGATGCTGGCGACCAGACGGGACCAAGGAGACCGACCCACACTTAGCTGGGTTGACCACCAAACCACACCTGGCTCTGCTCAGCAAATGCGTTGATCTGCAAGCCCCCACAGGTTTCTGTGAGTAGGATGACACCACCAGCAAAAGCCAATGCACCTACTCGCACACACACACACACACACACACACACACACACACACACACACTCACACACACACACACACACACACACACACAAGACACACAAAGTGGCTAACTGTGTCACCTTAGCACGTCACGGCACTGCATACACACACACACACGTCACCTATGACACCAGCACTTGGAGGCACCAGAACCTTTTGGAAGTGGCGGACCACCGACACACACACACACACACACACACACACACACACACACACACACACACACACACACACACACACACACACACACACACACACACACACACACACACACACACACACACACACACACACACACACACACACACACGCACGCACACACACACACACACACACACGCACGCACGCACGCACGCACGCACGCACACACACACGCACGCACACTCGTACTATGTGTGATTTTGTTACGCAAATAGATAGATGTACAGATTTTCAGTCTTACAAAAGAGTGGGGGTTATACAGTACAATGCAATCTTGCGCGAAACTGTCAATTCCCTCCCTTTTGTGAACTGACAGAGCAGAAGCAGAACACATATTATATGGTTCAGTTCACAAGAGAGGCTCACACTTATATCTATCACTCTCAATGTACAGCCAGCTGCAGAGTTACTGGTTACGAAATAATCACTACCATATAATTTACGAGCATCCTTTGTTGTAGGGGTAAAATTACTCAGAATTAAATTCGCCTGTAAAATTTATTAAACGAGTAATGCATATAGAACTAGAGTCTAGAACTACCCTGTGATTTGAAACTATTCTCACTCCTTCACTCTTGACGTTGCTGACATGACAAATCCCCCAAACCGGTCTACTTAAAAGAAGAAGGAAATAATAAACCGATGAAAACATACATAATAAAGAGAATCGCACTTGTATTTTATTCTGTAGTCCACCAGAAAAAGAATTGAAGGTAGGTTTCAGGACCAAATGGGCAGCGGAACTCAAAATATGACATTATGCTAATCCGCAGAATCTTAATAAAACTAGGTGTGGCCAACAGCGGGAGGGTTCTTCATAACGAAGTTCATCCTTAGCTACAGATGAAAGACAGATTGGCCAAGAAAGTAAAAAACTAATTTGTCCGCACAATCTAGGTCTCTTTCTCTCGAGTGGATCTCATCCGGATTTCGGCGACCTGGTTGATTAAAAGGAGAGTAACGGGCAAATACTAAATTATGGATCCTCAAATCCACTTTCCGTGCCTCGGAACAGGGGGATGACAAAGAGATCTCCTCTCCCCATAACACCCAGCCATCACCCAATAACCACCTCTCACGATGGTCGGGTGGTGAGGGTGAAGGGATTTTCTTTCCACCAAGGGTAAGGGGACAGATGGGTTTGGGGGACGCAGATAATAATGAATGGAATGGATTATCAAGACCTCACGCCTCTGCTGAGCCGACAATTGATGTCAGTCAGCCCTAAAAATACCTTTCGGTGGTCCGCAATATTTTCAGTCCTAATTGGTCCCATTTTTCGTGCATATCTGGTCCTTACCGTATTCGATGCGTGAAATCCGAATCCGATGTCGGAAGTTTTTAAAGGCGAGTTTTCAGGGAAGCTTCTTTGAAAACTTGGTGAAAATAAAGTAATTCGAGAGAGAAAAAGGAATAATAATAAGAATAAAAAATAATAAAATAAAACAGAAATTAACTATTCTGAGGAGCAGTTAATCTGAACCGTATTTGTGAATTCCATTTAAATAAATATGGGAGTCGGCGGACCCCGCGCTCATTGTCTCTTCCCTTGATGGCTCACTCAAATTGAGTTAGTTATTAATTATTTAATTAGGTTAATCCTTCTGTTATCTTCATGTTGACTGATGAGTGTTTGATACGTAATAAAGGTCGTGAAAGTCGTCAATGTAAACGATGAGCGTGTGATTCAAGAGAAAGGGTTGGTTGAGTCAGCGTTGTATAATGATCATCTTGAGGGGTTAAACAAATACTGTTCCTCACCGTTCGTGTCAAAAACACAACACCTGACCTGGATCTGGTGGATTATTTAAAGAATAGTAATGCATTAGTAAGCCAACTATTCAAAGAAAGATTAACCAAAAGTGTTGAAAATAGCTTCAGATGACATTCTTTCATCTGATTTGAAATTCTTTCATCAAACAAAAAATATCATATGGTGAACGGTTTAATCAACGTTTTACGAGAAAAATGAATCAATCCATCTTATCTATTTATTAATTATTTAGTATGCACACACACACACACACACACACACACACACACACACACACACACACACACACACACACACACGCAATATTTATTGTACACATGTGTATATTTATGAAAAGGCGTTAAAAAATTAAAAATTTCTCAAAACGGATTTCCACGAAGGAAATTTTGAGAAAAATGTATTTAAATTTTTTTGAGCCATTGCAATAGCTTCATTTTCTACGAGATTTCGCTAAAAAGTCGTGGTCAACTTTTTCAAAAACTGAGAGGAATTTTTGGGAGCATTTGTTAAGTTTTTACCAGCTGTGTTTTGCCTTGGTAACGAAAATATGAGTTGTTTTGTATTTGTCGTGAAATTCAAGATCTGTGTTCGTTAATGTAAACTCGTTCTGTTTGGGTTTCATTGAATAAATTCATTCAGTTCGTTTCTCCAAAGTGTCTATTGTAGTCCTTTGCGTCAACCCGTTTTATTTTTCGGAATTAAGCGTTTTTCCGACAAGTGGCATCCCTTGTGGGGACAATGGCCAAGGATTTAAAGAAACTTCGTGTTGGAAAGGCGACACTACGGCGTTTATTCACTCTCAACGTGAAACGAGTGGAAACAGCTTTGAATGCAGATCCAGTGGACGTAATAAATCAGGCGAACTTGGATTTTGCCATGCTGGCTGATAAGGTGGATCGCTTGTTTGGTATAGACGGACTCGTTCGAGATGCTTTATTTAGTGACGTCAACCTTTGTTGGGATCAATCCGACTTGGAGCAGTACCTTGAGGTTTGGGTGGAACTCATCAGTCGAAAGCAGTCCCTCATTGACAACCAAGCTAAAGTTGTAGGGCCCGGCAGTGGGACGTCATCATCCAGCCGAAAAGGTTTGAAAGTGGAGCTCTCCAAGTTTGATTTACGAAAATTTGACATATATCCTACAACATCGATAGCTTTTTGGGCTGCTTTCAAGAAAATAGAAATAAGTATAAACGACGTTAAAATCTAGGATTGTGTTCTTTGATGTATGAAACAGAGTCGGAGAGGGTCCCTGCCCCCTCCCTCCACTTTTAAATTTTGAAAATTTTCTAAAACAAACCTAATTAAGGACCGGAAAATGCTGAAATGATGATGATCAAAATTTAGACAGTAAAAAAATCTTTTCTTTTTTTTTAAGTTTTATTTTTATTTTGTATACATTTTTTAAGTTGATATTTCATGGGGAACGAGAATCCCAAGTTCTAAGTAAAAAGTGTTTTTTCCCTTTGATTTTTTCATTTATTTGGCCTTGAATACGGCTGAAAACCGATTTAAAACCCCTTTTCAAGATATCCGTAATTTGGTAGGGTAGAGGCCCTGTTGACTGTTTACGATGATGTTGTCCTACAGCTATTTAATTTCGAATCAGCCGCTACCAGTGCTACAACCAAACTCCCTTGCGGGACAACGGGATGTATATCCTAATTCGAGTAAAATAGTCATGGCAAATTTATTAAGAGGGATGAAAGGGGTCTCCGCGTAATATATATGGGGTAATTAGTATGCTGGTAACTTGGTGGGGAGCAAACTTGGGTAATTGTGAGAAGACAAGGGGGCGCTATGGGAAATTCAATATTCTTAATTGTTTGGAAACTCAGTGATTTGTTATAAACCAAAACCCAGATGCGTGTCTAGAAGTATTTATTGGCATATAAAAACGATTGGTTTCTACCAATTCAATGAAATAATATCTATAAAATCTGCCCAAAATTTTACTATTTTATTCCGAAAGTTTTTGAGATACTGATTTAACCTTTAAATTTTACCCCTTGGGTGTATTAAAGAGATTACGGGCGTTGTCTTTTTTTTTTAATTTGATTTTTCAAATTTGCGAATCTTGAAACGCAAAACGACAAATTTTGAGGGGGGTTGGGGTTAATGTTTTTTTCTTTGTCGATTAAAGGTTTATTAATTAACCCTATGAACCAAGATAAGAAAGAACGTTAAGTTTCATAACATAATAAGGTTATAACGTATATTCACCATATATACTCATTAATTAGATCATTAACGTTTATTCACAGTATAATAAACAGATGAAAAAGTGATATATGTCACCCCATGCTTTATGAGGAAGACCTCCTCGTGATCTCAGCTTTATAATGGTATAATCAAATTGGTTTTTACTTAAATTATTTTGACTTCAAATGGCATTTAAAGGTTATAAAAACATGGATTTTTCAAGAAAATTTTCCATGAAATGGCCTACCATAAACTGAGTTTGCGGTCTAATCCCTGTAATGTTTCGTAGTGAATCGAGTTGTAACGCTCTCAGATCTCTCCGGCTCCAGGATAACCTAGTTTGTGCCAGAGAGAGAGGTCTGAGAGCAATCGATTTAGCGTGTAACACTACTGGGAAAAACCTTGATTTATTATTTTTCTCTTAGCGAATTTTCAAAGAAAAAATGAGGTATTGAGAAGGCTTCAAAATTTTAAAGTTGGGTTTGAAGGGTTGGGGACCCCCTAAAATTCATTTCATAAATCAAAAACACAATCCTAGATGTTAACGTCGTATGTATGTATATATTTATTCATATATTTTTAGGGTGTATTTCCAGACGATAACTCATTTTAAAAACGGCATAAAAAAATTCGTTCCGACGCAGAAAAATCCGTCTTGTCAAAAGACAGGTCCAGTTAGTTTGCCAGCCCGATCGCTCCGAATTCAGGGCTCAAATTTACAATTTAATGGCCCAAAAATTTAAAAAATCGGTTTCTCACAAAAGGGCATGTGGGGATTTACAGTCAAAATATTTCTCAGTGTTGAGTCGATTGCGACCACTCCCAGATCTCCAAGATTCGTAATAGGTAAGAAAATTCGATTTTTAGGTGGAAAATGCCCATTATTGACTAAATTTTGACAATAGAGCATGTAGGGTGTCACAGTTTTTTTTTTTTTTTTTTTTTTTTTTTTTTTTTCAAGCGCTGAGACAATAATTGTATTAGAAAATAGGGTACGTGGGGTGCCACAGTCGAAGTATTTTTTTTTTTTTTTTTTTTTTTAGCACTGAGACGATTTCTACGCTCCCTGATCTTTAAGAGTTACAAATAATTGAGAAATCTATTGTTAGGTGAAAAATGCCCATAATTGACCGAGTTTGACAATAGGGCACGTGGGGTGCCACAGTCGAAGTATTTTTTAGCGCTGAGACGATTGCTACCACTCCCAGATCTTTCAGATTATTAAATAAGTGAAAAAAATCGATTTTTAGGTGGAAAATGCCCATAATTGACCAAATTTTGACAATATAGTATGTGGGGTGCCACAGTCAAAGTATTTATTTAGCACTGCCACGATTTCTTCACTCCCTGATCTTTTAGATTATTAAATAAGCGAGAAAAATCTATTCTTAGGTGAAAAATGCCCATAATTGACCGAATTTGACAATAGGGCACGTGGGGTGCCACAGTCAAAGTATTTTTTTAGCGCTGAGACGATTGCTACACTCCCTGATCTTTAAGATTTACAAATAATTGAGAAATCTATTGTTAGGTGAAAAATGCCCATAATTGACCGAATTTGACAACAGGGCACGTGGGGTGCCACAGTCGACTTAGTACCCAGTCTACTTTTCGTCTATTAAATATGCGTGTTATGGGCATTATCGAAAGATAATCCTTAGTAGGTTGTGGTTACGGAAAAGAAACTTGAAAATAACTTCCGTTTAGTCTTATCGATTTTGATCAGGTAAATAAATTAATATCTGCCGTGAAGGATAGTTACCCACCTAGTATTGATGACATTCCTTTTTAGTTATTCGAAAAGTATTATAAATTGTCAAGCGAAGTTAGGTGCTCATAATCAATCTTAGTTTGACGGAGGTTACATTTCCTGACGTCCTCAAGGCCGCGAGGTTTATCCCATCTCTCAAGAGTGCAGGTGATTTGATGGAGTAGAATAGTTATCAACCGAATTCTCTCCTCAATTTTCGAACAGAACTGATTGAACGTGAATAGAACACCAGGTGGATTCATATCATACATCAATAGGTTTCTACGAAGTATAGGGGTTGGGAAGGGGTTTAGGGGTTGAAAAAGCGCCGGAAGCAAGACCACATGAGTGAATTTTCGTCATATTTTCGCGTTATATTCGTAGTTCGGTCCGATTTATACAACTTGACCAATACGTGCGCACAGAATCGGCATGGCGAAAAAATTCTCAATAATATTGTGCTACACAAACCAGTTTAAAGTTTTCAACAATTTGTCTAAGGAAATCCGTTTCGAGGGATGTTACTGAAAAAATCAAGCATTCCTCAAGCAAGAGCGACTTGTTTGGACAGCACTTCTCGAGCGCAATAAATTGCCTAAGATACAGAGAAAAAAAAGTTCGAGTCATGTAACATGATCGTAACATGATGGTATGAGCGAATATCTAAATTGTCTTATGGTGAAATGTTGAATTGTTTAGTACTTTGAGCTTTATGAGTTCAAGGAAATTGTTAACTACTAATTTTATGGCAAAACACGTATTCTAAATAATATCAAAAAGAGGTTTTAGATTGTTAGCTTTTTTTGCAGTTTTTAACGATTTTTTTTAAGCAAATTTTAATAAAATTTGATTGCATTTTTCAGCATGTTTTTGTACGTAAAATTTTGAATGTTCTATGTTATAGTTAATAAACTTAATTTGAACAATATTCACCTAAAAAAAATAAATTTAACAACTTTTGGCTATTTTTAGTGATTTTTTAGTACATTTTGAAATTCAATTCAATGTCAATCATCAATTTAATGTGCTAAAAAAGTGTTGGCCAACGAAATCATCCTTTCCTTTAGAAAACTTGATTTTTTGGTGCAAGAACGGGATATTCATCTCAATCCTATCTCAATCCTAAGGAGAGTTATCGTCTGAAATGACACATATATAATATATCTATATATATATATATATATATATATATATATATATATATATATACTAGCCGCTATATATATCGCTCCGCTCGCCTCCACGTCCAGCTGGGGGGCAAGCCCCCCGGGCCCCCCATTAAATTGCTCGCTTCGCTCGCAAAGTGTGGTATGTAGGGAATGTTGCTCGCTTCGCTCGCAAAGTGTGGCATATAGGGAATGTTGCTCGCTTCGCTCGCAAAGTGTGGCTGTATACATGGAATGTATTACAATTGAAACATGTAGGGGATGTTGCTCGCTTCGCTCGCAAACGGTAGATCTCTAAGGGTAGGTTTAACTTCTGTGGGGGATGCTGCTCGCTTCGCTCGCTTGAGGAAGTTATACTGCCCACCCAACTTGGCAGACGTTAATTAAAATCTAATATATAAAATTCTCGTGTCACAGTTTTCGTTGCCATACTCCTCCGAAACGGTTTGACCGATTTTGATGAAATTTTTTGTGCTTATCCGGTATCTATGAGAATCGGCCAACATCTATTTTTCATCCCCTTAAATGTTAGGGGTAGTCTACCCCTAAATTTTTTTATTTATTTTTTAGACAAAATTTTTAATTTCTATTTCAATTAACGTCTGCCAAGTTGGGTGGGTAGTATAACTTCCTCAAGCGAGCGAAGCGAGCAGCATCCATCACAGAAGTTAAACCTACCCTTAGAGATCTACCGTTTGCGAGCGAAGCGAGCAACATCTCCTACATGTTTCAATTGTAATACATTCCATGTATACAGCCACACTTTGCGAGCGAAGCGAGCAACATTCCCTACATACCACACTTTGCGAGCCAAGCGAGCAACATTCCCTATATGCCACACTTTGCGAGCGAAGCGAGCAATTTAATGGGGGGTCCGGGGGGCTTGCCCCCCGGCTGGACGTGGAGGCGAGCGGAGCGAGCCGGAGCGGCTAGTCTAATATATAAAATTCTCGTGTCACAGTTTTCGTTGCCATACTCCTCCGAAACGGCTTGACCGATTTTGATGAAATTTTTTGTGCTTATCCGGTATCTATGAGAATCGGCCAACATCTATTTTTCACCCCCCTAAATGTTAGGGGTAGTCCACCCCTAATTTTTTTATTTTATTTTTTAGACAAAATTTTTAATTTATATTTTAATTTTAAAATTTTGTCTAAAAAATTAAAAAAAAATTTAGGGGTGGACTACTCGTAACATTTAGGGGGATGAAAAATAGATGTTGGCCGATTCTAATAGATACCGGATAAGCACAAAAAATTTCATCAAAATCGGTCAAGCCGTTTCGGAGGAGTATGGCAACGAAAACTGTGACACGAGAATTTTATATATTAGATATACAGAGTGTCTACAATAATTATGGGGCAAACTCACGGAATCGATTCTAGAGTTCATTCCTGATCGAAAGTTACTCATAGAGATTTCTTTTTAAACGCTTTGTTTTCAAGTTATTCAATTTTTTAGATTTTTTTCGTGTTTCGTGCTCGTACCTTGTGACATTAAAACGGCTATAAGTCCCCCTAAAATTACAGTAAACTCAAAACTAAGAACACCTTGGTACAGACCGTTAAATTTCCCATAACCCTGATATAGTAAAGTTGTTTCAGTTAGTTTTAATTTATTAAAAAAGGCCAAAGTACAAAATTAGATTTTTTTTTTTTTTTTTTTTTTTTTTAATAAACGTTTTTCCCTCCGTTTTTTCGCAGTTTGGAGATTTTTTGGCGGGCACTCCTCGGGAAAAATGACCGTCTAAGAAAATACAAGTTTCGCGTCGGTTTCTACGTATTTTTTCACGCTTAGTCGAATGGTAACACTTGCAGATCTCCCCACCTCTGTTATAACCGAATTTTACAATTAAACTCACGAATTTTTAGTTTATTTTTGATGCTCAATTTTATGTGTTTTTAAGGGGGGGGGAATATATATATATATAATGGAAAAGGCGTTAAACTCCAGAATTCGTTTTAGATTGCCTCAAAACGGATTTCAATATAGAAAATTTATCATTAATTTATCAAAAGTAATCATTAGGTTTAGTTTAACCTTGAAGTCGGAAGCAATTAATCCTCGTGTGCAATCTGTATTGGTGCTTCTAATCTCCAAGGGATTCCAGGGATTCCAGTTCAATCTTCTCCCATTCGTATATACGATTTAACTCTGAGTCAGGTATCGTGTGTTTCAAATGTAAGTAAAAAGTAAAGTAAAGTAAGCAACCATTTCCAGTTAGGGCTTCACGTCCGACTGTACGGGTTAACAGACTTCATCATATGTAATCTAAAGGGAGGATCAGAGCGGATTTGAGTCAGGAAGGTGCGATGCACGTTCCACGTGGTCAGCAACGGCAGGAGACAAAAGATGAATTCAGTTGATGATACAAGTAAAACAGCTATGAATATAGTGAGTATATTGGTAAGTTATTGACTTCAATATTGTAGTTCGATTTACTTCCATTGATAGATGATTTGTTATGTATGCCTTTATTATGCTCGCTCGGCTTATGTGTGAAGTCGAGTACCTCACTAGTTTACCCGTGCAAGATATGGACTTGAATAACCCCTTGATATGGACCCTTTACCCTAGACTAAACCATTCTAAGCATTTTCGTCATCCTGAATACTTCACAAATTGCATTTATGAACATTTGACCCGTTCTCGCTACAATTTCAGAACACATCTGAATTTTCTGCTACCCATGTACTCGCCGTTTTGTGTTAGGAAAACATACAAAAAAGATAAGATAAATCATTACCCACATCTTGACTATGAATTACACAAATTTGCAAATTTAAAATTTGATCCGTTCCGTTTGATCCGCTTGTAATTTCAAGATACGACGTTTTAACATCATTTCCTGGCTTTTCCCTATTACCATTTTCCACTCACTGAATGAACTCCACGTGTTGTGCCAAGTGAATGTTAAATTTCCCCGTCAATACCCCTTGTTCTGCACATTGTTTTGGTCAAGACAATCATTAGATAACTTCGTAGTTTTATTTTAATGTATAACAGAAAGACATTCGAATATGTGAACGAATAATTGGTTAAAAATAGGTTTCTATAAAACCAATATACCTAAACGAGCGTGCAGAACGGCAGAGAAAATACCATATAGACAAAAATACGGAAAACTGACGTAGTTGCTGTAAACGAAGCTCCACAGCTGCCACGAATAGCTCAACATCGATCGGGTCACGGCATAAAAAAACAATTTAGTTTCTACCCGAACGACATTTCAGAGGTGGACGTAAAACGTTTCCACATACTCGTAATCGCGAGTTCAACCGTTGCACTTTTTTCGTGTGAGTGCAGTGTAAACGTGAGTGTTGAAGTCAATAAAACGTCTAAGCACTCATTTCGATTGATCACCTCTATTTTCGTGCCTCTGAGTAACCATCTTTATTCTCTACCTAGCTTTCCACCATATCTAAAAACCATCATTCTTGATTTCGGCAAATTAAACTCTAAACTTCAAGCTGGACAGAATTGCATGAGCCCATTGATCTTTCTTCGCTGGCTCACCACAATGGATGACAGGGAAACTATGACATCGTGTATGACAATCGACTGAACTCTCGTGACCTTTCGGCCACCCACTTCTACTATATCCCCCTGGAATGCGAATATTTTATACATATTAAAAATAGTAAGTTAATTAATTCTGAGAAGTTAAGTATTTAAACTTATAATGAATACAGAATTATTCAAAAATTTGAGCACTTTTTGTGCACAAAAACCGTTTCGGTTCAAATTTGTTACAAGACAAAATTTTTAAATGTTATTACAATTAAAATTTGTATTTGTGCTCTTATTTGTACCTTTTATTTTTTCAGTATTATTATAATTTTAAATTTGTGCACAGTTTTAAACGCAACAAATCCCTACATTCCTACTTGAGAGTGGAAAATAATGTCCAAAAAATATTATACCTTAAACTATTTTTAGGAGTGTTTAGAAATCAAAGCACTTTTTGAGGAGTTCAAATTTGTCGTGAAATTTGTACAGTTTCAAACCCAATAAATCCCTACATTCTAACTTGAGAGTGGAAAAAATGTCCAAATAATATTTTACTTTAAACTATTTTTAGGAGTGTTTAGAAATCAAAGCACTTTTTGAGGAGTTCAAATTTGTCGTGAATTTAATAAACTCGTAGATCAATATGTTCTCCATCTAAAAGCATCACCACACTATTGATCGCTAAAAACAATCCAAAAACCACAAAGTAATTAAAAACCTTGAAAAAAAAAAAAAACAATTTTTCAGGTTTTTTACTCGAATTGTCCATATTAATTCATTCAAAATTTCAAGGGACGTGTAATTTTCCTTTAAATTTTGCTTTCTTAAGTTTAGAAACCACTGCAACAGCTTAATTTACAATATTCGCTGAAATGTGTAACCCGTTTTTCAAATCACTGATGAAATACCCACAAGGCTTTAAATTTAATTCTTTATCTAGTAGTATCATTTAACCACCTGTATATTGTTACGTGTCTAGGAACCCAGTGTTGAATAATTGAATTGAATTCAGTTTTGTAGTGATTTTTTGTTTGTTTTATACTACAATTTATTTACCAGAATCATACGGAACGCTTATAACGTCCTTCAGTGCGGGGTCTAGAACCAGATACTCCATTCGTTATTTCAGTATGGCGCCGATTGCATCAATGGTTCCGGAACTATCTGCGGAATATGAACCACCAAGAAAGGGAATTCTTGAGAAGAGCTTCGAATTTTCATAAGGTACATATTAACAGAAGTATTTGAGTATGTGAGTTAGTCACCACCATACAACATGCGTACGATAATTCCCTAAGAGATTCACGAGAAAACACCAAATGAGATAGTTGCTAGACGACATCTACTTTCTGTTCAATATCAACAATGACCGTTGCCGATGCGCGTGTTACTGGCGTTACCAGAAGTGTCGCGGTGTGATTCATGTGATGACACAGCGCAACCTGATTTTCTGGTCCCCGTCCTTTCGGAAAAATTTTCGGTAATTTACGAGCAATACCTACCTAGTCAGTCGAGCTGAAGTTCCCACCGCGAACGTTTACTCCCCCGGTTCCCCCACGTCACCCAAGTTAGTGGTTGTACGTTTGCACATTAGGTACTAGCCGTGCTCAAATAAATAACGATAAATAGTGGTTACATACATGTGTGGTTGGTTACATCATATCAACATATACCCGAATTTCTCGCGATCTATTCATCACCGGCGCGAAAAAGGTATTTTAACTATTTTTAAATGGAAGAAGATTCCATCCTTAGAAATTTTGCATCAACCGCACTCTCCTCCATTGAGTAGTTTTCTTGTTACGATTTTTCAAAGTTTGCACTGTTGACGTCGCACTGGGCGTCAGGGGGGGGTGCCGCCCAGGCGGGAGGGGTGTGGGAGGGGGTGCCGCCCAGGCGGGAGGGGTGTGGGAGGGGTTTCTTTGATGTCACCAGTGTGCGAAACTTTGAAAAATCATAGCAAGAAAACTAGTCAACGGAGGAGAATGCGGATGGTATCAAATTTCTTAGAATGGAATCTACTTTCATTGAAAAATATAAATAGAATACGTGGGTAATGCTCATTGAACAAACTATCGATTGAAACATGAATTACTTCCAATTAATCTATAGGGTTTTTCAATTTAACCCTTAATGTGTATTGTGGGTCTATACGTCCCACAGCAATTCTCAGTACAGTCAGGATGAGGTGACAGTTTTCTCCTCTCACCCCACCCTCAAAGTAGCTTCACGTCATTCCCTCCAAATCCTGTTGGAGCCGCCAGTTGAGTGACAGAAGCCATAAAGTCAAGGTAAGTGAGCATTTCTCATAATATACTGGGTCAGTGTAACCCACATTACACAGGCAGCACGTATTAAATAAGGATCATACAGACCCACAGTGCAGTTCACCACAGGTTTTTGGAGTAATATAATACTAGTAAGTACCTATTAAATTATTGTGGAAACTAATGTTTTTTGTGTCATTGCATTACAGATCATGGCAACTGGGTCAAGTGATAAAGAGTACCACCAATTTGATATAATGTTGATATTAGCTGTAATAAAAATGTATATATATATATATATATATATATATATATATATATATATATATATATATATATATATATATATATATATATATATATATATATATATATATAGTAGTTCTGTTAGTCAATGGTATTTTTTTACTTTCTTATTATGCAGTGATATGGGTTGTGTGAGATCAAAAAAAACTTCTTTAGATTTGATACAAATCTGATGTCATATTTTTGTCAACATTTCATAAATATTTGTGATGATATTAGCTGTAATTGATTAGGATAGAAACACGACGAAAAACTTCACGACGAGTTACCAGAAAAGGTGAAAATAAAGGACAAAAGTTCCAATCATGCAGCATGATCGTATGAGCAAATTTTCGTAAATTATCGTACTTTATTAAGTTACATTGTTCAGGACATTCAGCACTAAGTAAAAATGAATTTATAACTGTCATTTTCATGGCAAAAAATGTATTCTAAATAATTATCTGCTTTCAAGAAGGGATTTTGAATTTTTAGATTTTTTGCTTGGTTTTTTCACGCAAGAACGGAGCTTTATCTCAACTAAGGGGAGTTATCGTCCAGAAGGATATATATATGTATATATTAATTGCTATGCAATTCTTAGGCCGACCCCCAATAATTTTTTTTGAATGTCCACTTTTTTTGTGTAACGTTTTTTGTCCCGAGATGGGAAGCGAGAGGTCGTGGGTTCGAATCCCGGCCAGGCTATATATCCCAGCCAGGCCTGATATATCCCAGCCAGGCTTGATAGACGAAGGTTGTGGGTTCGAATATAACATTTTTTTTTTTTTTTTCTCGTGAGACGAATTGCATAGCAAATTATACTCGTTTTCTACGCAGTAGAAAAGAGAAAAGATCCGGCGATATAGATTAGGGGGGTCCATATATATATAAATAATCAGAATGATGTGTAGTTTTTTGGTAAACATGTCAGAAAATCGTAAAGTAAGAATACCGGTGATAATCTGAATGAAAATTTGTCGAACCTCACCTGAAAACTTATGTGTATCTGAAAAATATGTGTATCTTTGAAAAAAATACACATCTTTATTTATTTATTTAAATAAATAAATAATAAACAATATATATATATATATGTGCATATATATATATATATAACCGAGTTTTACACTTTAATTAACTAGTTTTACCCCAATACTCATACATATTTGACCATAACAAACGAACTAAAAATTTGTGAGTTCAAGTCACACACACACACACGCGCTCGCACGCACACAGACACACGTGTGTATGTGTACACACACACAAACACACACACACTTTAAAAAAAAAAAATATACCTCCCCTCAAAGACGGAGGGGGCACGCCATTAAATAGAAAAATAAAATGAAAAAGTGGGGAGGACGCCCAGGTTTACCTGACGCCGGCTCTAGGGATAAGGGAAGTTGCAGGATGAGGAGGAAGAATAGGATGAAAGGATGTGCCCCTATAAAAGGACCACCAGGACGCGGGTGGTGATACCACGGAGTACTCCTGCCGAGATGCCCAACTCGAGCAACTCCATGGCGCTTTTCCCGCACCACACCCCACGCCATGACACGGTCGCGGCAATGACCTTGATGGTATTAGGTGCCACTCCTTTTAGCTCAGATATCGCTTGGCACAGATTATTTCTATCATATTTGCTTTTCTTAGCCCGCCAGGTCTGCTCCATGTCCACGCTGCCACTGACAACCTGGACATCCAGGATAATGGCAGATATCTGGCTTCTTGCCCCGGTCACTCGGCATGTGGTATAGACTCTCCCTTTCGACATCCCAACCACTAGATGACAAAGCACCTGCTATCTTCTTGGCAACCGCATCATGACGTAAAATGCGGCCACCGTCAGTACGAAGACACTGCTGCACCATATGATACAGATTCTCATTTTTACCTCAACAGGAACGGCAAAGGGTGTCAACTGTCCCGCCACTACTCCTCGAACACCTCACCGAGGTGTATGAGGTAGCCACCCGGACGGCGTGAAAATGGTGATAGTTGCGGGCCCCAATGCCCTCTGAAGCCCATTCCACCCACTGGGTAGCAACGGGGGATTCAGAGCACTGTCGGAGTTCTTTACCATCTACTGACTCATGCAGTGCAGCAGCAAACTCAGCAGATGAGCTGGGTTTTGGAGCAGTTAGTGTTGCTCGATCGCACCACAACAACTGCTGCAGCGGTGCGGGCGACCTCCCAGCTCGAGCCCCTGAAAGCAAGCAGGCGCTGGTGGTGTAAAGATGGGATGCTGGCAGAAAGAGAGACAATACCGAGCCCACCGGCCTTGGCCGGTGCGTGGATGTAAGCACATGGGACACCAGGTGGAAAGCCTAGCCAAGAGCGCACAGCAGAGCGGCCTGCCAAAGACTAACCCATAGGTTAGCTTTGGCAGTATGTATGTGCGAATTAGGCGCAGCTTCTGCTGTGGCTTCACCAACACGAGTCCACACGGCTTGCGGCTACAGTGGCCACACCCAAGAACTCGACCCCAAGGTACCGCCAGACCTCCCACACGGATCGGGCGGGGATGGGTGTCTGTCCTCAGACAAAGCACTCATCATCTACCACCTTTACCTTATGTTGGCGGCCCGACGGGACCAAAGAGATCGACCCACACTTAGAAGGGTTGACCACTAGACCACACCTGGCGAGCTGCTCAGCAAAGGCGTTGAGGGCGATCTGCAAGCCCTCGCGGGTTTCTGCGAGTAGGATGACATCATCGGCAAAAGCCAATGCACCTACTCGCACCCCAGGAGCACACACACACACACACACACACACACACACACACACACACACACACACACACACACACACACACACACACACACACACACACACACACACCGATCCGATCATCTGTAACACTTCAAAATACTATTACATGCGAATGTTTTCATCCTTCATCAAAACTATATATATATATATATATATATATATATATATATATATATATATATATAGATATATATATATATATATATATATATATATATATATATATATATATATATATATAGTCTACGATTCATTTCAGAATGCCTTAAAACTGATTTCAATGAAAAATTTTTTCGAAATTCTGGTTCTAAAAATTTTTTAGCCATTGCAATAGTAGTTGGTGGCATTTTACTACATTTTTAACGCAGATTAACAGAAAAAAAAAATTTGTTACTTTTACGCTGCCACCCTGTATATTATCAATAAACTGAATGAATGGAATTGGTGTTTGAACCGGGTGGTTCAGGCGAGGTTCGTTACAATTTCAATAGGATGTTCAATGTTTATTGTGCCACATTTGTTGCTCCCTCCGCGGTCGGGCACGAAATGAGTCGGCGTAGCGGGAGCGGTCGAGAGAGAATAACGAGGAGGTTGATAGGGGACATTGCGTAGGCTCTCGATCAACTCTGAATTCAGATCTCTTTGAGGGAGCCGGTCGACGCCACAAAGCCTGCCGCATGTTTTTCGTGTAATTGACAGAAGACCAAAGCTACAGATACCAATTAAGTATTTATTAAATCCCGACCCGGTGAGGTATAATGACTGCAATTAGAAATGCTCAACTAATCAAAGGTAAAATAAAACGTCTGCGAAGTTCCTCACACATTGTATTATGGACGTATATGATTCGTTAGAAATTTAAAAAAAAAAATCTAAAAATATCTCTAAACAAGGATATATTGGTAGAAAATTGTTAGATGTTTACCTAGATTTTATAGCAGAATATCGCTGTAAAAAAAATTACCAATTCTTTGGTAACATTATGGAGTATTTGCACAAGGTTTAAAAAACGTGTTTAGATTTTTTTATTCTGCTGAAAAATCGAACGAAACTGCATAAAAATTCGTGTGTTATCATTAGTCAAGTAATTTAATTTTTCGGGTGAACAGCACAATTTTTAATAGTAAGCTTGATTCACCGACAAATACCTAGTAAAAACCTGTGAAATAGAGTACTTACTTATTCACTCTCATCTAATTATTCATCAACATTTTCGTTCCTTATAATATTCTTCATACTTTTCTATTTTCTTGAAGATGGCCGATTTGCTTTAAAAAATGTTGTTAAATTCATTTTTTTAGCTGTATTACGTAGAGAAAAATATCAAATATAATTGTGCTGAAAAATGTAATTATATTTCATTAATGTATGTTGAAAATATGTAAATAAAACCAGGAAAAATTGTTAAAATTCCTAAAATTGATCTGTACAGCAGGATATTATTTGGACTTTTTCTGCCATAAGTTTGATAGTTAACAATTTCCATGCTCTAATTCTTGAAATAAATTGTCATAGTGTGTAAAATTACGAAAACTTGCTCATCTGGTGATAATTCACAGTTGGAAATTAAAAAAATAATGAATATATGTATACAGACCTTCAATCATCTTGAAATCCCATGCAATTAGGTCAACAATGTCACTGACGAGACCTATAATATTAGCTACTGAAAACTATGAAATCTGAAAACTGAAAAACTGTTGAATTGTAACAGTTGCAGATCTCCCCAATTCCGTTATAACCAAGTTTTACACTTGAAATCTTAAGTTTTTAGTTCATTTGTTATGCTAAATTTTACGTGTTCTGAAGGGGGTGTTCACTAGTTAAAGTGTGAAACTCGGTAATAACGGAGTTGGGTAAATATGTAAGTATTAAAATTCATTCAGCGTGAAAAATAAGTAGAAACCAGCCCCAAGCTTGTATTTTCATATTTTTCACAAACTCTCGATTTCCTTATTAAAAAATAAAAATAAAATACCTTTTTTTCAACATTAAAGAATAATTTGCTCCACTAATTAGGAAAGTAAAAATTAAATTGACTACCGTTGGAAAGCTGAGATTTTGAGAAAGTTTTTCATGTGGATTGCGATTTCTGAATAGTCTGTATAAAGAGCAGAAAGACAAACGGAAATAAGCAATTTCTGATAAATTGCCAACATTTACTTTCCACGAATTAAGTCGGCTCAAAAAATTTGATTTGGCAATAGGTAGATAGAAAATTTAACGATCTTTCCAACTGTGTCCCTATTTTTGAGTTTCAATTGATTCTAAGGGGGAGTTATAGCCGTTGCAATGCCACAAGGCACAAAACACGGAAAAAGTCTGAAAAAATGAATAACTCGAAAACAAAGCGTTTAATAAAAATTTCTAGGAGGAACTATCGACCAGAAATGAGCTCTAAAATCGAAACTTTGATTTCTGCCCATCCTTAGTGTAGATATATCCATATATTGGAAGAAATCCAAGATATTTTAGAGGTGTCCACGCGTTTAGTCTGGAAGCCTAAAAATTTGTTGGTTGGAGACCCTGGGGGACGTGTACTAGAGACCTCGGTCGACCAAAGATGAGCGATTTAGATGAAACGAATGAAAAATCTGGTGAAATAATGTTTAGGAAGCCAAGGTCGACTGTAGTTTGTATAGTGTCACTGAACAAGAAGAAGAAGTCACCTTGTTGATGACGCCGAAAAATTTGGGAGGAATCATTATCCAATGAAGCTGCCAATAATTATCGATGAAGTTGCATACCATGCTGCATTATCAATAACCGAATCACTCGCAAGTAATGCTGTAAGTAACTGGAGAATGAAGAACACGAATGATTCTTCTTTACCATAAACTATTCAAACAAATTGAACAACAGAAATAAAGAAAGAGATACACAGATATCGTAATAAAACAGTACACGGTCGAGTAAGCTTTGCAAATGCTTATAGGGTGCATAGTGTGCCACAAATGGTGATAACTGGGAACCTCGTAGCAGAAAGTCGTTTCATAAAAGAGTACAGATGCTGAGCTCTTATGTTTGACCAAAGAGATTTAAGAAGCCCTTGAATAATTGTAAAATACATCCTCACTAAAAATAATATCATCCAATTTATTACCCTCCCTATGATAACTAGCGCTCCAAATCTAATCGTACGAACCTGTGGCTACATACTCGTATTATTATCAAATTATTCATTCAATCTAGTTAACCGAAAATTACTATTGTTTGACATCATGTGTTCAGATGCTAGGTACCCTGTTGTTTGTCCAAAAAGATTGAGAAAAGATAAATTCCTTCGTTCTTGCCAATTTTTGAGAGTACGCGTTTTATTACTAAATACGGTTAGACCTCACAAACCATAAGTGGTGACCCCGCGTAAACAAAATTTTGGATTGTGTAGTGTACCGTTTTTTTACGTATCAACTCTCAGCAATATCCCGCGAAGTTTCCTCGAACATTTCGTAACATCGCTTGATTTCCGGTAGACCGTACTCCATTAACTGCGTAACTTCGATTTTTCCGTACGGCTGCTATGGAAGCATTGCAATCTGATTCTTCGACCGCACCATAAATCGGCAATGATTAACGCGAGATGGACGTAGCCAGACTATCTATAAAAATTCCGCCACTCTGGCGTCGGAATGTGAAAATTTGGACAATGCAAATCGATACCCAGTTCGCCAACTCCCCTGTGACGACGGAGCTAAGGAAATATAATTACGTATTAGCCTCCCTTGATAGCGATGTAGCCGAGCTGATCTCAGATTTTTTGTTAAAACCTCTCTCCTTCACACCTTACAAAGATTTAATGGACCGCTTGCAGGCAGAATTTGAGATTTCCGAAGGTCGCAAAGTTAGTAAACTCCTAACTGAACTTGATTTAGGTGACAGGAAACCCTCGCAATTGCTCCGTGAAATGCGGTCGTTGGCTGGTTGTCAAGTTCAAGATGATTTGCTGAAAACGATGTTCCTACTACGCCTACCCGTCAATGTGCGTTCAATACTCGCACCATCCCCTGATCCTCTGGACAATCTAGCAATAATGGCAGATAAGGTTCTTGAATTGGCTCCCACACAGTACTCCATTCAAGCTGTTGACAATTCTGACCCCACTAACACTCGTTTTGACCGTTTGGAATCACAAATCGCCCAACTGACCGCTTCTATAGCTTCGCTAACCCAACAGTCAAACCGTTCTCGATCTGTTGGGCGGAATACCCGAGCTCGAGGACGTTCAGCTACTCCAAAACCAGACCACGATGAACATGAAATTTGCCGATCACCGTCGATATGAAATCAACGCACGCAAATGCTTACTCCCGTGTTCGTTCAAGTCCTCCCAACCGGAAAACTAACTGCCCCCTCCTTGGATGCGACAGCTGGGAGCATGGGCACTCAACTCTCTAGTCGCCTATTCGTGTTTGATCGCCTCACTAATTCAAAATACCTAGTTGATTCAGGTGCTGATGTGTTGGTCGTTCCTCCAACTCCAGCTGATAGAAGATATTTATCACAAAATCCGCTATTTGCTGCCAACGGTTCACACATCTCAACTTATGGCGAACGTCTTCAAACTCTTGATTTAGGACTCCGTTGCCAGTTCAGATGGCCATTCATTATTGCGGATGTCAAATACCCTATCATTGGTGCTGATCTATTAGGAGAATTCGGGTTGTTAATTGATCTCAAGAATAAACGCCTAATTGATTTCTCCACTTGATTATGGCGTCCAGCCTCTACAGCAGATGTGCCTGACCACCACACAGTACATGTTATAGATCCCCGTCATGAATATGCTTCGCTTCTTTTATCTTTTCAAACCTCCTACAAGAACGCCCTACTTCCTGTAACCCAAGCTGTGATTTCGCCCAGATAATAGAAACCAAAGGCCCTCCAGTGTCTGCCAAACCTCGACGACTTCCACCAGACAAGTTGGCACAAGCGAAGCAAGAATTCCAGTATATGATTGACCTGGGTATATGACGACCATCAAAAAGTCCATGGTCCAGCCCCCTCCATATGGTCCCAAAGAAAGACGGCGCATGGAGGCCTTGTGGTGACTATAGGGCTCTGAACGCGGTTACTGTCCCAGATGCATACCCCATTCCGCACCTCCAGGATTTCTACTCACAGCTTGCGCATAAGACTACATTTTCAAAAGTCGACCTTGTCCGCGCCTACCACCACGTGAAAGTAGCTGAAAATGACATACCAAAGACAGAGGTAGTAACTCCTTTTGGATTGTTTGAGTTTTTACGCATGCCTTTTGGATTGAAAAATGCAGCTCAGTCATTCCAACGCTATATACACTCGATCCTCCAAAACCTACCATTTCTATATGTATACCTGGATGACATCCTGATTGCTTCTACCTCACCAGAAGAGCATTTACACACCCTTTTCACACGCCTTAATACCCACGGAATTTGTATCAATGTGGCGCAATGTGTTTTTGGAATTCCAGAAATTTCATTTCTGGGTTTCCTCATCAACTGTCGTGGTATAAAACCTCTTCCTGAACGTATTGCTTTTATTAATGACTACCCACTTCCTGATTCAATCGAAGAGCTGTGCTGCTTCCTGGGTTTAGTGAATTTTTACCGTCGCTCTATGCCAAATGCTGCTACTCTGCCATAGCCATTGTTTGACTTGTGTGCAAGTCCCAGAAAACGTGACCATCGCAAAGTGGAGTGGTCGGCTGACTCTAAACTAGCTTTTGAACAGCTAAAGCTTGCACTAAGTAATGCTACCACTTGCCCACCCATCCTGTGATCTCCCACGGTCCTTATGGTTGATGCTTCAGATTCAGCAGTAAGCTGCGTTGTCAGCCTTTATATTATGTTGATTTCGATGGACACCACAAAACTCAAACACTTAGACCAAATTGCCTGTAAATTCGAAGAATATACGCTGAACTGGTATAACCAAATACTAGTTTAAAAAACGAACTAGCTTCAGTATAGCTCCACTCTTAAGAATGGGTTAAGTAACGGAGAGGAGAGCGATCAAACCAATATGGGCTCAATAATTCATAGAGACAGTACCTAATAGGGGGTGACTTTAACTCCAAACACTCATCATGGAATGACCGCAGAGCTAACCACTATGGCACACTGATTGATGCATGGAGACATACTTTCAACCTTCAAATCATCACACCTGGGGTACCCACTCGCTACGATAACCGGCCAGGGATTGCTCCGACACATCGACTTTTTCGTTGCAAAAGGCCTGACTGAATAACTGTAAGGTAGAATACCCTGACTCTGATCATCTTCCAGTGCCTCGATCTATGCAGAACGGGAAGTATTCATAAACAGACCCACTCTTCTTAAACATCCAATGAATTGGGATACCTACAAACAATACACTGCAAACAAGCTAGACAGGTTACCAAATATTGCAAATAAAGGAGACATAGATATGGCAGTCTCCAACTTAACTGAAGTAATTACCACAGCCGCTATAATATCTGCCCCGAGGACTCTCCCAAGACCAAAACCTAATATTGATTTTCATTCGTGCAAGATCTATGGCTTGCAAAGAAGAGGTCGAAGCGAAGATGGATGAGAACTGGCAACATGATTGAAAAACGTTCTTTCAATATACTGGTTAAGATAGAGGTCGAAAACATACATAGTTTGAGTTGGATAGGGAGTTATCCAGCGAACTCAAAGAGTTAGGGTTGGTGACATATTGAGTGATACCTGCACCCTTTCCCATGGGGTTCCCCAGGGTACTGTGTCCCCTGCTATTCTTGATATATGTCAACAGTATTTTTAATGCTGATATAGATGGGGAGTTGTTATCATTTGCAGATGATACGGCAATGGTGGTGACGGGGGACTCTTGGGATGACGTTCGTGATAGGACTGCGAAAAACCTCGAAGTAATGAATGAATGGTTCGGGGAAATGAGGCTCAGCAAAACTAAATTTGTTTGTTTCTCCCCTAAACCATCAAATGTTCCCTCAATTGGACGGATAGTATGTCACCATTATGTCAACTGCATAGAATGTAACTGCCCTTCGATTTCTCAAGTTCCATTTATAAAGTACTAGCCGCTCCGGCTCGCTACGCTCGCCTCCACGTCCAGCCGGGGGGTAAGCCCCCCGGACCCCCCATTAAGTTGCTCGCTTCGCTCGCAAAGTGTGGCATGTAGGGAATGTTGCTCGCTTCGCTCGCAAAGTGTGGTATGTAGGGAATGTTGCTCGCTTCGCTCGCAATTGAAACATGTAGGGGATGTTGCTTGCTTCGCTCGCAAACGGTAGATCTCTAAGGGTTGGTTTAACTTCTGTAGGGGATGCTGCTCGCTTCGCTCGCTTGAGGAAGTTATACTGCCCACCCAACATGTAGGGAATGATGCTCGCTTCGCTCGCAAACGGTAGATCCCTAAGGGTAGGTTTAACTTCTGTATGGGATGCTGCTCGCTTCGCTCGCTTGAGGAAGTTATACTGCCCACCCAACTTGGCAGACGTTTTTTTCTGTTGGAAATTCTTACAAACAAATTAAATCTTATAAAACCACGCCACGTAAAGTTTATTAGGGAATGTTGCTCGCTTTGCTCGCAAGGTATTGCTGCATTGTTGTTAAATACCCGTATGAAATTCCGTTGAAATGAGTCAAGTGCGTAGTGAGTCAGTCATCGCGTCCCTTCGCTCGCAAGGTGTGGCTGTGCGGATGCGATGTATTACAATTGAAACATGTAGGGGATGTTGCTCGCTTCGCTCGCAAACGGTAGGTCCCTAAGGGTAGGTTTAACTTCTGTAAGGGATGCTGCTCGCTTCGCTCGCTTGAGGAAGTTATACTGCCCACCCAACATGTAGGGAATGATGCTCGCTTCGCTCGCAAACGGTAGATCCCTAAGGGTAGGTTTAACTTCTGTAGGGGATGCTGCTCGCTTCGCTCGCTTGAGGAAGTTATACTGCCCACCCAACTTGGCAGACGTTTTTTTCTGTTGGAAATTCTTACAAACAAATTAAATCTTATAAAACTACGTGGAACCACGAAAAGTTTATTAGGGAATGTTGCTCGCTTCGCTCGCAAGGTATACCTGTATATCCTTGAGGAAGTTATACTGCCCACCCAACTTGGCAGACGTTTTTTTCAGTTGGGTATTCTTACAAACAAATTAAATCTTATAAAACTACGTGGAACCACGAAAAGTTTATTCGGGGATGTTGCTCGCATCGCTCGCAAGGTATTGCTGTATGACTTCCTGCCTTCTCGCGTCCACAGCACATATAATAATTTCTCATTTTAATAGCTTAGTCTCGCTTCCGCTAGTGATTTGACGAATTATTCAAGGAATTTGGCGTACTTGAATTAAACAAAGTTGCCGAGAAAATTACTCTAATTTTCACGTACAAAGAGTATTGTCGCGGTAAGATTTTGTTGTTGTTTCGTAGGGTTGATTTTTGTAATTTTGATTATTTTTTGTAATTTTTGTAATTTCAACTCTTTTTTGTAATTGACTATTGCAATTCTCCATATGATCCATCGTCGTGCAATAACGACATTTCATCACCTAAGCGCAGTTGTGTGTGAATCTTGAATCGGGCATCTTTCTTATTATTCCTAAATGTTCTATATGTAGTTTTTTTTTCTTTCTTTTAGCAAGTGTTGAACTCCTAAATCATTTGGAGGGTAAAACAACTGGGACATTTGATTTAAATATACAAACTACGAGAAAAACTGCTCTCACTACGAGTGAAAGATTGTTCCTTATTCCGAGCCACAAAGGTATTAACGAAAAACACCCAAGGCATCCCACCATTACAGGAAGGTTCCCGATGGGTAACGACACCCAAAAGGCAAATCTCTTTGCAAACATGCTCGAAGAACGCTTTCGTCCCCACGACAATCGGAACTGCAAATTGATTCGGAAGACTTGGAACACCACTGTTTTCCCTCGCCACCGATCTTCTTTTCACCAAAAGATGTTAGAAAAGTAGTGAGATCATCTCCAACCCGAAAGGCACCAGGACTAGATCTTATCGTCCAACCTCTGATCCTCAAAGGACCGCGCAAGTTATTTGCTCACTTAGCGCATATCTTCACATGGTGTGCAAGACTTGGTTACTTTCCGAAACAGTGGAAACATACTTCCATATGTATGATCCCAAAAGCTGACAAACCTTCACACTTACCTTCCTCGTACCGACCCATCAGTCTGTTGTCGCTGCTGTCCAAGATTTTTGAGCGTCTTGTCCTCCCATCTAATACCAAACCAACAATTCGGTTTCCGACAGTCTCACTCGTGTCCCCTCCAGCTACAAAGATACACGAATTACATCAAAAATGCTTTCCATAAGCGCCAGTTCTGCATGTCAGCTTATTTTGATGTAGAGCAGACCGAACCTGGCATCAAGGCTTGCTCCTAAAACTGCTACCATACCTCCCAAATAATCTGTACACTATGGTTCGTCACTACTTGTCTTCCTTCGTGGTCACAATACAGAACGAACAATTACGACGAGAAAACTGAGAGCATCAGTACCACAAGGAAGTGTCTGGGCACCATTCTACTCATTATACTGCTACGATATGCCTCTTCCATCAGACCACGAATTTTCAGGATTATTCCAAAAAGCTATCCTCTGCCCAACGTGATTACAGCACCTAGGATCGTGAGCTCTTGGCAGCATATCAAGGAGTTAAATATTTTCGATTTATGCTCGAAGGACGCCAATTCTCCATTCTCACAGATCACAAACCTCTTATTTACGCGTTTGCACAACGACCAGGAAAAGCCTAACCTCGCTAATTACGACATTTAGACTACTCCACGTTAATTAATGAAAGTGTTTAATTCTAGTCATTGAGGTATGTTTGTATATAACGGTCTCACAGCATTAAAAAAAAAAAAAAAAAAAAAAAAAAAAAAAAAAAAAAAAAAAAAAAAAAAAAAAAAAAAAAAAAAAGGAGCTGCGTTACAACAAATGCAGAATGGAATTACATACTAATACCCCGGCTGACACATATTCTCACAGTTCGGCCATTGACCTTGCCTCTTCATTAGCCCTCCAAGACATAGCAGCAGCACAGGCTACGTGCTCTGAACTTCAACATCTGAAGAGATCTACTAACTCAAAGCTCAATCTCCTAGATATGACTTTCGACAACAACATCTTACTAATTTGTGACACCTCAACTGGAAAACTTCGTCCTTATATTCCTGAGCCATTTCGCAGGATAATTTTCAACTCCTTGCATAATCTCGCTCACCCTGGAATCGCTGCTTCAGTTGAACTAGTCCAGACTCGGTACTGTTGGCCTTCTCTCAAAAAGAATGTCACGCTCTGGGCAAAAACATGTATCCCATGTCAACGAACAAAAATTTGGCGTCATACTTCCAGCGAAATTAGTACCTACCAGCCTTCTGAAGCCAGATTCGCACACATAAATGTCGATATTGTTGGACCCCTACCCACTTCACAAGGTTATCTCCTAACCATCATAGATCGTTTTTCAAGATGGCCGGAGGCAATTCCACGTAGTGATATTACAGCAGAAACTGTCGCTTCTACTCTCATCACTGCATGGATTGCCCGATTCGGTGTTCCACGTCGCATAACTACGGATCGTTTGAAGCAGTTTGACTGCCAACTTTTCAAAAATCTCACTGCAATACTTGGTACCCATCACCTTCGCACTACTGCTTACCATCCCGCTGCAAATGGTGCGATTGAGCGATGGCACCGCCACTTGAAATGCGCATTGAAAGCTCAACTCACAGACGATCGGGTCTCAGCCTTGCCAACAGTTCTCCTTGGGTTACGATCTTACCTTATCCCAGGAATTGCGGTAACTCCAGCTGAAATCATCTATGGAGAGCCAATAAGACTCCCACTTGATGTGTTCGATTCCCCCACCAGCTCTTCAGATCTTCCTACGCTCGTTGCTACATTACGCGACCATGTCCAGAAGCTCCGCTCAGTTCCATTCAAGGACCACACTGCTAAAACCATCTACGTTCACTCCGATTTGAAGGATTCTTCACACGTGTTTGTACGCCAGGATGCAGTGAGACGACCCTTACAGCCTACTTACGACGGACCTTATCTAGTAATTTCCCGTACAGATAAAGTTTTTCGTATCAAAATGCCTCGAGGGGAACAGACTATTTCCATGGACAGGATCAAACCAGCTTTTATGCTCGCCCAACCCACGAGTCCAGCTGCAGCGATGCCACTCCCAGCGTCATCTACTTCACCTACAGGCTCACCTCCAACTACCACCCGCAGTGGCCGGCACGTCCAATTTCCTGAACGATATCGTTGACACTTGAGGGGGAGTGATGTGGCTACATACTAGTATTATTATCCGAAAGTTACTATTGTTTGACAACATGTGTTCAGTTGCTAGGTACCATATTGTTTTTCCAAAAAGATTGAGAAAAAATAAATTCCTTCGTTCTTGCCAATTTTTGAGAGTAGGTACGCGTTTTATTACTAAATACGGTTAGACCTCACAAACCATAAACCCAACAAAATCAACTCCAGTACGGAATCATAAACCAACTTGATTGTAATTTTAGTTGTCAATTATTTCGTCATTAGTTTCTTGCTGTTACAAAGATGGCAAGTAGCGCTCTAGAAAAGTTAAATGATTATACTTTCAGGTAGAAGTGTCGACTAGCTCTGTCAGTTTGTCGTTATAAGGACACAGAAGAGCAGCGCATTGACATCCTTCCCCAGTCCAACGGCAGTCCCCCCTTTCACCATTTCCTTACCGTCCTCTTGCCCAAGAACCCCCCCCCCCTCCATCCCCCTTGGCTCCTAGATACCTGCCTTGGCAGGGGTGGTCTACCAAATACATGGATGGTAGAAGAAGGGATGAGAAAACCTTGGTCGGGCTGAGCAAAATTTTGTATCAACTGATTTTGATTGTGATAACTGGCAAAGTTACAGGTAACAGGGTGTGACAAGATGACTGACATTTGCCAATAAGAAGAGACGGTAAATACAAGTGATAACTCACTGTTCGGTTCCCAATGTTTCTGACTCTGCAAGTGAGGTAAGCAGACTTTCCAATGAGAGCAGACACGTTTTGGGGGGCGGACGTGTCAAAATAGGGCTCCTTTGAGGACGTGGGTGGCCGCGGCGTCACCCCACGCAGAGCATTCGCTCCATTCGGCATATAAGCACAATCTGTCAACAAAAACAAAAGCAGGTAATTAGAGAGGGTAAAATAATCAATGAGCAGTCTAAGCACAGTTTTTTAAAATAGACAAAACTAGGAAATGTACAGTTCATACACGGTACACTGATCATGCACACTTGCAGGAAGTGAAGTACAAGTAACACACCTGCAGCTATCATAGTTTGTGCAATAAAAGTCCCAGTCATACAGCATGAACGTATGAGCAAAATTTTGTGAATCATCGTATTATATTATGTTGCATTGTTTTTAAATTTGAGTACTTCAAGTGCAAAGAAATAATTAACTTCCAAATTTATGGCAACAAAACTCATTACCGAATTTTTGTAGAAAATGAAGCTATTGCAATGGCTCTAACAAAATTAAAATTATAATTTTCGAACATTTTCTTAATCGGAATTTGTTTTGAGGCATTTTGAAACGAATCCTAGAGTTAAACGATAAACCGTTATGTATATATGTGTGTCATTCCAGACGATAACTCTCCTTAGGATTGAGATAAAAATTCCGTTCTTACGCCAAAAAATCAAGCTTTCCTAACGAAAGGATGAGTTTGTTGGCCAACACTTTTTGAGCACATTAAAACTGGTCAAATTTCAAAAAATGTACTAAAAAATCACTAAAAATGGCCAAAATCGGCTAAAAATGGTTATATTTATATTTATAAGGAAAACTCGATAAATCTTACTTCACACCAACGTGAAAAATCATCTATAACTGTTAGACGATATCGGTTACCATTGATTGTACTCTCATAGGACCACAAACATATTTCTGTATATATGATTTGGAGTACATTTTCTGAAAGTTTCAGATTTGAAGGAAAATGTATTTGAGTCATTTTACGTAATGAACAAATTTCACATGGGTTGAGTTTTCCGCTTAGCTTTATCCCTAAAACCCTGTTTTTGTTGCTCATTTCTTTAAGACCTACATTTGAGAGCGCAAATCTCTGATGCCAGATTTCAGTTTGATTTGACTTTCTTGGTTCAAGGTTATCTTTTATTTTCGCTTGATCCCGTAAAAAAAAAAAAAAAAAAAAAAAAAAAAAAAAAAAAAAAAAAAAAAAAAAAAAACCGCAGTTTTTCCGAAGGAACAGTTAATTTAAAATATCCTTTGCCTTGGATCTCGCTGGTTGATTTGTTTGCGAGATTTAAATTTCCATTTCGAAGTGCTTCGAGTAAATTGAATTTTTCCTTTTCACTGCAAATGTGAGAGCTGCACCCATTTTCCAGACACCAAGTGTCCTGGCAGTAGTGGTGTTGTAGTATGCGTTTTCTGTGGTTAAAAAGTTGTTACCCCCGTTTGCATTTCTTGAGGTTCCTTTCTTTTTCTAGTAGCTTGAGTTGGTATCGTGCCCCTTTCTTCTACAGATTTTACGAAAATGCTGTTTTCTCCAATTTTCGAATTTCTGAAACCTTTTAAACTTCGATTTTGCATCTGAAGTGTCATAATCAATTTTCTTCTCTTTTCTGGCTTCTCCTTGTTAAAGAATCTTTATTTTAAATATTTCGGGTGTTGGCCGGTCATCTCTTGACTCTATGGAGCTACGAAAGTTCTCATACCTGTCAGGAAGACTGTACAGTAGCATTATTGTAAGAAGATCTTGAATTATATCCACTTCCGTGGTATGCAATTTGTCTGCGATGTCAAAAAAGTTCGTCAAGCGTTGCTGAACATCACCATTTTCGTTGAGTTTTCCAAGCATCAACTGTTCCAACAGCGTTGCTTTTCGTGCAGGTCCTTTCAACTGATATATGTTTTCTAGTTCTAGACAAACTCCTCGAGAGGTTTTTTTGTCTTTTATTTGCTCAACTTCTGTAGCTGCTATCGAAAGAATGATATCGGCTCTTGCTTTTTGATCATGATAGCCCCACTGCTCTGCAGCGGTTTTAAATTAGGATCATTCAGACTGACTGTTGGTAGTTGAATTGTTCCGTCAACATATCCTTTCGTATAATTTTTTATGAGTAAGGCCTCCATATGTACTCGTCAGGAGTCATAGTTATCTTTCTTTAGTTCATCTATTCTTTCACTCTTGTTTGTACCTATTATTAGAGTCTTTGAAGTGAAGCTTCACTTCACAACCTGATGAAAGTTTGAGAATGGAAGATATTTTATTTTTATCAATCGCACATGTATAGTATAATATTTTTGATAAGAGTGAATTCTGGGCTTGCCAACGGGAACATACGAAAATTAGTCGACAAACATAATTGGATTTGTCGGTTTCCAACTCAACATCAACATATATATATATATATATATATATATATATATATATATATATATATATATATATATATATATATATATATAAGATACGTGACCATAGGACAATTCCTTAATACAATCTGGAAATGAAAATTCTTGTTCTCGAATTGTTACTGAAGTGCTGATCGATTCGCACATAGCCAAGAAAAATTGGAAATATCATTAATTTAAGAAGAAAAGTAAGAAGCTTGGATGGTATGATTTTGAACATTTTGGCATGTACAAATTTATTAAAATTTTAAAGATACGCTCAAAAATCTCGAATTCGGCAAGCGAATCGTAATATTAAATTTTCCGCACAACACTGATAGAAAGAATCATCGATCGCCAATTTGAATGTTAGAAATATTTTGCGTAAAACTACTTATCTACATAAAAACTCCACTACGTTTTTAGGTAATAATTTTCAATAAATTAGTACAAGAAAAAATATTTTTACTATATTCTTGGGTTGTAAGGGAAAATTTTCCAGGTTCCATATTATATTGATTAAAATCAAGGGAACTTTGTTCGCAGGTGTGGGATATTTATAATACTTATAACTAGAATATTATACAGTTGATACGCGAACAAGGTTCTAATTCGAGTAACAGCATTATACAACGGTCATAAAAAGTACACTCAGGTTATTGAAAAGGGCAAGAAATTGAAAACTATTATGGATAATAATTCGTTGAATCACAAAGTCTACATTGAAATCAATAAAAGAGTTTTTGAATAAGAAATTAACAAGGTTAGTTTACTTTTTTCTGTAGTAAGGTCACAGATATAGTTAATGCTGAGTGCTCAGCAAATAATGGCGAAATGCTATACTATGGCGATTGAATGGGTTTCTAAAGGACACAGTTTACTTTATATATACTTTCTGTAAAATTGTTCTTTGTTGTGCTAATATTTACAAGTCATTATTCAGAGGCTTGAGAAGTCGTGAGAGCACAACGAGGGGAGAATAACAAATGAAGTGAGAGAAAATGTTTCATTAAGAATTGTGAATTTCGGGTGTAACTCCATACGGCTCGCTCGGCTTTACAGGGCGTTCCTTACGTTTCCGGCGTTCCTAGTGCGGAGGTAATTAGCCAGGTAAATTAAAGTTGGTTCGCTATACGTGTCATATCTACCTATAGTACGTAATTGCGTGGGGCAGTCAGTGCAGTAATTTATCCTACCATAATTAACAATATTCATAGCCGTGATTAATGGCACTGGTGCCGTCTACGATTGGGTTGTGGCCGAAGGTGATGAGAAGTAATGAAGTAGGTTCCACATAACGATTCCATGATTCCACATAAATTACCAGATCCCATGAACATCAAACAGAATGCTGTCATTGGCCAACAACTAACTTCCTGCGATATTATTTCAAATTATGATTACTCCTTACCCCTAGAATTACATCATGTTGGGTCCCTGAAACAGTATAAATCGAAAGAGAAGCAACACTTCACCTACCGTTTTAGGACATAATGAAGAAGTTAGTGCTCATATTTTTACTTCCAAACTGGTTCGGAAACGTAGCTTCTCATTAGTTTTACATTATGGTCTTTTATATTTCGGACTCGCACCGATTTATCCTCCGATCAGATATTTAGGTACTTATGCTACGCTAAACAGTCTGGCGAAAATAGCCACTAGGAACTGCCGATGGTTGTAATTCGAACGATGGGATCTATGTTTTTGTTATGTACGAAGGTTTATATAAGAAAAAATTAATATTGAATCTCTTGTGACCATACGAAGGCAATTGAATTTCTATCAATTCGGACTGTACTCCTGCCAGCATTTGCTCTTCACACCCAAGCCTTTTGAGACGACCATGTTTTTTCATGTTGGACACAATTTCGGACAGATATATACAGGTTTCTTAATTCATAGATATACAATATATCTATAATACGTATTATATATAGTTTTAGAATTATAAGCGAAAACGCTTAGTTTTCGAATATTCAATTTTTCAATTTTTTTTCTTGTTTTCGACTTGAGTTACTAAAACAGCAATAACTACAATAATTAAAACAGTAAGTTTAAATTTGAGGATACCATTGGAAAGAACGTTAAATTCTCTTCCTATCCAATGCCAAATCCAAATTTTTTTATAGGAATCATTTGGTGAAAAAAACTGAAAGAAAATGAAATTTCCACGAGTATGAGAAATTCCCATTTTTTAAGCCGGCTGTGAGTGTCTTATTTCTGTACTGTTTTTCGCGTATCTCATCTGTAAAAACTACCTCAAAATCTCAGCGTTCTAGCGGTATAATGAAATTTTTATATAAAAGTATGGATAAAAGTATGTTTGTATGGTGAAAAACATGGTTTTTTCCAAGAAATCGATGGTTTTTTGTTAAAAATGACCCTCTAAAAAAAATCGAGTTTGGGGCCGGTTTCTACGTATTTTTCACGCTGAGCCGAATGGTAACACTTGCAGATCTCCCCAACTCCGTTGTAACAGAATGTTACACTTTAACTCACTAGTTTTATCCTTAAAAACACATAAAATTGAGCATAACAAATGAAGTTTAAATTCGTGACTTAAAGTGTTAAACTCTGATTGATTATACCATTAGAATGCTTAGATCTTGGGCAAGTTTTTACAGATGAAGTACCCGAAAAACAGTGCAGAAATGGGACAATCACAGCCGGTTTAAAATATTGGAATTTCCCATACTCGTGGAAATTTCATGTTCAGACAGTTTTTTTCACCAAATGAATCTTATTAAAAATTTTGATTTGAAATTAGATAGGAAGAAAATTTAACGCTCTTTCCAACGGTATCCTCAAATTTAAACCTATGGTAGTTATTGCTGCTTTAGTGACTTAAGGTCTAAAACAACAAAAAAGTTTTTGAAAAATTGAATTACCCAAAAACTAAGAGTTGAAAAAAATATCTCTACGAGGAACTTTCGATCATAAATGAGCTTTAGAATCACGCCCTGAAGTACTGAACATCTTATGCGGGACACCCTTCATATATAGTACGCTGGATTCACCACAATCACAAGTTAACAAACTGAGTCCGAAATCGTATTATATAATTGTATTGTTCTTTCCTTGATGTCTACGAGCCATTCATTGGATTTCATGAGGACTCAATACTCACTTCCACAATTGGTCCAATAATGGTTATATAGATTGTTGATTTTCTTTTTCTAGAAAGCCGGTGGAAAATTGGAATTTCCTCAAACTAACTCACCCACTAATATAATGTTAGTGTTTGTTATTTTCAGAATTCCTTTTTGTTTGGAAATTTTTTACGATCATTCAATTTTATAGGATGCGTGCGTTGTTTAAAACCAAACCAACAATAATGTTAAGAAAGTTCCAGTCATGCAGCATGATCGTATGAGCGACTTTTCGTAAATTATTATATTGTATAATGTTGAATGGTTTTGAAAATGTTGGACTATGAGTGAAAAGAAATTGTTAACTATAAACTTCATGGAAAAAAGGGTTTTAAGTAGTAATTTTGGATTTTTAGCTTTTTTTTAAAAGAAGTTTTCATCGATTACATAGCAAATTTTAATGAAATCCACGTACATTTTTCAACATAATTTTGTACATAAATTTTTGAACTTAAATTTTATAGTTGATAAACTTTATTCGAGCAAAATTTAATTAATTTTATTTTAATATATTTATATAAAAGCGCTACAATACTCTTGGATTCTTTTCAGAATGCCTCAAAACGGATTTCAATGAAGACAATTTTCGAAAACTTTGACTTTATCAATTTTGGAGCCATTGTAATTGCTTCATTTTGAATTAAAATTCGCTAAAATAATAAAAACATATATATAATTAAGAAATAAATCTTATAAATTCTGGTGAACTGTGAGATAAGAAATTCTTCGTTGCTATGAACGGCAAAGTATGAGAGTACAAATTAGAACCAGGAAATAGACGATGAATGAACGAGCAGATTGGTTATGCCTGAGTAGTTGTGAAAATTGATCAGTTGGAATTAATGTGCGCAATGTACGCAGTTGATGAACGTAAATCAGGCAGGTGAATTACTGAGTAGTAGGCGCCAACCTTGGCTGGCGAGTTTAACTTCCAAACAGCGTCGACATTCCCCTGGTATCAATTATAATACATTTACTACTTGACGGTACATTATTCATAGAAAGAGGCAATAACACATTACTGGTGAACGACCAGTCACTCTCTCCCAACTCGTTCAAATACCAATACTGCACTCATTATTTTGGTAAATCAATTTTAATGACAACCAAGATACACCTGCGTGTCGGGGAGAGGTAGGAGAGGTGGAAGGGAGAGGGGGTAGAGGAGAAGGGCAGAAGTGAAAGGTGATGAGGGGAAGAGAGGAAGGGAAAAGGGAGGGGAAATTCGCATTAGAAGCTTTATATACTTATTTGATCGCCAGCTTTATTTGTAGTTCAAACTTGCTTCGTTGTATTTCAAAGTTAAACCCACTTTTTCTTCATACTTTGTGAATGATATTGGCGTATAACCGGTAGTGAATCAACAGGTTTTCTGGGATTACGGCGCCAAACGCTACTAGGGGGGGGACCCCGGTTTTTTTCCGAGCTGGGAGTGAACTCCAACTCCAAATGCCCCAGTCGAGAGCGAAAAACCAATTCTGAATGGCCCACATCGGAGTGAAATCCAACTCTTTTCAGTCGATATGAAAAGCAATGGAGTAAAATTTCGGTCGCCCAGTTAAGTACTGGGGGCGAGCGCTTTCGATGCAAAGATATCATCATCAGGCCCTCGAAACAGTACTGAAGTCAGTCAGTCGGTCTGTCACTTTTTTAGAATGGTGAGTGACGGTGAAAGGGAGGAGTGGTGGAAGTGAGGGGTGGGTGGAGCGGAGGGGAAGAAGTGAAAGGTCCTGGCGATGAGGAGTGGTGAGGAGGGGAAAGGAGAAGGTGTATGAAGTAGGTAAATCTGTCTGCTGTTGAGTTATTACTACTGTTATCCTAGATTTAACTACTATCCTATCTTATGTCTATAATCAATCAACATCAGTAAATCAGTCTACAATCAATGATTATCTATATATTACACAGTTGAATATAGTGCACAACTAGGTAGATTGCGAGAATACATCCAATACTTTCGATACTCTGGGATTCTACATTACGTTCACTCCTCCATCTCGTTTCTTTGTTTTGACAATTCTTGGGAATATTTTTATGGGGCTTCCTTCAATGTATTCTATAGGATGAAAGAGGCGTTGTCAAGTCGGTACAACACTTTGAAGCACCTAAGACGTAGTAAACACGATTGTTCGAGGGCTGCCTTGAATAGCCCTTCTTGTGATAGCGGTGATATCTTTACCCATGTCAAAAGGCTGAGGTTGAGTGTATCCAAGCTGTTTCGACTTTGGGCGAGCACTAAATATAACTCGGATAAATACCACTCTGCCATACGCAGGTGTATCTTGGTTGTCATTAAAATTGATTTACCAAAATAATGAGTGCAGTATTGGTATTTGAACGAGTTGGGAGAGAGTGACTGGTCGTTCACCAGTAATGTGTTATTGCCTCTTTCTATGAATAATGTACCGTCAAGTAGTGAATGTATTATAATTGATACCAGGGGAATGTCGACGCTGTTTGGAAGTTAAACTCGCCAGCCAAGGTTGGCGCCTACTACTCAGTAATTCACCTGCTTGATAAATGATTTACGTTCATCAACTGCGTACATTACGCACATTAATTCCAACTGATCAATTTTCACAACTACTCAGGCATAACCAATCTGCTCGTTCATAGCAACGAAGAATTTCTTATCTCACAGTCCACCAGAATTTATAAGATTTATTTCTTAATATAATATATATGTTTTTATTATTTTAGCGAATTTTAATGGAAAATGAAGCAATTACAATGGTTCCAAAATTGTTAAAGTCAAAGTTTTCGAAAATTGTCTTCATTGAAATCCGTTTTGAGGCATTCTGAAAAGAATCCAAGAGTATTGTAGCGCTATAAATATATTAAAATAAAATTAATTACATTTTGCTCGAATAAAGTTTATCAACTATATTGCTCAAATAAAGTTGATTAACTATCAAATAGAGCATTAAGAGTGTATGTACAAATATATGCCTAAAAATGTACTAAAATTTTATTAAAATGTGCTAAAAAATCTATAAAACTACAAAAAAGTTAAAAATTAAAATCTCTAAAGTCTAAAATATTATTTAGAACGAGTTTTTTAATTGGTAGTTAACAACTTCTTTTTTCTCAATGTCCTCAATTTTCAAAGTAATGTAACATAAAATAGTACCTACGATAATTTACGAAAATTCGCTCATGCTCACGATCATGCTGCATGTCTGGAACTTTTATTATGTTATCCAACCCTATTACTCATAATTTTTTGTTTTCAATACTTTTTCTTTTCAATTCTGAATTGTTGAAGTTGGCCAAGTCGGTTGAAATGGTTGCTAAGTGCACGAGTCATGAATATTTTGATGTTTCGCTTCGTATATTCATATCAACTAACTGGGCTATCACTCGCTTCTTATTTAAATCTCCGTGACAGCTATTTGAGAGGATGTCTGATCCCTCTTCTCGACATAGTTTTGAGAATACCAACACTAGTTCAGCAAACAAAGCTGATTCTAAATGAATCATCTGCTTTCTTTGAAGAAAAACGGATGGCTAATTCCCGGAAATTTTCTTATCTTACAGTGAGATTTATAGAAGCGGGTTTCAGCTTCCCCAGATCCAGCGAGAACCGACTGACAGACTTCAGTACTGTTCGACGGGCAGGAGATGATGTTTTTGCTCCGAAAGGGCTCGTCCCCAGTACTCGACTTGCTAGTGAATAGGATTCATCCGAAAGGTATGTAAAGGATAAATTGAATGAATTCTGCTTCATGGAGAAGAGAAGGGGAGTTTTGAACCCGAAAATCAATATTTTCTAAGCATTTTCCACTCCACTCTCAGAAGATTGGATCGTCGCTCGATTTTTAAACTGTGTTATATGTGAAAGTGTTAGTTTTCTTGTGAATTAGCCACCTGAGTGTTGCCTCGTTGGTCGAGTACGAGGTTAGTGCGTAATTGAAGTTAACTTAATTTAAAATCTTTTTTCATCTTTGTTCTTTTCCCCATTTTCCATTTTAGGTTAATTTCCCTTTGTTTTATTGAGGTTCTGATTTTTCCTTTTGATTTCCACTGCGTATTTGCCTTTTGTCTTTATTCAACAAGTACAGTTTATTTTTCCCTTATTTCTCTATTTTTATTTTACTACCTTTTTATATACCTTGTCTTGTTGTAAGGTCTCTTGATTTTCCGAACCCAGGTTTGGTGGTAGCAGAGTCTGCTTGGACAGTTCAGCTTTTTAGCTGTCCTTAATTATTACATGGTAGCTGAAGCGTGACGTATTTTGCTGCATTTTAGTTACCATAGCTATGACATGGTGGATAGAGCGTTTCTCTAACCATTACATGGTAGCAGAGCGTGGTTAGGATTATGGACGGCTAACGCCTAGTAATCCAATCCACAATTTTTGGGGCGTTAATGTTTCAGAAGAAACATGGCCCGGGGTTCCAAAAGGAATTCCCATTATCACCCTTTGGTATATAAATAATTTCATTGGTCTTTGACTTATAATTTCTCAATTTTTCCCTTCTTATAATTTCAATTTCATACCTATGGTATACCTGGCCTTTGTCATTTTTATTATTATTCTTTATGCCCCTGGCATGCCCGGCATGGTTCCCAATTATTCAAGGGCATTGTTCCCAATTATTCAATTTCCAGGGCTAATACCCAATTTAAGTCCCCAATGTTGGGCATATTAATTTATATCTATTTTATTTTCCTTAAGGTATAAGTCTCCATAGTTGAGCCACCGTTTATTCCCGATTGTTCCAATCTTTGATTGGGGGTTAATTACCTAATGAATACTTCTTATGAAGATTCATTGACAATCCATCCTGTTTTAATTTCTCTTTTCCCACCCTCAATCGCCAATGCAGCAATTTATTAATGAGCATCAGTTCTCAGCCAGTAACTATTCCACCTAGTTTTAACATACTTGATCTTCAATCAAGTATGTCTTTAAGTGGGGGAGTGTGACAGAGTTCCCGTCATAGAGTTCCCGTCGGGATCTCAGAGAATGCGCTGTCGTCGCACGCCTTTTCTCGTGTTTTTGAGAAGTTGAGTTTGGCGTTGGATGGGTGATCCAGGTCCCTGGAAATCCAATCTACTCTGAACATAGCTCATTAGATGCTATTAGTAGGAGTGGTATCTCTCTGACGGGATACTGTCAACCTTCTCTACCTTTTTATCGAGGATTTAGGCCCCCATTGCACCTCTGGGGGGGGGGGGGCTACCTAGATCCCTGATATGGTAGCAGAGCGTGGTTGGACTGTTCAGCTTTTTAGCTGTCCATAATTATTACATGGTAGCTGAAGCGTGACGAATTTTGCTGCATTTTAGTTACCATAGCTATTACATGGTGGATAGAGCGTTTCTCTAACCATTACAAGGGTAACCCCTGTTTTTTTTTGCCACGGGAAAGGCTGGAAAAAATGGGTGGTTAAATAATCCAGGGGGGGGGGGGGGGGGGATCAACTACTGATTTGCGCCTAGAGGTTCTTGTATAAGGAGCAGCACTCGATTTTCGGGCACCGGCGAGTTTGGAGGTGGACGGGGCAATGAACAACCCCTCCTTCAAGACTCGACGGTCTTGATGGCTTGCCTATTCCAGCGCCTAAACTTCTTTCGTCAGCCAATTTCGCTTCCAAGTCTACATACAGGCAGCAGAAGCATTGTTTTTTACTAGGTCCGGCCCACTTTGTCCTCTACCAATGGGATTATTAACCCGGTAGGTTCTGTAAAAATGTATGAGAATATTAAAGTGGTGAGACAATTCAGTTTCTGTTAGGAGTAAAACATGAACTAACTCATGATCCTTATTTGTAACGCCTGTGGCGTTCCAAGTTACTACTTTTAATATGATGAGGGTTACTATTAGCTTTCAGCGAATTTTCGTAGAAAATGAAGCTATTGCAATGACTCCAGAAATTTTAAAATCAAAATTTTCGAAAATTTCTTCAATGAACTCCGTTTTGAGGCATTCCGAAACAAATCTCAGAGTTTAACACTTTTGGTTTGTTATTTTCAATAATGAATCTTAGTAGGTAATCGAAAAAAAACCTCCCCTCCCTAAAATTTTTCGGTTTTCGTTTCAAGATGCGTAGAATCTAAAAATCGAAAAAAGTGCCACTAACATCGGCATCAATTTTAATCAACACTAAAGAGTTGTAATATGGGGCTGAAAAATTGAATAATTGAACAGCAATGTTTTTTTGGTTGTCATTTACGGCTTTGCCGATTCACGGCACTGCATCATCAGCTCGTGTGGGGAAAGTTTGGGTGCGTCGTTCAATTTTATTGATTTCTCTTCAGTATGCGTCTACACCTATGCCCCATACAGACACATTAGGTTTAAAGCGTTTTCATATATATATATATATATATATATATATATATATATATATATATATATATATATATATATATATATATATATATATATATATTTGTTCGTTACATGGATAGGCGATACATACAACCGTATCTTTTTACATAGGTGTAGGTTCGACAATGGTCAAACAAGTTATATACAAAATCTCTCAAGAACGATACAAGTAAATTAGGAGTAAAAAAGTGAATAAAATATAATGTAAATGAGATAAATTCCAACAAAATTAATTATAACAAGAGTGAATAGTAAAATTCTGACAGCACTACATAAAGCTATGCATTGCAAATCTATCAGAACCTATCATTTCATATGCCATACCATATCATAGATTCAAACAGCAATTTTTTCATGAATCAAAATTTACAATAATATCTAATTGGTGCATCAGTAATTTATTCGCCCAAAACTATACATTTATTATTCAATAAAACAGAAGGCTCTAAGTTTCGTCACTTCAAGCAAGTAGTTACAAATTTTTACTGCCCTTCTTACTGTCAACTCAGATAATTATCTCCTTTCAAATTGCTGGCGATCGGAACATAGCTTTCCCTTGAGGATTTGTAAATTGGCACACACATTACACATGACAAAGATCATCAACCAACATATTACAAACTGAACTAGTCTACTTCGTGTTTATTGAAATTGCAAATTTCTTTATTCTGATCTTTATCTATAATATATTCCGGAAGCTCGCAGTTGTGCCATTATCTGCTTGAAGACGAACGGCATATATTTTATTAAAATTCGATTTTTGAATTCCACACATGTTTAAACGTAAACTAACAAGTTTTGATTGAAGAGTCTTTCTTGGAAAAAGATTCATTATCGAAAATAATAAACCAAAATTAGTTACAGTATCTATCACAAGTAGGTGGGTACCTACCAATACTGATAGTCTTCTTTGGCGTCAGTTTGGTCTGTGATGATAAGAAAGTTTCAATGTATAGGTACCCTCTATATCGATTCAATATGCAGTAGTATTCGATATAATTTCGATGCACTGTACTCGACATCAAAATACCTACTGTAGGAATTGGTATATAATAGCTCTGTTTCGAAACCTCTGTGGGTGACATGTTTGCCTTCGATGCCTGATTCCAAGCCCTTATGTTCGCTACCACTGCTCGATTGCACATAAGTTCGGGAGCCAGATAGGATAGTGAAATCACGCTGAAATTGTATAATGTTCTGCATTCGTCCCATTAAACTCTTGAGCTGGTCAGGGAACTGTTCAAAGTTTTCATCTTCATCTTTGAGTGTTTAACGACCTGATTCTTTGATACATTCGTTTTACTCATGCCAATGAGGACACATACCAGCAATGCCAAACAGTTTTAAATGTGTTTTGCTGACCGCCAAAGTCGTAACTGCCCTTACATATTCATTTAAAGCTCAAACATGCCCACCCCAACAATATCACATGTATTGGTATCATTAAACTTTTCGTTTCAAAAAACTGATGTGTATATATAAGAGTTGGGCACATTGGGTAAATGTGGTTACAGCTACTTTAATAATAGACCTCCGGTTCTACAGTCAGATCATTTAATAACGATTATTTTACACTTCATTAGTTCATTATGGTTACCTAGCAATATTAGTTTATAACTTAGCGTAATAAATCAGCTGTCCTTGACACTACAGAGGCTTAGGGATCATGAGATGTTGTGATAAAATAAGGGCATTCCAAAAAGTGGTGAACGATTTTTCTGCTATGAAAACTAAGGGAGTTAGACTTCCCAAGTAACGCATTGATTGTACTTGAAAATCAATAATTTCGCCGTGACGTGGCGGTCGGAAAAAAAATTGAAACGTCATGTTAATCATATTCGATAGTACCAACAGTATCGTGTAACATATCTATATAGTATTTTATATCATATTTTCCCCCTCAAATATAGCGTGTCAATTACGATTCCCTGGGATTCGAGCTCTACCCTAACTAAAATCCACTATGGTGACAACTCTATTACACAGATATGTAGATATCTTTCAATCAATACCACTATTCCGCCTCTAGCACGGCCCCTGGCTGCTTCCCTTATTCATCGAGATTGAACGATTTGGAAATCCTCAAAGCCACGTGGGAGCGTCATATAATTTCCTAACCATGTTTCAGTGAGTGCATTAGCCGAGAAATTTTTAGGGCCAAACCCACATTCCAAAAAGTTGTTCATCCCCAATGTATTCCAAAAAACAATATGAAATTCAAAGTAATTATATACATCAAAATTTATCAATCCTTAATTCCTACTCACCGTCCTATGCCATATTCGTTTGATTTCGTCCTACTGCTGTTTTTCCACCAGTCATAATCCGCTTCTCTTCTTATCAAAGCTTGATTCTTCTCTCTTCCTTTCACCTTCGAATCCCTTGAATCTGGTTTGTAGCTCCTTGACGCTGAGAAATTCGCCATTTACCAACAAGTGAAGCGCTCTGATTTTAGCAGAAAAGCCGTTTTCATTTATAAGTCTTTTGTAAAAGAATAATTTTTCCATTATTCTTGCTCCAGTTTGGTATAATCATGACTCAGACTTATTTAGGAACTAGCTAATTTCCCGGACGAGTGCATAATAGACATTTTCTCCTCGTAGGTTGGAAATTCAAACAGAACAGGTCTTATCATTCCTACTTTGGGTTTTTCCAAACATCGACATTATATAATATTGCCAGATGCACTATGAGTTCCCAACAAGTCCTTGAACAAAGGCTCCACTAGACCCAGCAAAGCGACATAACCGTTCTCCTTTTCGTCAAGATTAAACACCAGCATATTCCTCCAGCGCTGAGCTTTGTCCAGGAAAATTAAACGATCTGAAAGATTCTTGATAATTTCGGAATGATCGATGCAAACGGCATTCACCTTCTCAATTCATTTTTTGTTGCTATCCACTTCAGCTTTCATGGTCTTTACCTCTTCTTCAATGGTGCTGGTGGGTTTAAGCAAATCGTCTGGGGTAGATTCGAGTCGACTCATCCTACTTCTTATTCCATCAAGCACATCCAACTTTTTTAATTTTTCCAGAATTTCCACGTCTATAACTGTTTTAGGTGCTTTTACAGGAGAGGACAATAAGTAGACCGCTTGGTTTGTTGACAAGAGTAGAAGCAGAAATATCCAGCAATTTTTAGACGAGAAATTGGTTAGTAAACAGAGTAGATGAGTGTAAACAGGGTGGATATTTGTAAATGGAGTGGATGTTTGTAAACCGAGTGGTCGTTTGTAAACAGCAGAGGTTGTAAGGCCAACAGGCACAGCATCACTGGAAATGTTGTCAGACCGTTCACCGTTTGTGGATGTTGAGATCGATGTAAGTTATATCAATCACTCATCGATCTAAAACGCCATCAATAGCATGATTGCCGCATAAAACGTTAAGGTTACCTCCGGTTTCTCGGGAAATTTACTACAAATTTGGTGAGAATACGCACTCAAGAAAAATTCGTCTGTTGTAATTCAACCTGAATTGCGTGCTGTATAACTACTAATTAAATAATCAAAAACTAACTATTAATTTATTCATATATACATATATAAAAATTAAGCTTTCTTAACGAATGGATGAGTTCGTTAGCCAACACTTTTTGGGGAATTGGTCAAATTTCAAAAAAAGTGCTAAAAAAAAATCAATGAAAATGGCTCAAAACGGTTAACAATCGTTGAATTTCTATTTTCAACAGAATTTTAGCCTAAAAAAGTTCAACAACGAACTGGAACATTATAACATTTACGCACAAAATTATGCAGAATAATTTATCTACTCAAATTTCATTAATATTTACTAAAAATCTATAAAAACTCCCAAAAAACAAAAATTTCCAAATCTTCTTTGAATTGCAGAATATTATTTTGATCGAGTTTTGCTTCTTTGCACTCGAAGTGCTCTAATTTCAAAACAGTGTAACAAGTTGAATGTAACATTATAATTATAATTCGATAATTTTATTTACGGAAATTTGCTCATACGATCTTGCTGCATGGCTGGCACTTTTTTTTATTAAGAGAGGAAGAAGTTGTGAGATCGTGTTTATGAGTGGCGGCAAAAGAAAAATAAGGAAAATCAAGGGGTCAATTATGTCCAAAGGAGTTATAAATTCGGAAGAACCATATTGAGTGGTATCCTTCAGTACAGTTGCAGATGTATGTACCCGATGGAAGTGTATAGGACTCTGTACTGATGTCAGAAGTCAGAAGTTTTCTATGCAGTTTATTACTTCTTTTGGAGTCATTGCAACATTTTCTACGGAAATTCGCTAAAAAAAAAAATAAAAATAAAAAAATAAAATAAAATAAAATAAAATAAATGAAAATAAAATAAAATGAAATAAATAAAAGCGACATGGGTGGGTCTAGCTGCTGGACATGTTAATTTAAATTAGTTCCATCAAAATCTTAGTAAAAAGTTATAGTTATAGAATATTTTAAAGATGCAGGTTTCAATAAACCTGTTTAAAAATATTCCAATTGTCCAATTTGCCTCTTCTCGGTTAACTGACTCTTTCTAGGATAACCGCCGGCCGATTTGAAATTTTGGACAAACATTTTGTATCTAAGCTCCTTGATTCTTGATATCCATACTACTTTACCGTTGTGGAACATTTAATGCGTCACTCAAATTCGGCAGATAAATGGGGATTGAATGACAGATCCCCACCACCAACCGACTGCACCATTTTGAAATAAGTAGTAGCCATGCACTGCCTATAGTATGCACCAGAAAGTGTTCAAATTTATTTACTTGACAATCACAGCTGTTGCGATTTTATTTCTGTCGACCAGTCCTCCTTCGGCAACGCGCGGGTTAACCTGTGAATACAATATAATTCCGTGGGGATACATCTCCTCTATACATATAACCCATCTAACTACTTCTATTTTGAAGTCATGTAGAGAGGTTTCTGCAGATTTTTCTTGGTTTGTATCGAAGATTTCCACAGGCCTATAGTTTTCTTGTATTAGAAAAAAAAAAAAAAAACTTGGTTTCCTTCGAAAACCTGGTTTATTTCAACACATGGTACAGATGTAAAACAAACTCAGTGGTAAGGATTTTTTTTTCTCAAACAACGTGGTTTTCCCCACCACAGCTTAATATCAATATGAATGTAATAGGAAAACGGGGGATAGGTAGTAGGGGCCCCACACGCAATAGGAATATTTATAAGATATATACCACGCCCGTGCATCCTCTTTCTGCCGGCAGGGAAACGCGTTCATTTACAAAGGGTAATCCTACCCCGTCCCTACAACTAAGCGGGAGACCCTGGGATTAAAGCCCATATGAATATCTCCGAATTTCTCTACCCATGGGCTCCTCTTGCATTAATTTCCAATCAAAGGTCTTTGAATAGATGAATAAAGTCATTTCTTGAGCAACTTTCCTGGTTTGAAATGGGTCCCTAAAGGATAACATCACAACCATTTTTACGTAATGGTGGTACCACATCCCATTCAACACAAATGAGCACCATTTTCATTGCCGAAAGATAAATCAGAAACAAACCTTCAACTGGCTCTTGGGTAACGATTAGTGGTTACCAATGAAATCAGGGTGGCCAGGTGGTTTGGGGGTTTGACTATGAGTTAGGAAGGCAGATTCAAAAACTCATTAAATACTCTGCAAAAGCTCACACAAAATTCCTAGTTCTATGCTGAACACTTCTTGTCTATAATCATTAAACAATTTCTTTTAAATTTAGTCGAAATATAATTGCATACGCGTGAACTCCTATCGAGGAGAAAGTTAATTTAATAAAATAATACGTCTTCACTCTTCTAGTCCTACGTATTAAGCAAAAGCTGATACCTAACAGGGGGAGTGCGCAGTAAGTCCGTCGTTGATCTCAATGATATATTTAATGGGTTTCTACATCGAAAATAAGCTGACACGTATTTTGCCGTTTGATAGGATAGGTCCATGGAGCTTTGAGAAAAATAAAAAAAGTACTCAGTCGTGCAGCATGGATTATAGAGCAAATTTTCGAAGAAAGGTTGTAAATAAAACTGAGGGAACAACCGTGTGAGAAGACCACACAGAAAAATTTAGCACATGCAGCCGAACTCAAAAGTTTGTCATTTGTTTGTCATTTGTCAAAACGGATTTTTATGCGTTGGAACGAATGTTTTACGCTGAATTTTAAGGGAGTTATCGTCTCTAAATACCCACGTATATATATATATATATATATATATATATATATATATATATATATATATATATATATATATACGACGTTAAAATGTAGGATTGTGTTCTTTGATTGAGTAGGTCGCCGCCCCTCCCTTCTACTTTTTAAATTTTGAAGCCATCTAAATAGCTCAGTTCTTCTATGAAAATTTGCTAAAAGGTCAAAAAAAGGCTGAATTTGGCGTTCACGAAACTGATACTGCTCCCACGTGTTCAAATCAATTTAAATGAATTTCACACCAGTGTTTTTTCATCAAAAAACATTAGACTGGTGTATAGGGTTTACGCCGTAACTGCATGAAGCGCCAACAAGCCCCAACATAATTTTGAACAAATTTAGGAATCGTTAGGCCTCCGGAAAAAATTGACATGCGCAAATTAAAGTCTAATGCCACCCTGAATTCACAGTGTGATTAACCCTTCTACAATTTTACCCTTATACAAATATAAATTAATTCACTATAAGTAACTTTTGATTTTCCGTATAATTTCTTAAAATGCTTGGGAATATTAAAAAAAAAAATAAAAAAGTCAACTTTTTCTGAAGACAACGATTCCTAAATTTGTTGAAATTTATGTTGTGGGTATTTTTGGATTTATTGTTGGCGCTTTATCCAGTAATGGCGTAAGCCATATTTTACACACTAATTCTGGCTTTTGTGGGGCTTAAATAGGAAAACCCCTACACCCCATTTTGATGTTTTTTGATGAAAAAACACTGGTGTGAGTTTCATTGAAATTGTTTTGAAAGCGTAGGAGCAGCATTAGTTTTGTGACAGCTAAATTTAGCCATTCGAAGCTCCAAGGCAAAATGCGAACGGCTTAATACGTGTCGACTCTTTTTTTTATATAGAAACTCCAGTAAATATTTAATTGAAATCGGCGACGGACTTACTGCGTACTCCTTCTAAGTACAATACCTAGTACATCAGCATCTAAGTAGGTATATTGACGTTGACGTAGGCACCCACCAACTGAAAAGTAATGAAAGTAAATAGATCACCAACCTATGCTTCACTAGTCCATCTGTAGCTGACAAATGTTGTACTAAACTCGATTTCGAGAAGTGACATTCCCAATGAAATTACATCAGTTGATGGGATCGTCGTAGTTTATAAGGCGAACTTAACTATGATCCACCAGTTGAGATTTGTTTGTTGCTCGTTGGTGTTTATTTTTTCTGACAAAGTTCCCCTTTGGGAGAGAGAACGGGTGAACGTATAGCGATCCTGGTGATATTATTCGGTTCTCTGGGATGAGTTCTTTAAATCACAGCAAAAATTACTTTCTTTCATTTTATTTTTATTTTATTTCTTTATTTTTTTTTAAATTTACCTAATGCTTTAAACCGGACCTCAACCAGAAGGGTCATTAGCGGCATTGAACACGGTGTCCAAAGGGTCAGTGCATGTGGCACGATTCTAAGGCCTGGTATCTAGAACGGGTGGAAGGGGTTACCCCTGCGTTATTGATAGTACAGCGGAGGTTACACCTCAATCCCTGGGTACCTCTGCGTCAGCTGTGAACAGAGGGGTACCTCCGCTGATTGCCGAGGTAAGCTCTGTGATTGGCTAGGGCCGTTGGAAAATCAAAGCTCATGTGAAAACAATTGACCGGCGGTTTGAGTGATGCTCGTGGTGCACTTTGGGTAACGCAAAAGAAACAAGCATATCTCTCAAAAAGTGGGAAGGAACCGGGCACCCCATTTCGGTTATTGGGAAGGAATCTGGTTATAGTCAGTGGAATAGGTTATAGGATAGGTGGCGGATGCATTGTTTCCACTTTCGGGAGGTGAAAGGATTTTTGTCTCTAAAATAAAAAATTCCACCCGCATTTTACGTTTTAGACTATTCTGAACAACTTTCGTTCCGTGTCTGTCTGTCTGCGTGAGTGCGCAATCCCTTGTAACAAGCTTAATTTCCAGTTTTGATCCGATTTTGATGAAATCTTCACTGAATGTGCGTATTAGAGTGTAGAAGGTTCCCTATCAGTTTCATTGATCCAAAATAAATACTACACTCTGCACATGGACAAATGCATCATTCTCTCACGCCTGCTAGTCTAATCTCGCTCAAATTTGGAAGATAGTTGGGAGAGGGAGATTTGAACATTTCAACCCGATCGTATCCAGCGCATGCACAAATGTGAACTCATTGTGACAAGCTTAATTTCCACAGTTTTTGTCCGATTTTAATGAAATTCTCAGGGAATGTGCGGATTAGAGTGCAGACGGTCCCCTATCAGTTTCATTGTTTCCAAATAAATATTTTACTCAGCGCATGTGCAAACGTAAATTCCATTAAGCATAATTTTCTCGCGTTCAGTCGTCTGAAAACATACTCCATCTTAATTTACCATTTCCCTCAACCATAAGAACCACCTATGGAAATATAACATAATTCAAAACATTTCAATGACCTTTACATTAATGTAACGGATACGAGGAAGCTATTACTCCTTTCTCAATTACTGGAATCGGGGTGACCCCGTTGTGACTCAGTTCTAGGCATAACTTTCAATAAATTCTAAAGAGTAGAATCGAAAGGCTGATATGTTGAAAAATCAATATCGCAAAAACTTTCGAGAAAAAATTGAATAAATTATTGTAATATAATCGATAAATTTATGTTAAATGAAAGAATTCAGGATTAAATCAAGACTAAGTGCCCAGATAGTGGTGTTATTCATACGGATGTTTCGAGATCAGGTGGTAATGTTGGATGTGGAATCATTGTGGACCCAGGGATAATTGAAAAGCCATCCAAACTTCCATCCATCACATCGAGCTATACTGCTGAGGTAGTGACTGTTTTAGAGGCCGTTAAATGTGTTTATGAGATGAACTCCACTGGAAAGACATGTGTGATTTGCTCGCACTCCAAAAGCAGTATACAGTCAATAGGCAATTCCTCATTAAAAAGAGCTGACAATGTTGTGGCCATCTAAATTCTAATATGCCAGTAAGTCCTACTAAGTACTAAACATCCTTTAGTTCCTATGTAATAATGAACACATTGGAATAGATGGGGATGAGAGAGCAGATGAGTGAGCTAAAACTGGAGCAATTTATGGAATTTATCTTTTCCCTGGACTGCCGGTGTCCGATTTATATCCAAATACAAATACGAGAGTTCAAAAGAAGTGGGAAAGCAAATATAAAAGCTCGAATAACGGCTCGTATTACAAGAATGTCCTTCCTCAAATTCCCAAGAGACCCTGGTTTGTTGGGCGGTTCGTCCATAAACCGTTATGCAGAACCATGACACGGCTGCGAAAGAATCATGGAGTTTGTGAAGCGTACTTAAATCGAATACACCCGGAAATACTACCGAAATCCAGAATTTTGTGAATCGGAAATCGGAACACTGGAACATATGTTAGTGGAGTGCCCTTTATTTTATTGCGAAAGAACTCTTTTATTTGATACTATTATTATTAATAATTTAATTTTCATACCATTCAACTATACAATCTTAATTGGATCCAGAAATATTGACATATACAGAGGAATATATAATTACTTGCACCAATATAACATTTCTATATAAGCTTGATTAAATTAAATTTGAAAATCATAAGTTATAAAAATATGGCGGTAAAATGTGAATCATTAATGCCAAATAAAAAAATAAAAATAATAATAATACAAAATAAGAATAGTGTTTTTCTAATTTGTTACTGATAGAAAACCATCGAATCATCAAATGAGCCTACGATTCACTTCATCCGATCGCTCTCTCTGAGGGACTTTGGCATGAAAAAAGAACGCCTACATCTGTGTGAATCAAAACCGGTGACAACAGAGTGAAAATCGCTTTGTAAACCATACCTACGACGATCCTATCAACACCAATGGAATAATTACTTCAGGAAATCGAGTCTATTATAACTTTCGTCACTTATAGATGGATTAGTGAACTGTAAGTATTTGCTTTATTTTATCTCAATCGATTTATATATTTTATTAAACTTGAATACATTTTAAATGTAGTAGGAGTCGCGCAGCACAGCAGATAAATGACATCGGCGAAACTAATTACTGCCCATAAATTTGACCAGTTTATCTCAGAATTCCATATACTTGTCCAAAGTGAAGGTACCAAGGAATGCCAGATTAAATACGAGTATATTTGGTGTCAACTATCACACTACTTTTCGTAGGAGATAAGTAGACGGATCTTAGTGCCTATTTTCTTTCATTAAGACGTCCCTTATCTGTTCTTTAAACTTCCTTCTGTTGTGTGACAATGGGTGACCAATTGTGAAGAATTGAGTATCAAGCGTCCAAGCAGAGTTCTGCTACCACTGGAGCAATCTCCAGAAAAATATTGCCTAATAACCTTAACGACAAAGGAAATGAGTAAGTAGGAAAATAAAAATAGATAAATAAGGGAAAAATAAACTGTACTTGTTTGAAAAGGCAAAAGGCAAATGCGCAGTGGAAATAAATGAAAGAGGTTCTCAGAACCTCTGAGAAAAAGGGAATAAACGTTCTCTTTTTACCATAGTCGATGGTCTAATATTAATATGTTCTTCAGCTGAAGGACAGCTAGCAATCTCAGTTATTAAAGGTATATTTGATGTATTAGGTAGTAGGTTGAGTATTAGCATGGTTCGCACGGGGAACTGGTGGAGGATACGATACTAGCGCCGGCGGCTGTGTGCAGCGGTTTTTGGAACAAATCGGGGAAAATTTGGGCATAGGTTCTCCTCCAATTTCGTTTTTTTGTGAATTACTTTGGAAGTACTGGCAGGGCTTGTTATTAATTACGTTAGTTTCTCTCTGCTGACTACATTGCCACGTTCTTTCTTAATTATCGGATTATATTATTGTTCCTAGTATAGTTGCCAGATTTACTAAAACTAGGGTTGACACTTATTTGGTTGGGTGAAGGCATGGTATGGTGATCTGGAGGTTAAGGTTTTAACGTATTGCACCAATTACCGAGTCGTGAAAATATTTTATGACAGCTTGGACACTGGGTACCCAATTCTTCAAAACCGGTCACCCATTGTCACAATTGATATGAAGGATACTGAACAAAATTTTCAATCGTCAAAAGAGTAACTCATTTTCAAAAATCGCGACAACCATTTTGAAGGATGGCGAACGTTGTTTTTTTCAAACTTTGGTTTTAGTGAGTTTAGAGAAAAATCAAGTCATAGAAATGGTTACTCAGAAAAAAAAAAAAAAAAATCCTTACGGTTTCACACTTGACACATTTGGATTCGGTCTTAAGATGGTCTGAAACGGATTGGTATTCTGCAATTGTTTCTCTCATGCCTGGGTCGTCGACGTCCTTTTGTCTTGATTGCACAATAATATTTCCAAAAATTTAGTCTGTCATACATTTCAACTTGTAAACGTTTGCATTAAACAAATTTCTCAAATTTCAATAAAACGTGGTCACGAAAAAAAAGGAGATATGACAAGTATTCTAAAAAAAAAAAAAAAAAAAAAAAAAAAAAAAAAAAAAAGGAGTTTGTTCGCTCTAAATGTGACAGTTATTAATATTTATTCACTTATATTAAACAAAAATGTTTAATAAAAATTCTAAAGAAAATAATAAATCATAAACAATCTCGTTAAATCGCGTTGTTTAACAAGTGCATAACAAAGTGCATCGCGGAAATTAAGCTGCTCTTTCATAAATCACATAGTTATACACCTAAAGCTTACTTGTATACACACGCGTAGGTAAGTATGTTTGTACGAAATGTGCAGGGATGGGTTTCGGGATGAGTATGATCTTCCATAATCTTGACTGAGTTTCTGGAATTAAGTTTTGTAGTGGTAATAAGACATTAACTAGACGGTGCAAGGCTTGTGAGGGCAGTTAATGCAATAAGTATGCGGGCGTCGACAAGAACGAGCTGGGTGAGGTATAACTCCTTAGTACCCATTGACGTTATTGAGCAAATTAGATAATCTATAAACTTACTTAGGTTGGTCTGATGAGTTTAAACTCTCTCGCGGTCTTCAAACTGATGGATAACAATTTCAACTGCGACGTTCCGACAACCTGGTTTGTCGCTGAACCGCCTCAAGCAAGTCGATATCAGTGCTCATTTCTCTAACATTGTTAAGCGTTTCTATTCCAATCCGCAAAGCCGTTTCAACTAATAACGATGCTCCCATACGAAAACCAGAGACCGTAAACTTCAAAGAGGAGAAATCCAACAGTTTCGTTTTAAAAATGGCTGCCTTATGGGGTCTTTCTAAGAATTTTACATACAAAAAGATTAGTCAAGGGTTTTTAGAGAACCTGCGTGGGTTGCAGTGTCGTTACAGGAAAATTAAATTGCTAGAGAGAAGATACCTCTCTGCTGCCTGCAACTGAAACCAATATTCTAGCGTCGAATGTTAATTTAGTAACAGGATTATTTTTAAAAAAACCTATAGGCCTAGGAGAATATGTAAGCTGCAAGACAATACATTACGATGGCTGGTGGAGGAACTGGTTATTAGTTCGAGAGAACGAATACCAAGTGTTAGCTCTCTCTTAGTTTTGCTTATACTTTTCTGAACAATGTTGTGCGTTTTGGATCATGATTAATCCAGAAGACTTGGAGTGGAGTTTCTCACGTTTGTTTGCTGGGTGTTTGGATGAGATAAGTAGCCCGTGATTAACAGCATGGAGAATCGCAAAGTCAGTGAAAAGAGCGGGAGTAGAGCGACGGGAGCACGAGGGTTGGTGCGGGTGGAGGGGGGACTTAAAGTTGACTCTGCCGGCCGGGTAGATGAGAAGAAAGTCGAGGCCTCTGGCGGATGGACAGTAAACGACTTTAACCCCTTCATACTCAACCTCCCATTAGGTCTCCCAAAACATTTTCTTAGCTACTCCAACCCCCCACCCCCACCCCGCTACCGCCATCTCGCCGTCCTCACTACCATCCAACCCTACAGTAGGAGTATCCTCTTCCGCCGCTTCCAAACCCACCACTTTCGCACTTACTAAACTCGACCTCTCATCCTCTGAGGACCGTCAAATACCTCAGCACTCTGGAAATAACGACTTGACCTCGATGATATAAACAACTGCTTCCAACCCATTAAAATACAGAGGTGCAGAATTTCACACAGCAGTATAATAATGCAATACATAACCAAATATGTCGGAGCCCTAGATGTTTGTTCACACATGAAGGTTTGTTGAGACTAGTTCCGAATTAGTTCAGAATCGAAGTAGTTTGATTGCGAACTGAAATAGTGGGATGGGCAATTTTGGTTTGGAACCCTTATGTATAAGCTCTTTTTGAACTTGTTCAGAATTGATACTTATATTAATCGATAACAATGAATTATAACCATAACAGTAACCCCCGAAGCCATCGTCCTTCAACTGAACTGGATCGTGGAAAAAAAGGCGTGGGTATTTGTGACTTATTATATATGGTTATATATATCTGTGTACCTATATATATATATATATATATATATATATATATATATATATATATATATATATATATTTGCCTAGGCCAGGCCTCAATGTTCGACCGAACGGCACGTTCTGCTTCGCTGGAGTTTTGATTTCGCATTTGAGAGTGGCCATCTTTAAACGCTCGTAAAAGCCACGAAATTTGGTCCAGAAAACATTTTTTGACGCTTCCCTTGTTCCCACCTTTCATATTATAACACAGGGCGACTAAGAATGAAACACTTTGGTTCGTTTTAGCGAATTTCCGAAAAATAAATTTGCTATTTGGGTCATTCGGAAATTTCCCATGACCTCACCCTGCACTGGCAACTCCTCCAAAATCTGTTGCATGCGTCAGTGAGCATCTGAATGTTTCATTAGTGAATCTGAAAATTTCAAGTTCTGTTGTGCAGGCGCCCGCGCATGTGAAGTGTGTGTATTTGAGTAAAATTGCGTTCTAGTGAAAAAAATTTCGTCTAGGTAATAAATAAACCCATTATTTGTTGGCCATCCCGATCGCACTATTCACAGCCGTCCAAAAGGGGACTTTGCATCATTTTCGGAAATATTTTCTTGTGAAAGTTCTCGCTCTAAAAAGAGAAGTGACAAAACTTCCACATTTTTGCGTTCATGACATAATTTTATATGAACTTTTAAGTTTTCTGTGACGTCAATGAAATTTCCATAAGAGCGAGCGTGCGGGATAGAGAGGCAAGAGGGAAGCGGGTGATTTTCCGGCCGTGTCTCGCTGTAGGTGACAAACTCCGAAATTTTTGTGGTAATTAGTTGAGTACTATTAGCTACGGTATTAGCTGTAGTTACAGTTACCTTGCAGTTAAGCTACATTTGTCTCAACTACGTAGTTGTCGGAAGTAGCTGTAATTACCGGATAGTAGTTGGAAAAACTAGGTGCTCTATTTGAGCTGCTAACTACAATCTGGAGTGAACTGCAGCTTAGTAGCTGTAACAAAATTTTGCCCAACTCTTCCTGAGAACAAGTAGGAGGGACGGGGCATTCGTCATATGTGAAACATGATTGTTTAGCCAGTTGAAATGGCCTTTATGGTTCAGTAGGGCGTTGTGCAGAGGCGATGCGTGATTTTTCCCGCAAACACCGCCAAAATATTCCCTTACTAATGATCAACCTTATGAAATATTGTAAATAGAAAAAGGTAGGTTAACGGTAAAAAAGGATAGAATTAACGAGGAATATAGGTAAGTCACATCGTAGTATATATCATCATACCTGAGAGCTCCAAATGGCTTACTCTACAGATCGATGATAATTTCATCAGGTGCTGGCGTGGACATCGGGAGTATGAGCGGTACTCATAGAACATTTCCGCATTACCAATCATTATCAAACACTCGAGATCACAGCCAAAAGAAACTGTTTGGGTAGATACACACAATGTCCGGTTGCTGAACTAACAGAGAGATAAGGTGAGATGATAATGTGATAAAAAATTGCCGCCTGTAGGTGCATCGTCGCCAGTGATTTGTTTCAGCGTGGTACAAGTATTATATTATGGCTTCTTATGGGGGACACCCCCAGACCCCCGGGTTATTTCAGTTTAGATCAAGGATCAAAGCAAAGAACACAGAATGTGTTTTTCGGATAAGTTCCTTTCCTATATTTACAAGTAGCCTAGTTTTCTCGCTCGCTTCGCTCGCTCGGGATGGGATGTATATAGCCGGAATGAATTCTTTCCTTGCCTACACACAGATTTAAGTTACGCCTATATAATTTATATACCTATGTAATCGTTATTTCCCAAAAAAATATCCCCATCTTTCACGAATTTCGAGGTAAATGAAGAACATTCGACCGATATGGTTCTCATCATACCATCGAGACCTTCCACGATGTTTTTCAAGAGGTTCTAATACAAAGTTCAGAGTACATACGTTTCGAAGGAATAGGAAGAGCGGTAGCTCGAAAACGAACGTTTTCGTCAACATTTTCGTTCACTACAATCGAAAAGCACAATTTCGTTCCTCGAAATTTGAATGGGACCAAATCGGACCTCCAATGAACATTTTAAGACCAACTCGAGCAAAAACTGCTCTAGGCGCGAACAAACATGGCCGGAATGAATTCTTTTTATCTTTCTTCTTCGTATTTTTGGTGATTTCTCCGGAAATACAGCGTCATTCGGCACTTTTGATGGCACCATCGTGTTTTACGGGTCCGGGAACGTTACTTTGTCGCTGGAATACAAAGTGCTTTCGATCAAATTTTAATGTGGCAGCCAGGGGTGAGGCGTGACATTTCCCCGTACTCACCACAAAAATTATTCCCATACCAATGATTAACCTCACGAAAAATTGTATAGAAAAAGATATGTTAACGGTAGAAGAGAAGTTACCAGAATGCTTGGTATGGTGATCAGGAATTGTCGGCAGCTTAAGAATGTTGACACCATGAAGCTTCTGTTTCTCACCCTCGTTCGGCCACGTTTGGAATTTGGATCGGAGATCTGGTCACCATCCCACTCCAAGAACATTAATTCGCTTGAAACTATTCAAAAGCGTTTCCTGAAATATCTCGATTACCGTCTATCACATGTAGGTAACCTAAGAGCCAATCATTCAGACCTATGTAAGAGACTCGATGTACTTCCTCTGTCTGTGCCCCGTAAATGGCTAGATTTATCTTTCTAATACAAAGTCTTCTCCGGTGCTATAAATTGCCCTGAACTATTAGCTAATTTTTCTATTAGGGTACCGTCTTTTCATTCTAGACAGATCAGCCTATTCTATGTTCCATTTGGGCGTACTGTTGCTCACACAGCAATGTTGAGTCATAGATCCGTATTGTCATACAATTTAGTTAAGAGTTTAAACCCCAACATCGATATCTTTCACAGCTCTTTTGGCGAGTTCAAATATTTATGCTGCTCTACCTTGTTGGACCAACGGCTCAAATGTTCGTAATCCAATATATTTATTTATTCTTTAAATTTTAATTCATTGTTAAAACTTTGTTATTGTACAATTGTCTGACGTGTGCCATATTGTAATTAGGCTTGCCTGTTTTATGCCACGAATAAAACTTTATTATATTCTATTCTATAATCCATTCTTCCTCACACAACAAGACTACGGCCGATGGCACTTGCCTTGAGAGTCGCAAAGTCCTGAATTCCAGTCCACCTCAATCTCCAAGCCAAGAAAGTCTTTTGCGCCCAATCCCACGTTTTCCTTCTATCTTTCCTTCAAGAATAAATCGCTGAAAGGCGTAGCGGCTTCCTCGAAAAATATGCCCGAGGTACCCAATTTTGCGTTTTTTCAAAGCCGTAAGTAATTTTTGGTCCTGGAAGCCTGCACGCTGCAAAAATTCTGTGTTTCTCATAAGCCGCACCCAAGAGATACGCAGCATCCTTCTGAGATACCACATCTCAAATGCTTCCAGACGGCTAATAGAAGCTGCCTTTATCGTCCAAGTTTCAGCCCCGTAAAGCAAAACAGACCATACATAGTACTTCAGTGAGCGATATCGGGTCTCAAAACTCAAGTGCTTATCTCATAAGAGAGCTTTCATGTGAACAAATGTGATCTGGCTTGCTCAATTCTGGTACGAATTTAGACTTCAGAAGTCCACTTCTCATTTACAAAGGCCCCAAGGTATTTAAAGTTGTGATTTTGCTTCAAGCACACATCTACAAGCACTAACTGATCAATAACTGAACAATCTGGGAGTTTCACTACTGCCCTTTGGTTCCAATATAAAGTCTCTATCACTCTGATGTCCTTATCATCAATTCCTACTAGCTTGAGAGCGTTTATCATTGTCTGATGCTGTATACTATCAAATGCCTTCTCTTAGTCAAGGAAACACAGCCATATATCTCTTTGATAGTCAAGACAGTTCTGACCCAGAACTAGAAGACTAAATTTACCACGCGTGTTTCAAAGTAAGAACGGAATCCAAATTGGGTCTCCCCATAGTGGCCTTCACATTTCCGTTACAGGCGACAATGGAGAATCCGTAAAAAATCCTTAGTGGCTCATTAGTGCTATGGGACGATGGTCGCTACACTTAGCAGTATTTGGTTTCTTGCGCAGAACGACGAAGGTTGACAGAAGCCAGTCATTGGGGATTTTATCAGAGTCATAGATGGCATTAGAGAGGCGGTTAAGAAGTTTGATACCCACCTCACCAAGACATTTCAGTGACTCCGAATAAATATCATCGGGTCCAGGCGCCTTATTATTCTTTGCACATCTCCCGGCGTGGACTACCCCGCTTTCAAGAATACTGGGGCCAGACAGTTCATCTGAACTATCCCAGTGGCTCAAATATGTTGGCCTTTCAGCACTGAAAAATTCTGCAGTGTATCTTAGCCACTCACTCTGAATGTCCGCAAGTAACAGTACTGGTTCACCATTACAATCTTGTTAGTTCTTTTAAACATGTCAGTGTAATTGTCCTTATTTCTCTGTGAAAATTAAAAATATCACCACAGCGATCAAGGTGTTCAATAGTCTCACACCGAGCTAGAGCCAGACTTCTTTCTCTTTCAAAATCCATCGGTCGATCTGCACCACAAGTTCATTATAGCCGGGCATTTCATTGTGCACTTTACAAAGTTGGCGACTTTATATAAGACCCTATATTTCTGGAGTTATCCAAGGTTTATTCTTTCCTTCTCGTTTTTGTAGTAGAAACTTTTTATCTGTAGAACAAACATCCAGAGTGATCCTCCTGACAAGACTATTCACATCTACCAGGTCCTCATCAGGAACCTCTGTACGCAGTTGCACAATCTCATTCTCATACTTCTCACGTATCAGATCATCCTGAAGCAAATGGGTGTTCTTTGCAAGCCTCACAGGCTTAGCTTTAGCTTTTGCTAAACGCACCCAAAAATCAGCAACAACAAGATTGATCTGATCCAACTTCGGCACCAGGAAAAGCACGAGAGTTTTTGATGGCAGACGGGAACCTCTGATTTACAAGTATATAGTCAATTTGGTTGCGAGCAATATTACCTCCGCTATCTCAGAGTGATCTCCAAGTGTATCTAAGACGCGGGGGATGCTGGAACCAAGTGTTTGTCACTATGAGGCCTTTGTCCTGGCAGAATTCAACAAGCCGGTCTCCACGACCATTTCGATCACACTAGCCAAAATCACCGACTGTCGTATCCACCCTGCCACATCCAACTTTGGCATTGAAATCACACATGATTATTGTTACTTCATTTGTTTTTATCATTCTCATAGCTTCTTCCTAGCTTTTGTAAAAATCATCCATGTCAGAATCCGGCTTGTCTGCTGTTGGAGCGTGAATCTGAATGAAATTCAAGTTGAAAGGTTTAGCAGCGATTTGTACAACGATAGCCCTGTCAGATATTGGCTGATAATTCGAAACAGATTGTGCAATAATTTTGGTTACTATAATAGCTACACTGTGCCAGCTCTGAATGACTTACTCTGCAGATCGATGACAATGTTACCAGGTTCTGGAATAGACATCATGAGTATGAGCGGCACGCTTTGAACATTTCCGCATTCCTGATCAATTTCACACAATCAAGATAACACCCGGAAAAAAAAAAAAAAAAAAAAAAAAAGTTTTGGTAAGTTGTTTGGTGTTTTGGTAGTTTGGTGTTTTGGTGATTTGGTAAGTACATAAAACCCGGTTGCTGGACTATCAGAGAGATAAGGTGAAATGATGATGTGGTTAAAACAAGTCCCTACGCCGAATTTCAACCAAAATACCCGAGACGTGCCAATCTTTGCGCATCCAGCCATCCAAAAAGACCTCCCCCCTCTTCCCAATTCCGTCTTCCCATGCCGTATTCAGACTGTTTCAGATCCGCAAGCTTCATGCGCTTCCCACAAAGAGCATGGACAGCACCTGCCCTGTCTTGTCCATCTGGCCAGCGGCTTCCAACCCCGTGAAAAACATTAGAACTGTCCCAAAACGTTTTCTTTAGTTCGGTTACAAACCCAAATAAAAAGGGTGGTCTTCACTCTGACTCTTCCAGTCATCGCCACATCTAGTAATGACTGGACACCTCGACACTGGTGGCAGCCAATAGAAGATCAAGTGCTAGGGGGAAAGAAACGCATTAAAAGGGGGTGCTACCCCCTTCCCGCCCTCCAGCTGATGGTTCGGGTGGGAGTAGACAATTTTAAAATTGCTTATGCCCCCTTTGCGAGAAATCCAAGAAGATCCCCTCACTCGTAGACTCCCCCCACTGAGCTGTTTGGCTGTGCATAGCTCAGAAATGGATGCCTGTGAGCGGGGTTGGCGGTGTACGTGGGGTTAAGGGGGGGGGGGGGGACGGTTGTCTTCATCCTCCAAACCCGTTGATTCCCGGGTAGAAATACATTCTGTGTTAACGTAACAGGTTCCTACGCCGGATTTTAACGAAAATGCCTGAGATGCGCCACTCTTTGTGAATCCAAGAGCCGAGACGTCGCTTAAAAACAAGACCCCACCCCCTCCGAACTTCCGCCATTCCAAGCCGCTGTTCAAACTGTTTCAGATCCGCAAGCTTCATGCGTTCTCGCAGGGAGCATGAGGCAGCACCAGTCCTGTCTCGTCCAAAGGCCGTCAGGCCAGCGGCACCAACCTCGCGATTTTTGAAAACATCAGAACTGTCCTAGAACTTTTTCTTTCGTTTGGTTACATAGAGTTTAGAATACATTCAATAGTTTGTATTGTGGATACCCCAGCACAATTTCACGAATGACACTTTGACAGTCATTCTACATCACTATTCTTCTATTTCACGATAAATGTTAGTACTGTTAATAGGTATCTAATCTAGAACTCTTGCGGAGAAGAGTGCTTAACAGTAGATGATCATGGTGTAAAATAGTTCGAGTCCAGAATTTCAAAAGTGGTAAAATGGGTAACAGGAGTGTCACTGTAGATACTATTATGTTAGTTAACTATTCGAAATTGTGACCTTTACATTACTCTTTTTCTACGAGACTGGAAGCTTACTTAATGTAACTGTGAATGCATTTATTAAAAAATCAAGTAAAATATGATAGATTTTTATGTTAAAAGATTGGGACCACGCAGCACCCATTATTATAATCACTATGTGAGTGATCTCATGCAATTTCATTATAAAGAGTAAGACAGTCTATGTTGGCGGTGGTAGCGGAGGAGGAAGATACATCATTTTCGCTGGGTTTGTGCCAGCAGGGGTCTCAAGCACAAAGCCTGTTTAACTACACTCAGTAACGAAGCTAAGGTTTCATTCAACTTGACAAAAAAGAACTGCAACGGTTGCTACTTCAACTAGGAGAACGAAATCGTGCACCCATGGAGGAGACAAGGAAAGAAAAAATCCTACACCCAAAACTATGCCAAATTATTGACTAAACTGTATTTTTCGTTTCCTACTATGTATGTTATTTTTCATGGATAATTTATGTAAGTGAGAGGGGTTTGGCCCACTTCAACTATTTCTCATAAAGTGTAAGAATAATCCAGTTACAAAGGAGAAAAAGAAACGAATCTCTTAAATACGAAGGTGAAAAAATCGTTAAAAAAGTATATACATATATGAAACGTAGATTAATAATATTTGAAGGTACACTCTTTCTTCTCTCTGATGATAAAAACCTGCGGCCGTCAAATATTTCCCCAACAATAATCCTCTGAAGGTACACTCTTTCTTCTCTCTGATGATAAAAACCTGCGGCCGTCAAATATTTCCCCAACAATAAATCCTCTGCAAAACTTGGATTCGTCGATATTTTTAATACAGCGAAACCCCTCCACACATTGCCATAAAGGTTACTCGCCAATACGGGAAATCCTACGGTCACGACCAAAGTCAATTTGAATTAATGAATTAGGAGCCTCCAGTACAAGGAAACTGTTAAAAACCAATTTAATGGCAAAAAACTCATAATAAATAAAATATGGCAGTTCAAAAAGAAATTGGGATTTTTCAGCAAAATTAATGAAATTCAAGTACGTTATTCAGCAAAATTTTGTGCAAAAAAACCTAGTTAATTGTTGATAATTTTGTTACGACTGACATTTTGCCCAAAAGATTTTTTGAAATTTGACCAATTTGATGTGCTCAAAAAGTGCTGGCCGACGAACTCATCCTTTCATTTGGAAAGCTTGATTTTTTGGCGCAGGAACGGGGTTTTTATCTCAATCCTAAGGAGGGTTACGGGGTGGAATGATACGCACGCACGCACGCACGCACGCACGCACGCACGCACGCACGTACGCACGCACGCACACGCACACACGCACACACACACACACACACACACACACACACACACACACACACACACACACACACACACACACACACACACACACACACACACACACACACACACACACACACACACACACACACACACACACACACACACACACACACACACACATATATATATATATATATGCGCAAACTTCAGGAATCATTTCAAAATGCCCCAAACCGGATTTTGATGGAAAAACAAAAAATTCAAAATTTTGATTTTAATTGTTTTTTGAGCTATTTTTATTGCTTCATTTTTTACTAAAATTCGCTAACACCTCTCAATAAGGTCGAATTTTGTTGTTCCATGCGGATTGCTTATTGAGACGTTTCTCTGTAATTATGCTCTGTTGGATGGCCGATTAAACTATCACCAAAATATCAGTTGAATGGTTCCTATAATCGTCCGTGGACCGAAAGAGGAGTTTTGAACGGCATATATCATGATTTCATCATTGACACTTTCATCTCTGACAATCAACGAGTTGAGACGAGAAGTAGATTTTATTTTCTTAGCCATGGAAATCCATGAAGTTAATGGCCTAGTGCTAATGCACGTGGAGGGACCACTAATTACGGGCTTCCTCCCCACCCTACCTCGCCCCATGGCTGTTTTGCTTCCTCCTAATAGCTCTGCTAGTGACATGACTGAAAGTGATTCATCCTGCTGGTGACGCGTCAATTTTTTGTTCATACTTCTCTTTCCCTTTACTACTACCCTCACGTTTCCCTCCATTAATGTCGTCGTGACGCCATAAAATCCCATGCTATCGCCTATTGTGTCAATCCCGATGCTAGAAATCCAGTCCAAATCCCATCAAAACGAACTCGAGTTCAGCATTGGACAATGCGTTAGGTTATCTACAGTAGTGTTTATTTAGGTAAAATTTGTTGGTGAATAACCCTGGAGAACGTACTAGTACTTACGGAAAAAAAATTAAAAGATGGGAAAAAATAAATTAAAATAAATGATTTGAGAAAAAGTAATAATGATTTGAGTGTATCGGCTTGACACTCTGAACGCAAATTTTCAAAGATTTTGCGTTTCCATGAGAAAATCGGTATTAAAATAACCCAGTCTTTTAAATTCAGAACAAATTCGTTAGGGGGGGGGGGGGGGGGGGGGCTAACAAATTTGACCTGAATTAAAACAAAGTGTTCCCAGATGGTGATCACGTTGAAAACAACAGAGTAGAAACTCATGCAGCATCAGATAAATGCAGATAATTTACGAGTAAATGCAAATTCAGTAAATTAGGAAACAATTTCTATTATGGTGAATCGTGGAAACTTTTTTTTCGTTGAAATTGGTTGAAGAACTTTGCATTGTTTTCTAAAAATAAATATATGTTTCCCACTTCTATGTTTACTAATACACATATATTTGTTCAATATTGATTTATCCGAAATATAAGAGCTGTTATGCTATCATTAATGCGCGTCTTCATAAAAGCCCAAAGAAGATTTTTTCTGTTGTGTTTACCATGCCTAAACTCTATTAAACAGTTTTTATGTCAACATTTTTACACTCAAGAGCAATACTAATGCAATAAAACAAACTTTATCAGTAACAAATAATTGTTGAAATGGTTGAAACGTTGATACAATGTGACGTCACTCTCTGCTACATTAGTTGTGCAATGTTATCAACATCCCTACAAGAGAAAGGCTTCGTTATAGAGAGTGTACTCATACAAATCGACGAATTTTCACCTCAGTTTTGATGTGAAAATAATATCACAATTTAAAAAGCATGATATCAAAACTTATAAAGAATAAATAAAACAAGTTAATAAACGAAAAGAAGTAGAAGCCAGTCTCCCATAAAATCCTAAGTCCATTGATACGTGGAAAGCACACTCTTCTATTAACCCTTAGTGAGAGGAAAAGAGGGAATTGCTATTTAAGCACGCACTCCTTAACTCAAATTAGCCATTCCTTTCCTCCGGTGCTTGACAGAAGCTCTGGTTTTACGACTGATAAGGGACGACAGCGCCTGTGCTTTTTCCCATAAGCTTTTTTGCGCATCGCTACTAGACTACAGAACTATTTACATAATTTTAATCTATTAGCCCATCTAATCTATATTTTACTGAAAGGATTGATTTAGGACTTGTTTGAGATGCGAGCTTGCGAGCATCCACACCACCAAACTATACCTCCACATCATTCTGATACATTTGTCCTCATACCTACTTGCTTTGCCTTCATTACTTTCAAACTATCATCATAACCAACGGCGCTTTTGGTAGACTTCCACCATTGTTTAGCTCAAACCACCGGCGCTTTTGGTAGACTTCCACCATTGTTTAGCTCAAACCACCGGCGCTTTTGGAAAGGATTAACTGATGCTTTTGGAAAGTATTTGAACAATAGACCAGCGCTTTTGGGCAGCCCTTTACTGAACTCCTTTCGGTATAGACCTGGCTACTGGTTCATTATTTGCCAAAAATCAAAATTCAGTGTTATTATGTATCCTCTTAGGTAACTCCTCCTCTCTTGACGAAAAACCGTAACCACAAGTTACACGTCATATTCGTCTAGACAAAATCTTCCATCCCCTGGCTATAAGTATGTTATTACGAAAAAATTATAAACCACTCACAAGATATTCAGACCGGGAAATTCTTGTTTCGATTAGGGAAACCATAAAAACTTAGTAAAGTGGGGTTACTTCAATACATCAATAACATCAATAACCTTCTTCTGCTGTTTCTCCAAACTCGCCCAAACTTTGTTTTCCTGTTAAACTGGAACTTCTTGTTGACAAGTAAATATTTTCCCTTGTTTTGTAACTATTTGACAAAGCAATACTGCATCAAATCTTAGGAAATATTCTTTATCGACTGAAATATGGATAAAAACGTGGAAATTGCAGGAATCGAATGCTAACTTTGTGACACGACTCAAACTCACGATTCCCTTATCACTAGCTTATTTTTTAACATAATAATGTTCCCATTCTCCCTCCAAATGATGATTTCTTTTATTAGCAACTCTTATCCATCTAAAACATTTCAATTTCATACTAAAATGACGTTTTCTTGTTTAGAATGTCCCGATCACATAAAAGGCAACACAGTCCCTGTACTTTTGACAAGATGCTTTTGCAAGAAAATGTCAACCAACCGATTTAACAATGTCTGTTTTGATACCTAGGATTTTAAAGGAAATTTTTTCGTAAGTCACCCATTGATGTTGATTTACCACGTTTTAAAATTGGTTCACGAATTCTAAGACTGATAGTATAAGACTATTAAGAAGACTATTTCTGTACAATTTTATGGCAATTTGTGCCCAAAATTCCTTTATAAAATAAAGGTTGTTTTGCATTTAGGGTTGTTTTCATACATTTGTCACCTATAACTTTATCATAGGTTAAAGCCGTTGAAGGTCTTAAGACCTCAGGAGGGGTTAGTTATGGACTTTACCATGGGTATTCTTTATCATTCGTTTTTTTTTTGTCTATTGGGCAAAACTTGCTCTTTGTTAAGGTCATTTAGTGTTCAACGTCAAGTGACTTAGTAATACGAGTAAATTTGAACGCGTTTTCAATGAGAAATGCCCCTGTCACAATGTAACCTCACCTAATGGGGTTACGTTATGACAAAATAAATTAATTCTCTCTCCTTATTGGTAATGAATTACAATTTGACAATGAAATAATTAATAAGCCTAGATATATGGCTATCAAGGGAAAATACAGAACATAGAAAATAAAGTAAATTATGTAAAAATAAAGTAAAAACCTCGACAGTTAACACAAAGTAACCCCACTTTACGTACTTTCAAATTCGCAACAACTACAATTATGTTGTTTTCCCAACTACACTGCTTCAAAATAGATATTTATACCTTTAGCACTTAATTAGTGTTAAGGGGGATAAATTAAATATAACAAGTGGAAAAGTTAATAATATATAAGTGGCTAGATGCTGTTGTTATTAAAGGTATTATGTAAGAAGAGCCTGTTCAAAATCATCAGGGGAATTAAGCCAGCTTACATCGAGGAAAACATCCCCGCTGGTTTTCGCTTAACTCTATGACGGAGTCCGTTGAAGTGGTGAAATTGAGCGGAAAAACAACACATCCAAGACTTCATCGGTCGAGGTTTTCGTCGACGATCCGTCTGGAACCCTAATTAGTAGAGCCAGTTTAGTCCTGCGGGCATGGTCAGATTAGACCCCCTCCTGTTTACTTTCGCTCTATTTACTTTCCCTTCGGACCTAGCCAGTCGCTCAACTCAGTTACGAAACTGTTACTAATCAGTTCATCATCTCCTGGGTCCTGAATTATCGACTCGCATCAATTTCTCAGCAGTTGACCCTGATTGCGGCCTATCTAATTAATCGCCCTTCGAATCCAGTTCTGTACCAAGACTGAAGAAAACTATGGATAAGCATTTCCGGATGCTATTTGAGGTGCCTCCTCTTGCCTCAACTTATAGCCTAGGTAACCATTCTTCGAGGGTAGAATAATACGGAATAGAGATTACGAGATCACGCGTGCCAAAGTACAATAAGATTGTTTCATCATTCAAGAATCATCACTACAACCGAGGATATTTCAGGAGGACGCCGCCCCCCTCTCTCATCCCCTGTCTTTAATTTCTAAACAGATGTGATTTCATGTACTTTTTTCCCAGCTCCCGTACGACAACCAAAATTTTCGAACAATTTCTTCAATGAAACGGACTTTTTTCTTCTCTGAAACGAATTGTAGAGTTTAACGCTTATATATATATATATATATATATATATATATATATATATATATATATATATATATATAGGCTTCGCGCCTCGCTGGGGGGCTTTGCCCCCTGGACCCCCCGGATCTTTTCTCTTTTCTACTGTGTAGAAAACGAGGATAATTTGCTATGCAATTCTTAGCCTGAAAACGCTCAAAAAATAAAGTATAAAAAAATTTGGATATAAAAAAATATTCAAGCCTGGCTGGGATTCGAACCCACGATGCGAAAAAAATGGATATAAAAAAATTTGGATATAAAAAAATTTTCAAGCCTGGCTGGGATTCGAACCCACGAACTCGCGCTTCGCGTTACGGACATTTTTCGTTACGGACGTTACAAAAAAAATTGTTGGGGGTGGGCCTGAGAATTGCATAGCAATTAATATATGACCCTCTAGACGATAGCTTTCCTTAGGATTAAGATAAAAATTCTGTTCTTGCGCAAAAAATCAAGCTTTCCAAACGAAAGGATGAGTTTATTGGCCAGTACTTTTCGAGCACATTAAATTGGTCAAATTTCGAAAAATCTGCTCCAAAAATCATTAAAAATGGCAAAAAATGGTAAAATTTATATTTTAAACTGAATTTTAGTTAAAAAAAAAAAAAAAAAAAAGAAAAAGTTATCAACATTGACCTAGAAAATTAAAAAAACTATTTACAATATTATTCTGTAAAATGTACTTAAATTTCATTATTCCTGCCAAAAAAAGTCTATGAAAACTGCGAGAAAAAAACTTGAATCCCAAATATTTTTTGAATTACAGAATACTCATTGGAACAAGTTTATTCCCATAAAATTGGTAGTTAACTATTTATTTGCATTCAAAGAGCTCAAATTTCCAAACAATGTAGCATAATATGTAATATGATAGTTTTATGAAAATTCGTTCGTAATATCATGCTGCATGACTGGAACTTTTAGTAATGGCCGTAGAAGGGGTTCAAATATTTGATTACTATTTATGTAGGAATCAAAAATACATTACATATATTATATGTATGCACATTGTCGGGTAATCGTACCTACTGTTTATAATATTGTAGAATACCTCTCAGATTTATATTTCTTACAAATCAATAATTTGGTTTGTTTTTTCTTCGTTTTTGACGATGAAATACTTTTGAATGATTCATAACATTGCTTAGTTATAGGGAGAATGGGTTCTCCCTAGTCGCAGGATCACGCCGCACAGTGTTCCGCACGTGAATTTAATTGAAAGAAAAAAATTAATGTCCACCTGTGGTGCATCTTGGCTCGTTCCCAACATCCTGGAAGTCACTTACCAATCATTGATTCTATCACAAATTTTTCTGAACTCAGTAGAAAGAAGTTGCTCACTGGAGCTTGTGGTGGAAAGACCTCCGTGATTAAGTGTTATCTGTGCAATAATCTCACTCACCTACTGCGATTGTCTTATCTCCAACTGCTGTCAACAGCTTCATTCTTCGATCATGGTAGGGAATGAACAACCCGCACAAAAGGAACAGAAGGTAAATAATGAATCACCTTTCCTTACTTTCAATTGGTTTGCACCACTCGAAAACATGGATACGCTAAATCAACCAGCCGAAACATCTCCTAATAACCAGCCCGATAAACCTCCGCCAATTTTCATTAACAATTTGAAAGATATCAACTCACTAATGGTTCATATTAGATCTCTATGTACAGGCCAGTTCAAACACCTAACGGTTGACAATAAGCTGAAACTAACTTTTGATGTAATAGAGGACTACCGGAAGGTAATAGCCTACTTACAAACTTCCGAAGCCCAATATCACACGTTCCATCTGAAATCTGAACGTAATTTCCGAGTTGTACTACGAGGATTACATCCTTTGTGTCACATTGAAACAATGATGGAAGAATTAAAAGAAAAAGGATTTAATCCAATCCAAATGATACCTGTACACCACCCAGTCACGAAAACTGCACTACCTCTTTTCTTCCTCGATTTGTCCCCCAACCATGATAACCAAAAAATATATTCACTTACAGAACTATATTACTGTAAAGTAAAAGTTGAGCCTCCAAAACCAAGAAAAACGTTGATTCAGTGCCTTAGGTGTCAAGCTTTCGGCCACTCAAAAAATTATTGCAAAAATCAGCCAAAATGTGTTAAATGTGACTCCAACCACTCATCCGATCAATGCAGCAAACCTCCGAACATACCTCCAACTTGTGTAAATTGCAAAGGCCATCACACTGCTAATTATAGAGGCTGTCCGGCACACAAAGTTTTACAAAATACGTAGAGGAAGTGGGCGATTGATGAAATCAAACCACAGAGCTCACTGAAACCGTATACCAGTCAATCAACCAAAACCAATAATTACACTTCAGAGCTCCGTACAATACCTAGTATCAAATCATACGCCGAAGCAACTAGCCAACAATCCTCGATCGAGATGCTTTCCCGAAAAATCGATAAGAGCTGCCACCAATAATAGAGAATGAAATGCAAGCTTGTCAAATAATAATTCACACACAAAGTATACCCAATCTGAGAATTTGCTCATTTCACTCAGCCCCTGAAAGCCGAGTTCAAATGGGCGACTTTCTATCACTTGTACATGAACTCCGTTTTTGCTTCATTTAGGGTGGTGACTTCAACTCGAAACACCCACGTTTTGGCAGTCAAACAACTAACCCTCGAGGAAGACTCCTGCAAAATGTTGTAGTACAAAATGCTCTTGAAGTAATCCCGCCACGAGAACCGACGTTCTACCCAGACAGTGGACGAACACCGGACATCCTCGACTTTTTTATCTGCAAACGAGCTCATAACCTCGTAACAAACATACATGTACCACACGAAATGAGTTCAGACCATTATCCTGTTGTGATCGAAATCTAACGTCAAGGCACTACAGTACACTCCCAACGAACACTCACGAACCATCCAGTGGGCTGGGACAAATTCAAATCAACTATCAAAGAATTGATCGATCTGCAGATACCATTGAAAACATCAGCCGATATTGATAGGGCAGTAGCTATTCTTACAAACGTAATACATATTGCAGCAGAAACAGCATCCTCACCGAGAGTAATAAAAATTAATAACAACAACCACACTTCACCAAAAATTCTGGACCTACTCCACATTAAAAAATCAGCTAGAAGACAATGGGAATCAACACAACATGCGCAAGATAAAAACACATATAATATTGCAACAAGAAACCTTAAAATAGCCATGAAAGAAGAAAATGATGAGGCGGAATATAATAGATTAAAATCGCTGAACACACAAGACAATTCACTCTGTCAAAACTCGGAGCATAACGAAAGAAAGATCCGATATACCAGCATTAAAACATATTGGCCATTGGTTGACTTCTGCCCAAGAAAAAGCTGACATATTCTCAACAATACTAGCAGACCAATTTTCACCAAACCTGGACATCGACCCTTCATTCACACAGCATATACATAGCAAAATAAATGAGCCTCTTCTACTGACACCGTTTAATTGTTTTTTCACTCCAGGTGAAGTCAGAAACGTGGTGAACAGATCTTCAGACAGGAAGTCACCTGGAAATTACCTAATCACACCAAGACTAGTGAAAAACCTACCCAGAAAAGGTATTGTCCTGCTGACACAAATAATGAATGCTCTTCTGAGAACTACACATATACCACGGAGATGGAAACACGGAGAAATTGTAATGATCAAAAAGCCCAAAAAACGGAGTGATGACCCTTTCAGCTACCGACCCATAAGCCTATTGCCATATTTTTCCAAACTATTCGAAAGACTTCTGTTGCCCAAACTGTTGCAATATCTTTCAGCTTTGGTCCCGGACACCCAATTCGGCTTTCGCTCTTCACACTCTTGTCCCATGCAGCTTCACAGAGTCGTGGACCAGCTTCTTGAAACCTACGAGAACAAGAAAGTTTGCCTTGGTATATTTTTGGATTCTGAGAAATGTTTTGATAAGGTATTACATGAAGGACTGCTATATAAGATCAAACCTCATCTGCCTGATACATGTTATCGCTTGATCCAAGCTTACCTTGACAGTCGCACGTACTCAGTAAGGTACAAAACTGCAGTATCAGATTCTAAAGCGATCCACTCTGGAGTACCACAAGGAAGCGTACTAGCCCCATTTCTGTACCTCATCTACGCACATGATATTCCTCATACCGAGCACACAACATTAGCACAATTCGCGGATGACGTGGCTCTCCTCCAAGTGGACAATACGTTCGATGATGCTGCTGTCAAAGCTCAATCTGCTCTTGACGCGACTGACAACTGGTGCAAAATATGGCGAGTCAGCATGAGCCCCACGAAATCCATAGTGGTCCCCTTCACGAAACGAAGTGTTAATTTTCAGGGTTACTTGCGCGTCAGGGACAGCATGATACCGACGTCCATTAACGTTCGGTACCTTGGTGTTCACTTAGACAAGACGCTGACTTGGGAAGTCCACATTAAGATGCTGGTTAATAAAATTAGGCAGAGAATCCATCAACTAAAGCCACTTTTGAATTATTGTTCTCCACTGAGCCTATCCACCAAGCGCCTCCTGTATCTCTCCCTAATTCGACCAATTTGGAGCTACTCATCAGGACTTTGTGGGCCGGCAGCGGCATGCCATGTACAAAAGATAGAAGTGACTCAAAATCGAGTACTACGAATGATAACAATGATGATGCTCCATGGTATGTCTGCAATGCAACTCTTCGTAATTACTTGAACGTGACGACCGTACAAGAACTGATAAAAAGCTCATACAACAAAATGATCAACCACGAAAATACACTCGCATCCCCCATCCCTCTTAACATCCCTCCTCCACCCGAACGAAGAAGATTAAAACGAAAAAGGCCACAGGACTTCTTGAACGACTGATCAATCACTTGAGTTACCATTGTTATACTGCACCTATATGTTACCTTGTTATCATTAATATCCAAACATTTATCCTAACCATACATGTATATGAAGTAATAATATAATAAGTAACTGTGTTACTTTAAACTGGTATAGGGCAGTCACGGGGCTGTACCTACAAGTCAAGTACCACATTAATCAGGCTGCGCCTGCTGTATTATTTATTAACATAACTGTAATGTCAATACTGACAATAAAGTTTAATTATTGAAAAAAAAGAAGGAGAAAGAATGGACAAAGTTGAGATATTTTATGAGAGCCATTTTAACCGTTTTAGCGAATTTTCGTAGAATATCAAGCTATTGCAATGGCTCCAAACATTTCAAAAGAAAAATTATCGAAAACTTTCTTCATTGCAATCCGTTTTGAGACATTCTGACACACATATGCAAGAGTTTAACGCTTTTTCATATATGAGTTTGTGTGTTTCCTTCCAGACGATAACTCTCCCTAGAATTGAGAGATAAATTCCGTTTTTGCGCCAAAAAAAAAATCAAGCTTTCCAAACGAAAGGATGAGTTTGTTGGCCAGAATTTTTAGAGCTCATTAAATTGGTCAAATTTCAAAAAATGTGCCCATAAAAGCACTATAAATGGGTAAAAACGACTAAAAATCGTTAAATTTATAATTTTTAGCAGAGTTTCAGTCAAAACAAATGTATTAAAGATGAACTAAAACATCAAAAAAGTTGTGCTGAAAAATGTACTCAAATTCTATAAATATTTGCTAAAAAATAGATAAAAACTTGAAAAAAAAGCTAATTAAAGGAATAATAATAAAAATTATCGTAGAATATTATTTAGAATGAGTTTCTAGCCATAAAATAGGTAACGACCGTTTTCTTTTCACTTAAAGTTCCTGAATTTTCAAAACTATTTAACATAACATAGTACGATAATTTACAAAAATTTGCTCATACGGTAATGCTGCATGACTGGAATTTTTGTTAATAAACTTCGAAAAATCGACAGAGCTCAAACTTAAAAAACTTCAGAGGGAAAAATCGAAGGGTTCTACTAAAAATCCCTATTTTTGAGAAAAATGGAAAAAGTCTGAAATTCTCTAGAAATGTAGCGTTGTAATTTGAGAATTCATGGAACTTTGAAAACATACATGAAGTACCGATTTCACGATGAGTTAAAAAATAAATAAATATAATAATTTAAAATTAGAAAAAAAGGACAAAAATGGATTTTTTGGCTCTAGTCTGCATCAATTGTCCTCCTTGATTAGGGTAAGAGAATTTCATCAAGATCATCTGCGACCCTTCGACTTTGAGCTCGATTTTACGTTATCATAACGATAACGGGATGAAGGGTTTGACAGCTGATGACACCTTCTTTTTCTTAAATGTTTGTTTTCTCACTCAGTTCATCGTGAAATATGTCAGTAAGTGTGAAGAGAAAAGAACTATACAATATCATGCAAACACCAGAAAACAACCAGTTTCATGCGACCATAAACTTACCAGAGAGCTTTGCAAACACTATTGTGGCCATGAAGTAAGTGAGCGGACTCAGCATGAACATGATGATGATGTTCTTCAGCAGTACTTCAGCCATATACCTGGGAACAAAGAATATCGATTCAAAAAACTACATTTTAGTACGCTTTATGCTGTGTGGAAGTGTGTAAGAAAAGTACAGTTCTGGTCGATTTTTCGGTGTTTTCCCAAGTTGGTGATCAAATGTCAATAAATGAACATTGTTACGAGGTATAGCCAAAAAAAAAAAAAAAAAAAAAAAAAAAAAAAAAAAAAAAAAAAAAAAAAAAAAAAAAAAAAAAAAAAAAAAAATCTACTACATGTGTGGCAATTGAATATTTACAAAAACTCAGTATTTCAAAAATTTTACACTTTTAGATAGAGCGAAATTGCTCAGTTTTGTAAATCAGGGTTCCTATTTAAAAAAATAATTTTGTATGCTGCGCATATTTGTGCAAGTGCGCATTACGCAATTTTGTGATGCTTGAGATCCTTACAAAAAATATTGTCTGGAAAAAAGTATGTAAAGTATATTTATTGACCTATTAAAAAAAGCGGGAGGGGAGAGGGGGCTATCACCCTTTATGTGTACCTACTGTATTACAGGGTGTACACAAAACAGGTCCGCCAAAATGCAGGAGTTGGTTTTAGAGCTCAATTCTGATCGCAAATTCCTCATAAAGATTTATTTCAACGCTTAGTTCCCGAGTGATTCAATTTTTAAGATTTTTTTCGTGTTTTCGACCTTTAGTCACTGAAACGATCGTAATTAATTTGTTGCGTGAATTCAAATTTGAGAATACCGTTGGGAAGAGCATTAAATTTACTATCGGGTTGATGCCTGATCATTCTTAATAATTAAGGTTTGAGACATGAAAAAGCCCTCTGAAACGCTAATTTTACCAAATTTTTACTGCATTTTTGGGGCATGGACGGAAAGTACTGAGCAGAGATTTCACCTTTCCTACGGCGTAGTCAATTTTACTTTTACTTTGCTAATTTGAGGAGAAAACAATGTTTGAATGTTAGAAAAAAAATATAGGTATATAAATATATTTTTTTCAATAAAATAAAGGGTTTCCTTGAAAAATGACCTTCAGTGAAAATACGAGTTTGGGTCGGTTTCTACGTATTTTTCAACGGTGAATTGAATGGTAACTTGTAAATCTCTCCAACCCCGTTATAACCCAGTTTAACACTTTAACGCAAAAATTTTAGTTAATTTGTTATGATAAATTTTATGTGCTTTCAGGGTAAAACTACTTTGCTAAAGTGTAAAATTCGGTTATAACGGGGCTTGGGAGATCTTCAAGTTTCATTACCATTCGATTAAGGGTAAAAAATACGTAGAAATCCACCCGTATTTCCAGCGAGAAAACTCTCGTTTTCCGTGAAAAAACGATGTTTTTCCACATTAAAACCTAGTTTCCTCCCCTAATTAGGAAAGTAAACATAAAATTGAGTATACCGTTGAAAAGATGAACTTTAGGCGCAGTTTTTACCGTTTTTGCGTCTTGAAAAAATATTGGTTCTCATAGTTCAATTCCCGATTGAAAAAACTTGAGGTTTCCCAATTTAGGTAACATTTGCTTTTCAAAGGGCTTTTTCATGTCTCAAACCTTAATTATTAAGAATGCTCAGGCATCAATTCGAAAGGAAATTCAATGCTTTTTCTAATGGTATCCTCAGATTTGAATTTACAAAGATAATTAATTACGATCGTTTTAGTGACAAAAGGTCAAAAACACGAGAAAAAAAAAAAAAAACTCAAAAATTGAATTACTAAGCGTTAAAAAATCTCTAGGAGGAACTTTCGATTAGAAATGAGCTCTACAATAAATTCCTGCAGTTTTGCGGACCTGATTTGTGTACACCCTGTACTATACGCCGGTTAACAATATTACAGACCAATGATCTGTGTAGAAGGGCTATCCACTACAGAGACTTCCTTTAATAGTTTGTAGCGTTTTCAAGCGACCTGTTTGTGATTTTCTCAAATGATCACAAATGAAACGTGAAATTCTGGGATCCCCCTCTCGAATAACTTAGTGGTATAGCATATGTTAGAATATAAACCGTCATGGAGCATGATTGTGAGCGAATTTTTGTAAATTAACCAATGTTACATTCATGTCGAATAGTTCTCCGCTGTTCTAAATATTTATAATGATATTGGAGTTATATATTCATGGACAACCTGATCTCCTTTGTTACTGGGAACGATTTTCCTCTTGAATTGTCAATTGAATTTTCCTCTTTTGAATTTAATGTAATAAAGTGAATTTGGGAACTAATTTTTTGGTGAATTTAATTGCAAATCTTCCCGGTTGTAACAAAATGCGTTCTGGCTCATTCTAAAATATTCGTGGAATTTACACTCGTCGTCCACCAACCCTCTATATAATGGTTCAAACTCTCCATCCGATCGTCAAAGCCTCCAAAATAGGATGGACCCAGTGCCATCTCCCTCTTCTTTGTCTAAAAGCAATGCAACTGCTGCAAGGTCTTGTGTGCTGAAATTCATTACTACCAAAAACTGAAAGGCAGAAAATCTGAAAAGGCCGCAGTTGCCTTCATCACCAGGGGACACTGACGGTATGAAAAGCACTGACAGTGAGAGGTACGGCAGTGTGTGAATGAAAGTGGAAATTTCATCACCGGATGCCACTGAAGGCTACGCATCACGGAAAACAATGGTGTCAGTACGTCACGGATATGTGTGAATCCACCCTTAGTCCCTATGATCATCAGGAGTATACGAATACAAATCTTATAACTTCAGCCAATATCAATAGAATGTTATGAGTTCAAGGACATCGATATAGAACAAACGCACGTCACTCCTTCAATCAACAACGTCCGTCCGACAAAGATTTTTCTTTCTTTTTTAAATATCTTGCCTAAACTCCTGATTGATCAGAGGAAGTCAACGGAACGTTTTGCCGCAATGCAACACTCTTCAGATGCTCTTTTTAAAAATATATTGAGAGAAAAAGTTAGTCATTTACTAGTCGGTACTAACTTAAGAGAGTGAAATGAACGAGGCCTTATCTACCACCCACCTCGTAGCGGCAGGTACCACGATGGCATGGCGGAATGGAGGGAAACTACATAAGAATCTATACCTATCTCCCGGGGCAGGCTCAGCTTCTCTGTGGAAACAATTTACCTAGACGGGGAGTGCCTTCATTTCCATCCCGTCCTCCCCAATCTTATCAAAAGCCCGAAGTCATTCACGCTCCTGAAAATAACATCATTGTGGAGGGACAATTATTCCGAACCTTCGTGCTTCTGATTTAGGCTAATAATCTTTCAAAGTTCTCAACCTTATTTTCGCCAAAGTTTCTAGTAAAACACTTTCTAATGTTTACAATAATCTGAACCAACAATATTGTAAATTATCCAGATAAAGTGCGACTAAAACATGAGCAGGTAATGTCTCGAGGTCTAATCGAATTGAAAACGTGAACATTGTCATTAATGAATTTATTACGAATCTAATTACAGTTGAAGTGAAATATGGATGGGGATGCTTTCATCTATGGCATCTTTCTTATCTTTTAATCTAACCACAATTGTTTCAATAAATATGCAATATACATAAATGCATACACACAAGCATAAAATATATACATCTTAGCAAATTTTCGTAGAAAAGGAAGGTATTGCAATGGCTCGAAAAATTTTAAAATCAAAATTTCTTCATTGAAATGCGATTTGAGGCATTCTTAAACGATTCCTGAAGTTTGCTTTTTTTTTTTTTTACAAAACTCCCCTCAAAGGCAGAGGGGGCCCACCATTAACCTGATATCTACCGAGCGATCGCACGCCCGTCTCCCGCTGCAGCCCAAGACACTGTGGTGCCATCTCACCGTCCAGCCCAACTTTTTCAGCCTTTCCCCGACGGTTTCGCGCTGCGTTCTCCCCTCTATTTTCGCCAATCCCGCCATACTTCATGTTACATTTAGACAAGCAAATTGTTCACTGATGTTTTTCTTTGAAATACAAGTGTTTTCCCGTTTTTTTTTTCTTTGTGTGGATTAAGTTTCATCATAACCCATAACCAAACAATGTTTCGCTAGTTACATTGTCTTTTTTGTTTATATATTTCTATTTTCAACATCTGAATATAGTCATTAAGATTACGATTCAGCTTATGAATAAACGGAATGCACTATAGTTGTTTATTGTTTATGCAAAGGAGAATAAGTGTGTTTCCCATCCCTCTTTCTCATTTCTTTCTGATGTTTACTTTCTGATCTTTCTGCGATCTTCCGAGTGACACTAAACCTAACAAGGCCGATTATGACGTCAATGATGTCTCTCGGATACCCAAGTAAACACTATCTAAAAAATAAGTTCATTAGCCTCGCAGATAGATGGCAGACGAGTTCATATCGCGTGATGGTGCGGCTCGCGCGTAAACACGCCCCTGGGACCAGGGGCTGTATCGGAGTTTTGCGCTTAAACACGGGCCTGGTAGGACAGTGACGCTGTTGTTTTGCGCTTAAACACGGCCGTGGGAGCGATCAGGTTAAATTGAAAAACAAACGAATAAAATAAAAAAGTGGGGAGGACGACCAGGTTTACCCGATCCCAGCTCTAGGGATAAGGGTAGTTGCAGGATGAAAAGGAAAAATGGGATGAAAGGAGGTGCCCCTGTTAAATGACCACCAATTCAAGTAAGAACCCCTCAGGACGCGAGTGGTGATATCACGGAGTTCTCCTGCTGAGATGCCCAACTCGAATAACCCCGTGGCACTTTCCCGCACCACAACCCGCGCCATGACAAGGTCGCAGCCATGACCCTGATGTTATTGGTAACCACTTCTTTTAGCTCGGAAATAGCTTGCCGCAGGTCATTTCTGTCATACTTAATTATTTTAGAACGCAAGGTCTGCTCCATGTCCACACTACCAACGACAACCTGGACATCCAGGATTATGGCAGATCCATAGGGCTTGACCACAACGATATCTGGCTTCTTGCCCTGGTCACTCGATGCGATATAGTCTCTCCCTTTCGACATCCCAACCACTGGATGACAGAGCGCCAGCTACCTGCTTGGCAACCGCATCATGACGTAGAATGCGACCACCATGAGTACGAGGGCACTGCTACACCACATGATACAGATTCTCATATTTATCCCGATAGGCACGGCAGAGGGTGTCCACTGTCCCATGACTACTCCTTGAACACCTCACCAAGGTGGCTAATTTGACCACCCGGGCAGCATGAAAATGGCAATAGTCACGGGTCCCAATGCTCTGTGAAGCCCATTCTACCCGTTGGGAAGAAATGGGGGATTTAGAGCACTGTAGAAGCTCATTACCATCTACTGACGAACGCAGTGCAGCAGCAAACTCAGCACATGAGCTGGGCTTTGGAGGAGTTGGTGTTGCTCGGTCGCACCACAACAACTGCTGCCTGAGAAAATCAAGGTCAGCAGCAGTGTGGGCGACCTCCCAGCTAGAGGCCTTAAGGGCAAGCAGGCGCTGGCACTGCAAGGATGGGGTGCTGGCCGAAAAAGAGACAATACTAAGCCCAGCGGCCTTGATTGGAGGATGGATGTAGGCACTTGGAATACCAGGTGGGGAGGCTAGCCAAGAGCCCACAGCAGAGCAAACTTCATGATCCAACTCAAGCAGCCTCCTTGAAGTAAGCCTACCAAAGACTAGCTCATAGGTTAGCTTTGGCAGTAAGTACGTGAGGAGGAGGCGTAGCTTCTACTCTGGCTTCAATGGAGCCTTGGTGATACGAGCTAGTGCTTCACCAAGGCTTGGAGTAATGTTGGCCACACCCATGAAGTCAACATCGAAGTACCGCCAAACCTCCAGCATGGATCAGGTGGGGGTGGGTGACTGTCATATGACAAAGCACCCCTCATCCACCACCTTCACCTGGTGCTGGCGACCCGACGGGACCAAGGAGACTGACCCATACTTATCTAGGTTAACCACCGAACCACACCTGGCTAGCTGATCAGCAAAGGCATTGACGGGGACCTGCAAGCCCTCACGGGTTTCGGCGAGTAAGATGGCATTATTGGCAGAATCATATATGCACCTTCTCGCACCCCAGGGGCGAGATAAAACCCTATTTCAGCTGGCAGCTTACCCAATGCTGTATCCACAACCAGGTTGAAGAGTAGTGGCGACAGAAGATACCCTTGGCCCAATGACTACATCCCCCGACATCTCGCCTCGTGCCTCGAGGACCGTCACGCCTTTGTGGTGAAGACAGGCAACATACTCAATTAAACGAGTAGGAGCCCCGACACCACGAAGACAATCGATCAGGGCAAAATTTCTTACAGTGTCAAAGGCCTTAGCGACGTCCAGAGCGGCAAGATGGAGCTGCCGTTTCTTGACACGGGCCAGCGAAATGACAGTCTGCCATCCACTGGCCGAAATGCTCTCTGAACGTCACCGATGACACCTGCCACTTGGATGCGAGATGTCAAAATCTATATAAATATAAATTAGGAAGGGCTGCTGATCGGCAACTACCTTCACACACGTTTCGTTGTATATCCTGTACGAATACAAAACTGTAAAGTAATTATTTGTTACTAAAAGTTGTCTTTATAAATAAGAAAAAAAAAACATATATATATATATATATATATATATATATATATATATATATACGATAGGTTATTTAGGGAAATTCGCTCGTACGATCATGGTGCATGACTGGAACTTTTATTATATTATTATAGAACTAGTATTGCGTTTTTATTTCCAAAGGGAAAGAGGTTTACTAGAAATTAAGTGAAATTGTCAAATTCCAGCGTTTTGTAAAATTGAACGATTTCTTTTCTTGATTCCAAGGGCCCGTTGAACGAACTTCCCGTCAGCTGTTTTCCGATTTAAAATCGCCAGAAACAATTCGGTAAAGATCAGCGACCTCAACACAGTAGCCTCCGTTTTTTATATTTCTCCTAAATCTAGGGTCATATGTCGGAGTAAGGGAGCGGAGGGGTTCGAGGGGCTTATACTAAGTGACCCGTTGATACATACCGAGAGAACCAGAACCTCCCTTCTCCCCTCTGTCAAAGTTGTCCTTCAGTTCAAAGTTTTGAACTTGTCAAGGGTCTTCCGAACTAGCTGAACTAATTGGAATATCAGGTTAATTCATGTAATGGAGCGTGATGGTCGAAATGCCCAGATTTACTCCATTCTCTCTCCCACAACATTCATTCAGGGTCAATACAGCCAATAGCCGAATATGTCCTCGAGTTCATGATTTTTCTATATACTTGTAGCATTTGCACATTGAATTAAACCTATCGCAAATTGAGTTAAACCATCTGCAGCTTGAAGAAGCCTTTTGCAATTTGAATTGAACTGTGCGCAATTTGAATTAAACAATACGCAAATGAATAAACCGTAGTTAACTGTCGTTTTTAGGACGTCCCTCAGAAGCTAGGTCAAACAGACAAAGCTTCGTATATATATATATAGGAAGGATGATCTATTGGAATTGTACCTGGTGGCGGGGGACAGAGGGGGCGATTCCGATAAATCATGATATTTCCGTTTTTCTCATCCGTTGTTTTTTTTTTCTCTCTCACATACCTTATTTGTAGTATTTTGGTTTAGATGTGCTAGAAATCGGGGATTTAATTTTAACTAGTGATTGAGGGGGAAGTAAAACCTAGTATTCATGCTTTTCTCAACCGATCTTGATGATTTTGTTTCATTGTGTCTAATAAAGCTTAGTACACACTAGGATTCTTTGTTAGGACTCTTTGTCGCGCGATCTGCGTCTGGGATTCATTTCATGTATCCAGGACGCCAGCAACAATGAGTCTTGCATCGCGTGTGATGCGTTTTAGTGTATGTTGAATCCAAATTGGGATTCTTTACAAAATGTCGTGCAACATTGGGTCAGTGCGTACGCCAATCTCAAAAGGAGTGAACACACTTGATTGTTTTTTTTCTCGAAATTTTAAAAGTCGGGGACCCCCTAAGAATCCGTTATCTTAGATTTTAACGTCGTATATATATATATATATATATATATATATATATATATATATATATATATATTATATATATATATATATATATTATATGTATATATGTATGTATTGATTTTTTGTAAAAAAAAAAAAAAAAAGCTCCAAAAATTTCTAAATCAAAATTTTCGAAAACGTCTTCATTCAAATACGTTTTTTGGCATTCTGAAAGAATCCTAGAATTAAATGCTTTTTCATTTATATATATATATATATATATATATATATATATATATATATATATATATATATATTTATATATATATATATATATATTTTTATTTATTTAAAGGGTGTATTTCCAGACGATTACTCCCTCAAAAAGCGGTGTAAAAAATTCGTTTCAACGCAGAAAACGGCGTCTTTGGCAAACGACAGGTCTAGTTCGTTGGCCAGCCCGATCGCTACAACATTTCAGGCTCAAATTTACAATTTAATGGCCCAAAAATGCTAAAAAATTGTTTTTTTGACAAAAGGGCATGTGAGGTGTCACAATCGGAGTATTTTTTAGCGCGCTGAGTAGATTGCAACCACGCCCAGATCTCCATGATTGATAATAAGTGAGAAAAATCGATTCGGCTGCGTGTTCTGAAAATTTCTTTGCGATCTCTTCACACGGCTGTCCCTTCAGTTTTATTAAAGACATGGTTGGCCTCAATGATCAGAATTTAAGTGCCTAGTTTAATGTTATCCACAACTTGTCTTTGAAAATTCGATCTATTAGCCATACTGCATGGCTGAGTACTTTTTCTGTAGTAATGATGTAGACTAAAAATTCAACGTTACACTTGATTAAGGACAGGAACAAACTCGGATATAATCTGTTTATAAATTTTGAAAGTTTTGACATTTTGATTTTTTTGTATTTCTATTTGTAATAATAGAATATATTTACTTTCGATGCATACATTTTTCCTTTCAACTGACAGTTTCTCCATTATCATTATGAAATTGGGTACGCCCGTTCAATGTAAATAAATAAATAAAATATACATGAGGCCTATGTATGAGTCTCCACTTGTGAAGGAACGGAGAGTGACTGCAAGCCTGTTGGTAGCAGAAACTGGAACCCTATAATTCGTCTCCTTTTTCGAAACACGTAGTCCGGACATTCCCAGAAGACATTCTAGATGTGCACATGATTTCCAAAGCGACAATCTTGCTGGGCAATGAATCTGTGACATGAATCCGAGCGTCTGCGACAAAGAGTCCGAACAAAGAATCCCAGTGCGTACTAGGCTGTCTGTGCGTACGTCTGCTGTGCGTACTAGTGTCTCTATGTTCACGCAGTGGTTTTGTATTATATATGACGTATTAAATATTAAATATAATATAACGGGTATTAAATAGAGTACTGGATCAATGAGGAACAGAGACTTCAGCACCACCTAAAATCGGCATAACGTACATGGTAACCCTCTCTGTTTCGCGTAGCTGCCATTCACGAGTGCAGTGATTGATGAACTCTAGATCATAGCCATTGTGCTGAAACCTCTGCAAACTGTTATATAGTATGAGAGTAAATTCACTAGTAGGTTGTTAGGAGCTGAATTGTTTAGTTGTTGATATTTATTTAATAAATGTCGTTAGTTGGGCTTAAAAGAAAAACAGGACTGTTTGCGGCTCTAGGTCTGTAATATGAACTGATATGCAAATTGGTATTAAATCAAAAGGGTTATTTCCGCTAGTAGTAGTACCGAAGTCAGTCAGTCGGTCTATGACTTCAGTCAGTAAGGAATCTCGACTGTATTCAAAACAGATAATACTCTTAGGAACCATTTTAACACTGTCATTGACAAAGTTCACACATATGACAGAAGCGGAGTTTGACGTGCACCTGTAAACACGCATAAATTGCACAAACAGGACGCAACAACTAGATTCACTGAACATTCGCTATCTTTTAGACTGAACGCTAGACGACTCAATTACCCCAACCACTCATAATGACCACGAACATGAACGAACTGAAATGAAAGACTGAATGAAACTTTTACACCCACAACAGAAAGGACGTAAACTCAGCATGCTTGAAATATTAGAAATGTACAAACAACGCAAATTCGACGGACGCATTATTAACAAAAACGTACTTGACACGACATCAGATACCATATTCACACCGCTTAACAGACTAATGAAAAAACGCAAAGCACCCACAGACGTACACATTGTCGACCACATAGCCAAACGACCTAGGTACTCATAATTTATAAAAGAGCCCACAATATTTGGCAAATTCGCATTATATTAGGTATTAGATATATTGATTTGATTATAACAATATCTCATAGATATAGAGTACAATATTAACAAATAGATGTAATGTAGTTCCTAACATACAAAAAAAGTTTTACTCAAATGATATAATACGAGTAGATAACCATAGTTGATATTATATACATAAGATAGAATAGTAGTTAAATCTAGGGTAACAGCAATAGCTCATCAACAGATGGATTTACTTACTTCATACTCCTTCTCCTTTCCCCTCCGCCCATCTCCTCACCATCAACTCTCCTCCCTTTCTCCGTCACTCACCCCTCTATATAAAGTGACAGACCGACTGACTGACTTCAGTACTGTTTCGACGGCCTGATGATGATGTCTTTGCATCGAAAGCATTCGCTTTCGGTAGGTACTCGAATTGCTAGTGACGACGGATTACTCCGAGAGGTACGTAAGTGATAATGATATGCAAATCACCATTTACAAAATATTAACTTGCGTTACATTTTAGTGATCTAAATTATATGTATATTATAATCTATGCATGAGCCTGCTAGTTCAAAATGATTGCCTACTCGTTAGTGCTTCTTTTTTTGATCAGCTAGTACGAGATTGCAGGGTATTGACCTGTGATTCGCGTCGTATTTCGAAGTTCACGTTTCCCTCTTGTCCTTTGGCCGTCGAAAACGGGCTCTGGACAGCGGAATGAGGGTGCTAATGACCTGTCAACGCCGAAAAGCTTTTGAGCATTTTGACCTTTTTCACTTGCTTGACGTTTCATTCGGTCGAAGCACGAGGGATGAAATGTTCACATTAGCTCCTGGTGCCATATCCAATGATATTTATTGCTCTGAATCTTATGAACGGTGAAGTTATCCTAATGTGGATGCCGAGGAGCCAAATCTCATACTGTATTTCCAATAAAATATAATCTCCCGTGATTTCCATAATCTCATATCAACTTCTACTGACAACTGTCTCGTCTTTTCAATATGTAAAGTAACATTTTTAGTGAATTTTCGTAGTTAGTTTGAAAATTTTCTTCATTGAAACCCTTTATCAGGCATTCTGAAACAAATCCTATAATGTAACGATTTTTCATTTATATGTATGTCTATATATGTCTATATATATATATATATATATATATATATATATATATATATATATATATATGTATATATATATATATATATATATGTCCTTCCAAACTGTAACTCTCCTTAGGATTGAGATAAAAATTCTGTTCTTGCGCAAAAAAAAAAAAAAAAAAAAAAAACTTTCCAAAAGAAAGGATGAGTTGGTTGGTCAGCATTTTTTGAGCACAATAAATTGGTCAAATCTCAAAAAATGTGTTAAAAAATCACTAAAAACGGCTAAGAATTGTTAAATTTATATTTTTTGCGGAGTTTTAGTAAAAAGAAGATTATTAACGATGAACAAGAACATTAAAAAAATGTACGTTGAAAAATGTACTTAAATTCCATTAATATTTGCCGACAAATGGATAAAAACTGTAAACAAAGCTAAAATTCTAAAATATTTTTTGGATTGCAGAATACTTTTAGAACGAGGTTTTCGCAATAAAATTAGTAGTTTCAATACATCTCTAAAAGTCAAAACAATTTACCTAACATGATATTGTACGATAATTTACGAAAATTTGCTCATACGATCATACTGCATGACTGGGACTGAAAATTAACAATATGATTGAGAGATATTTTCGTTTATTTCGGAGTATTGTTTAAAAGTGAATTTATTATACAATATCAATGTACTTCACAAAGTATTCTTTTTTCAAAATTGTTCAGCTCGCTCAATAAAAGATTGCCAAGATATTCTGGAGATAACAAGGGGGGGGGGGGGGTTGAAAGAATATCAAATAGGTCTATCAATTGCGGCCTCTAAGGAGTTAACATTTACATCTAGACATCTAGATGGTTGATCCACACAACGAGTTAGAAACAACCTCACCTCCTGGTAGGCAGTTGATGTTTCAGGCGTATGGTTCACGCTGCTTATACGTACGAAGATCAAACTTTTATATTAAAAAAGTTCCACAAAGCATTTTTCTGTTTTTCGGCTGACACTGTGTGAAAAGGCTGCAAATGATTACACAAAGGATTATTATTTCTGTGTTAGGCACCCCTTCCACTGACTCACATACAGTTATTAGACAAAGTGTATGGTATATAGTCTGTGAGGTGGTCCATAGTATGAAAAGGTTGGAAGTTGATTGACATGGGACTTTATATACTATACATCTATTTGATCATTTCTTTAGTAGTTCTTCAAGTTTCGTTCTGGTTTTTCATGGGATAAGCTATTTTTAGGTTCGGACTGTGAGTTTCCAAAATAGTGAAATTATCATTTACGTACCTTTCGGAGGAATCCGTCGTCGTCACTAGCAAGTCAAGTACCGGGGGCGAGAGCTTTTGATGTAAGAACATCATCATCAGGCGTCGAAACACTACTGAAGTACTTTTTTGACGGCCTGATGATGATGTCTTTGCATCGAAAGCGCTCGCCCTCGGACCTCGACTTGCAAGTGACGATGAATTCCTCCGAAAGGTACCTACGTAAATGATAATTTTGAGGTAGGGAGTGTATGGAGGAGGAGTGAAAGTTGTTGTGTGTGACCTTATTATTCTTTCGTTGGGGGTGCTTGAATTAGGTGGTGGAAGCTGGTATTTTTTTTTTGAATTTGACTATTACTCTATGTACAATTTTTCTTGATTATTTTCAAAGGGAACCTTGGCAAGAAGTAAGACTTAGGCTCCTTCTATATTTTTGTTGGGGAACTGAGGGTCTGAAAGTAGTAATCTCCGTTCCAGCATGCTGTTGGCACAATTGAGTTTAAAATGGTGTGGTTGGTTGGATAAGAAATGCGTTATTCGTCCTAAGTATGTGTCTTTAGCATAATAATCTGTTATGATTTTGCCATTGGACCTAATTAAGCATATACAGAAATGGCAGAGAACCCTCGCGTTCTTCATCCTTTGTGAACTGGATCTTAGTACGAATTTGATTGAATTCATGGAAAATGTTGTCTACTGCTGTTTCTCTGATGAGAATGGTCGAGTCATCAACGTACCAGTTTTTTAATCCAAACTATAGCTTTTTCAAGTTTACAGGTTATTTTCTGAAATATATCACCTAGAACTAAGTCGGCTATTATAGGGCTGACTGGCCCATGGGAACACATTCAGAATTTTCTATAGGTAAGCTTTTTATTGCATTCCATGATTTCGGGTCAGGAAAAACAATCATAGGCTGATATCTAAGTACATCAATATCTTAGCAGATCGACACAGACGTAGGTATCGTAAAACGGGGTTATTAGGGTCACTGTTCAACTTTGATGCCCTCTAATTATCTTAGCGAAGTTTCTGTCGAGTTTTTTCTTTTCCTATTCTATTAGCCTTGGCTTGAAATTTGTAATCCGGAATCAAAATTATCTTTAGGATGCACTCACGTGCATATATATACATTATGCCCGCTGTACGGGTTAGGCGTTGCAATGAACCGTTTCTCATGCGATTAGCGAAGTTGAGCAACGTCGAGCGTAGTGCCTACTTGGATGGGTGACGCCCAGGTAAGGGTCAGACGTCCAAGTAGTGATTTTCACGTTTCTGTACGGCGAACCCCTCTCCACTCAAGGGGGCGAGGCAATGAGTAGCTTTAAGCGAAATCATCAGAACGAATTCTGATCCTCCATTTGGAGGACAGCTGATGACGTCCGTGACGCCCGAGGCAGTCGGACAAAAAGCCCCAACCTGGAATGGTTGTTTACTTTACTACATATTATTATGTATATTTTTTCATCCAAAACTCCGTATTAAACAGTCCTCAGGTTATAAAATCTAAAAGGTTATAAAATCAGAAAATACAAAGAAGTAAACTTTTTCTTTTTCAATAATATTACAAAGTAATCCAAGGTTGGAATTTATTACCTATATTATCATGTTGGCGGCCCAGCGGCCTACTCAGTTTTCCTTCGGTGGGGACCCTTGTAAGCTGGGCCAACCGATGGTTTGTTTTGTTAGAGTGGTTTTGTAAATTAATAAACGAATGTGACAGATCATTTAAGTGTCGTTTATTAATACACATTACAAGTAATGTATTTTTTCTCAAACAAATAGCATTTTGGTACCTAACCCAATGAATTGGAGGGAAAAAACATGGAACTGAATCAATAAAATTAGGCATGGAACATGATTTTTCCTCCGACGTTTGAAATTGGAGTGAGGACCCTCTCTATTTGATGGAAACCAATGAAGCCATAATCTCAAACCGAAGGGAAAATGTATTGGTCATCAGATCCCTTGTAATTTCTTAGAAATGAACAACGCAGAGACTTCATCTTGTTCTTCAACCCAACAATTTGGTACACGAAAAAAAAAATTTTTTTCTCTCTTTCTTAGGGCCTCTTTACCAATGATATCAGAAAGAAATCTTGAATTTTGATTTCGATGGATCTTTGGGGTTTGTATATGTAGGGCATGGACCACACAAACGAAATAAAATTGCGCTAAAAATACTGCTACCACAGAAACATGTAAACAAGGACTGGAGGGGACGAAGGTCAAAAGAGCGGGAGCAATAACGATAACAGCACGTTCTACCCAGAAAAACTTTTTGTTGCCGTGAAAACAGAACAAATCGTACACTTCACCAGTCATATTGAGACCAGGTACAATAAATTCGACTACATGAAAAGGGAATTCATTTGAAATTATGTCAGCTGGTCGATCATCGTCGGTTACTGTGTTCACTGCAGTTATCATTCACGCTCTTGTTGGCGTCCTGCGAGCAAACAGATGAAAGTACAGCGATCCGGGTTGTCCCATTATTCACTGAAATTAAGTGTATCAATAACAAACAAAACATCCCGATCATACTTTCCCTACATCTAACAAATTAATCAAAAATACGTTTACCTCCCCCGAACCCACGTCAAATCTTCTCCGGTACAAGTGATACCCCAGACGCCCCTCATAAGGATCCCCTCATGAGGATCGAACGGATTAACGTACAGCAACTCTAATAGTATCATTAAATTTAATTAAAATTAGCCTTAAAATTACCTTTTTATTCCAAAAGTTTTTGAGATAATGATTTTTCTTAATTTCATAAAAATCCCCTCATGTACAGCAACCCGAGTGGTTTCATCCAATGAATTGAAACCACATTCAATTACAAAACATTACCCTTTCATACCACACATTTTTGAGATGTTGCTTTTTTTTAATGTATCAACCCTTAAATTTTACCCTTCGGGATTTATTGAAATTGATGCCGATAGTACAGGAACATCCTCAGGTAATGAATGATCTTCGCCAAGTTTCGTCAACGGACAAAGTTTCGGACGACGGACGGTTTTTTAAATATTGTACCCAACTTTTTTGTAGATAAGGGGATGTTTTTTCTATAATCTAAGCATCCTGAAACGTAGTAAACCAAAAAAATGTTCAGGATTGTATAATATTTCCTCGATCGATCACATGGGTGGTGGAAATTGTTGACGTTCACACTAGTTCTGTCTCTCTACTACCTCAAGCGTACAAATTTGATAACTACAGTTCGGTAGTAACTTTGGTAGATTGACAATTAACTTTTTATATTAAATTCAAATTTTGAGTCTTTAAATGGTCTCAGCACCATCTGAAATACGGGTATGACGTTCTCTTATCGTTTCCTGGAAGGCGAATTCTTGAGTCTTGCCCAACTTTTCCTTAAAACTTGCTTTCTACCGCCATATCAGCCAAAGTCGAGAGGTGCTCACCCGCAATTTTCTTCCATCTGCATAGAACCTTATAAATCTACTTGGGCCATTGAGATATATTTCTCCTGCTAACAATACGATTCAGGTTTTGGGCTCGGTAAAAAATCGTTATGTGAAATAACTGACAAGTACCTGGTGAAACCACACCACTCTTATTAATTGTTTATTTCACTTTATTCTTATACTTGGTACCACACCACTAAATCAACTTCGCAACTACAAAATCAATCATGCATATAAAGGTTCCAGTCATGCAGCAAATTTCGTAATTTATCGTGTTACATTAGGTATGTTACATTGTTTTGAAATGTGAGCACTTGAAGTGCAAACAAATTGTTGACTATATACCAATTTCATGGAAAAAAATATCGTTCAAAATAATATTCTACAATTTAAAAAAAAAGTTTTCGCTTTTTTGGCAGATCATATTGATTTTTCAGAAAATATAAATGAAATTGCACTACATTCTTCAGCATGATTTTGTATGTAAATTTTTAATGATCTTCCTTGTTTATGAAGTTTTTTGACTAAAATTCTGCCGAAAAAATATGAATTGAACAATTTTTAGCCATTTATAACCATTTGTAGTGATTTTTTGAGAAAATTTTCTGAAATGTGACCAATTTAATCTGCTCAAAAAGTGCTGGCCAACAAACTCACAAACTCATCCTTTCATTTAAAAAGCTTGAATTTTCGGTGCAAGAACGGAATTCTTATCTCAATCCTAAGGAGAGTAATCGTATGTATATATATATATATATATATATATATATATATATGAAAAAGCATTTAATTCTAGGATTCGTTTCAGAATGCCAAAAAACGTATTTGAATGAAGAAGTTTTCGAAAATTTTGATTTAGAAATGTTTGGAGCCTTTTTTTTTTTTTTTTTTTACAAAAAATCACTTGAACTAATCGAGGTAGCAAATCATAGGATGCAGTTGATATAATTAGATATATTTGATATAGATGCAGTTGATATATATGTGATATTTTTTAGCTCATTACAAGCAACGCAGTAACAGCTACGAAATCCCAGCTCGTCTGGTGCAGTAAGTCTCTACACCATACGCGCCTGTAAAAGGGAAAAACCGCAATAATCCTCCATTTCCTCATACCCGATAAATTGAGTTTCGAAGGGCTCTGGAGTCGTTTTCTTTGACCACCTCCTTGACGTGCTTGAGATGTAGTCGCTGGACTTAAAAGTTGGCGATAGATTCCCTGTGATAGATCCGGGCGCTCTTACCATCGTGGGTTCGCTCCCTTCCATCAAGAAAACGCAACTGCAAAGATTATAGCTCCTGAATGGATAGCTCTCATACGTATTCCAGTGATGGGAACCTTCTAGAGCTTTACTGCACCAAAAATAACAAATTTTCTTTTTCCTTCTCCTTTTTCGAGAAAGTTGCCATTATATGTAGTGGAAAATGAAGCGGGAACAGTGAAGATAACTATCATTGGTTTTCTTGAGATTGGATACCTAGAGATAGATCTTCCGCATTTTTCAACGAAATGTACCTCGTAGAAAAAATATCAAAAGTCTAATTTTGAGAAAAACGTCATTATGTGATGAATGAAGCAAAAACGGTGGATGTTTCAACTTTGATGAATTCTGCTGTGAGAATGGTTTCCTGGAAATCTATCGGCCTCACGTTTAAATATTGAGTTCTTTATAGATTTAATAAAATCCTGGAAATCGCTTTCAGAGAAAATGAACTTTATCTGAGACTCAGGCGTTAATAACCGTACTGAACTCTCCTAACCTGTACGTGTTCTAGGAATTTAAACCATTCTGGAGTTGTATCTTTCACAACCTCGTATTTTAATTAAAAGGTTTCGACCACAACAGCCTAGTATAAGTTTGGGGCGGTAGAACGGCTATACGGTATCACAGGAAATCTATTACCAACTTCACCCAAGCTATGTGTCCTTACCCTTTCTTATATCTCCTTACCCTACACTAAAAATCACACTAACAAGTTATTAGTTTATTTTCTTATGCTTGACTTTTATGTTTTTAAAGGTAAAGCGGTTATCGCGGAATCGAGGAGATCTGCAAGTGTCACAGTTCAATTCTGCGTAAAAAATTACATAGAGACACCCCCCTCCCCATGTTTTCTGTTTTCTGACAGTATCAGGTCGTTTTTACCATAATTAGACCATTGGAATGAGGAGTGTTCGGGCCAGATTGTATTACTACAGTATGTAAAATTAAGGTAGAAGCACTAGAACTTACATGCGACAAGGTATTTCAAATTAGCTTTCATGGATATGTTTTCACTCTGAAAAAAAGAAAAAAAAAATTCTAGTCAAACAAAAATTGAGCGAATTTTCGTAAATTATCATATGACATTATGTTACAGTGTTATGAAATTTTAGTACTTTGAGTGCATAAAAATTGTTAACACTAGTTCTAAATAATATTCTTCGAGAGAAAAAAAAATGTGGGTTTGTTTTTTTTTTTAGTTTTTATTGATTTATCAGCAAAAATAATTAAATTTAGACACATTTTAAGTATAGTTTTGTGCAAGAAAGTTTTAGTGTCCTAGTCCATTGTTGGTAAACTTTTTTGACTAAAATTTTATTGAAAAGTATTACTGAATAAATATTCAGAAGAGATTATTTGATATTTAGGCATTTTTATTGATTTTTTTAGGTTAATTATTTGATATTTCACCAATTGAATGTGCTCAAAACGTTTTGGCCAACTTGCATTCACAAAGTTTGATTATTTTGCGCAGGAACAGAGTTTTTATCTCAAACCTAAAGAGAGTAGTTATTGTCTGGAATGACATATATATGAAAAAGTGTTCAACTCTTTTAGACACTCTGTATACAAGGTGTCGAGGGTTCGATTCTACTACTAATTTGTGGCTTTTTTTCCTATTACATATATTTTTAAATTCATGCTAAAGACCATTTTCTTTACTTTTGAGATTTTTTTCGCGTTTTCGACTTTATGTCACTAAAATTGGCATAACTCCCTAAATGTTCAGTCAAAACACAAATCTGATTATACCGTTGAAAAGAACGTAAGATTTCCTATCTCCCTAATGTTTTTTTGATTTTTTTTTTTTTTTTGTAAATGGAATGAACGGGTGAAAAATAACCCATAAGTGATAAATTTGTAAAATTGCGAAATTTTTCTATTTTTCCAAAGTTTGTCTCTCAAAACGTCCTGCATGCAAATTTTCATGCAGTAAGCCTAAAAGTTGCATCACAATCCCAGTTTCCCAACGGTGTAGTCAATTTTCATTTTACTTTGTGAAAAATTACCCCCTTGGAAACTACTAGTTTGGGAGTCGATTTCTACGTATTTTTCCACGCTGAATCGAATGGTAACACTCGCAGGTCTCTTCGACTCCGTTACAACCGAGTTTTACACTTTAAAAAACAAGTTTTTAGTTAATTCATATGCTCAATTGTATGTGTTATTTAGGGGTAAAACTCGCTTGTAATGGAGTTGGAGAAATCGGCGAGTGTTACCATTCGATTCAGCGTGAAAAAATACGTAAAAACCGACCCCAAACTAGTAGTTTCCTAGGGGGTCATTTTTCACGAGAACCCTATATGTCATTGAACAAACCACGTTTTTCAGCATGTAAATATACTTTTTTCTCCCTTGTTAACAAAGTAAAATAAAAATTGACTACTCCGTTAGAAAGCTTGATTTGTGATGCAAGTTTTAGGCTTAAGTCATGAAAATTTCCATGCAGGATGTTTCTAGAGACAAACTTTGAAAAAAATAAAATTTTCCGAATTTTACAAATTTTTCACTTACGGATTATTTTTTATCCGTTCATTCCATTTGAATTAATTTGAAAATTCATTAGGGAGATAGGAAATCTTACGCTATTTTCTTACGCTAGGAAATCTTACGCTATGATCGGCTTTGAGTTTTGACTGAAAATTTAGGGAGTTATGACAGTTTTAGTGACAAAAAGTCGAAAACGCAAAATTTGGAGGATGGTTGGGGGAAGACGATTTGAGAACCAACGTCCATTTCAACATGATCGTATCATTAGTACCTGCTGCGGGTGCACGAATGTGAAATCCTTGAAACGAGCATAATTTCCATCCGATTTTAGTGAAGTTAAGGGTGTAGATGGTCCCTTACCAATTGTATTGTTTTCAAATCAATTCTTCATTCTGCGCATGCACAAACATATATTACTTCAAGCATCAATTTCTCGTTAATTGACCAATTTTAACGTTTTATGCTATCTACATCTTAATTGTTTAATTCCTGTGGAATTAATTTATCTATTAGTTACGGATACGAGGAAGCTATATGACACGCTCAAAAAGGCAGTCTTTTTTTTTCTATATGAAACTTTGTAATTGACCAAGAAAATAACGATAAAAAAGTCTACCGTTGGAGCTTTTCTTCGAAACTAATTTACTGAAGTTTATGAAACTTGTTCCAAAAACCACCTTTGGGGTATAGTTTGTCCTGAATTGTCGCATCACTTTAGAGCCTAAGTTTTAAAGACTAGAATTTAAGGACTGAATTATTATAAGAAAATTGTAGAGGTAAGTTTTCTTTGGTTGTCATTCTTAGAAATCACCCCAAAGAATCGAATGAAACCATCCTGATCGTTATACATTCATCCGTTCGCTGTCCCTAAGGGCATAACATTTACAGGAAAAACCATCATGAAAACTATAGTGAGTCAGAGCTGGTGTGAAAATACCAAAAGTAGCCTCATAATCAACTATAATCTTATCAGCTGATATAATTCCAATTGAATTACCACTTGGCAAAATCGAGTTTATTATTACTCTTGTCACCTGTTGATGGACTAGTGAAGCGTACGTAGTTTATTATCATTTAAAGACCTAAAGAACTAAATATTCTCTCCTGTTCACACAAGGGAGTTGAAATTGGATAGGGTGTCCCTCTGTGACAACATGAGACGAATAAGATGGTGGGCTCTTACCTGATCAGCTGAGTGAGCTAAATTATCTCCTTTTCACCTTAGGAATGTGAAATTTGACAAGGAGCCTCTCCAGGACATTGTGAGACGAATGCAATGACGGGTTCCAACCAGATCAGCTGATTTAGCTAAATTCTTTCCAACTAACCCTGGGAATTTGAAAGTTGACAAGTTCTTTTCTGATCAACTTAGTGAGCCAAATTATCTCCTTTTCACCCTTGGAATGTGAAATTTGACAGGGAGCCTCTCCAGGACATTATGAGACAAATGCAATGACAGGTTTCAACCCTTTCAGTTGACTTGGCTAAATTCTCTCCTATTTACCCTAGGAATTTGAAAGTTGACAAGTTCTTTTCTGATCAACTGAGTGAGCCAAATTATCTCCTTATCACTCTTGGAATGTGAAATTTGACAGGGAGCCTCTCCAGGACATTATGAGACGAATGCGAAGACGGGTTCCAACCAGATCAGCTAACTTAGCTAAGGGAAAAGCAAGATGAACAGCACCATTATGAATTAAAATTATAACCCCTTACATACCCGTACTCACCCTTTATAGGTACTAATTTATTATTCATTTTCATCGTTTTCTTCGCTTCAATTAGATAAAAAAAATTTAATAAATTTGTAACCATGACTGTACGAATAATATGTTAGGTGGGACAAAGTCCGCCGGGTTCAGCTAGCAAATAAATAAATCGCGTTAGTTAATAATAAGTAGATATTTTCCGGAATCGTGTCGAAAAACAATTAGGTAACTTCCAACTAGAATAGGCTTTTGAAAACTTTAGCTGTGTTATAGGACTCTTTCTTGTTTACCTCGGTACTGGAATGCAGGTAGGTAGTATACATTTTATGATATATATTATAGTTTGAAGACAATTCCCATTTCCCTAGTGCTTAATTTATTTTGAATGGCGCATTCCTCCAGAGTCTGAAAAAGAGATTACAGGCTATTTACAAGAACAGACTGAACCTAATCCGCCCCGAATCGTAAGCAACTCGGCAATTTCCTTTGTTGGCTAACGTAATTGTAGTAGTGGTAGCTGTTGGAGGGACCAAATAGAACACCGCTGGTAGGGTAGGATGTCTGTGTGTGTGTGTGTGTGTGGGAAGTGTTGAGGGGAGGAGGATTTGTCCTTCATAACCAGTTTCTTTTTGGTTATTGCAGTACCCCTGGTTACTTTCTGTTAGTGTTGTTGGAACGGTAGGTGATGCGGGGGCGTCGGCAGGTAACGAATTAAAGGCCAAGCAATAAACCCGCATCGTGGTCAGTCCTTTTCTGTCGGAATCGTCCTATTGATCTACCCACGCCTTTCGCAATCCGACCACACTTGTCGAACCGTCTGCGCGCCCGCATTCCGAATCTCTGTGAGGCTTCACAACGTTAGAATTTCCAAAAAATAATGCTGGCCTCCGTTAGGACAGTGATTCGAGGCTTTCTCAAGGTTCCTAACAAGTACAGATAGATAATTCAGTATACGAAATTCTTCACTATACAGGACCGAGAGACCTCCCGGAACCCAAGATTACCACACCTACGCCGATTCAACGTATATTTTTCTTCAGTTTGCATCATTTCCAGCTAGGGGCACCCCAGAGGCCCGGGCCTCCAGGTATGCTACAACTGATTAGTTGCCTATAGGCAACTCAGTGGAACAGGTGTCCCCGCCACACACATGGTAGGCGTTGTTTTTTTTCTGAATCCTAAGGAGTCTAAACCATGTATAGGTGTATAAAGAGCGCTCATCCAGTACACGCTGCACTATGGTCCTAAAACCATAAAAAATGGCAAAAGCCGAATCAGTTTAAAAAATCTAAAATTTTGCACAGAGGTTCCGTTCGGTTCCTAGTTGGTACAAACATCCCGCCAGCCTGATTACTTTACACCGAAGGGTGAAAAATGGGTGTGAAACTGCGTGAGAAAATGGGATTTCGGTGTTTTTGGTTTCATAGGCATGTGGCATGTCGTAATCGATGTTATTTTGGACGTAGAATTGATTTAGGTGAGTCCTAAGTCAACCGCTCCACACCCATGGATGCTATGGGTGAAAATGGGTACGAAAATGGGGGATTTTGAGGGTTTCAGTTACGTAGGCATGTGGAGTCTCGTGAAATATGTTTTTTAAGGGTGCTGAATACATTGCAGCTATCCCCAGCACATTTTTCCGGCACCAAGATGTATTTTCCATAGATTTTCTGAAAAATTTCGCTCCTTAAGCCATGTTGCATGACTGAAACATTTGATTACTTTATTAGCTTTTCAATTGCGCGGTCAATGCTATTGTTACAGCGGAATTTAGGGAGAAAATGACGTTTGACTGAGAAAATATCCTGAATTTTGAACATTCTTCAGAAAAATTGTCATTTCTTGATTGGTTTATGCATGAGATCTTGAACAAATCGCATTTGACTCAGCGTGAATAAATTCATAGGCACATGTCAACTTATGTGCCACACTACCACTTCTACATATTATGTTAGATTTCTCAGTTTTGTCAGCAATAATATTCAAAAACAAATACTGTAAAGTACTTGGCTGTAAAAAGCTGTTTTGAACGTTCAGAGGGCAACAAACTGAATCTCAGTCGAGATTTTTTTTTTTTTTTTTTTTTTTTTGGAGCCAGAGCTAAGCGGAGCTTGAAAAAACTGTCAAATAAGTGGGGAAATCGATAAAAAGTGAAAAATACTGCGAGGACATAATGCATTTGATAACTTTTTCGACATGAATGTCAATGCCATGGGTATCTGAACCAAGTGGAAAAAGATGAGGAAAAAAAAAAAAAAAAATCTGGAGAGTCAGTAAGTGCATTAAATATAAAGTGAATTTTGTACGCAGAGAGTACAAAATTCACTATGTTGATGTACATTACGATAATGTTTCTCCGAATATTGAATTCTACATCCTTTCCCCAAACTAGAAATATGATCAAATTGATTAAAACCTCACGTTGGATTTGAAGAGTTTTGCCGCTTCTTGACCGTAGTGCGCCGTTTTGACGTGTAGGTGGTATGAAGCACTCATCCCATACATGTCGTTTTGACGGTTGGGTGGTAGCATGATTCCTTCGGTTTATGTAAATTTTTCCAAATTTAGTCAGGTTTATTTGCATTTTTCAAAAATGGCTTAGACAAAAGAACGAGGAATACTCACTAACGAGGATATTTTGAAAGAACTCAGATTGGTTCTACCGCCTGAAGTAGAAACAAAAAAAGGATCGACAACGATAGTGATACCGAAAAAGATTTCGTTGAATATCCCGACTTGGGCCATCTATCTGATGAAGACCTTTACTTCTTACCATCTGAAGACAAATGTAACGACATCTCAGGTGATGATTTTGAATAAGATGAGAACATCCGATAGACATTTCAACTAAAAGTCAACCCCCTGTACAATCAACATCCCGAAGAAAATGATATTCTGCTCAGTGAGCAAAAGTTCCTCCTCAGAAGAAGTACAAGACAGAAAATGCTGCTCAATCAATAGAAACAAGTAAGAAAGATTGAAACGTCAAATCCGACGGACCAGAAATCGAGGTAAGAATGGACATGAATGGAAAACCTCTCCCATTCTCATCCCGTTTCCGAAGAACAAATAGGTATTTTTTTACATCAATCCTGATACGAGGGGTAATGGCATTGGAGCCAACACGCTGAAGGAGTGATTAACTGCTCCCTTTTCAGCAGATTTGTTTGGCGTCATAAAACCTCATACGATATAAAACCTCATACGAAAGGTTCTGGTATATAGAGAAGAATAGACCGAAGTTGCGGGATTGGAGGTAAGCAGAACTGAATTGCTAGATAGGAGTTCTCATGATGGCAGCAGCAATTCGTCACAATCACCTGAGCATTCGAATCGTGATGTACGCTCATCTGTGTGAAGAAAAATACCGTGTGGGATTTTCTCAATCTCGATTTGAATTTTCGCTCATTTGTCTTCGTTTCAATGAACGAGCTATCGAAGGCGAGAAGAGAGATCAGAGTAAAATGGAACCAATATCAACTTTTTGGTCAAGTTTTGGTTAGTTGATGGAAAACTGTAAAAGAAGTTACAACCAAGGTTCCTGCCTGTCAATAAATTGATGAACAGCTAGTCGGCTTCAAGGACATTGTCCCTTCAGAGTGTACCCAGGTACAGGCACGAAAAATCTGAAAAACGAGGACTGAAAATCATTGTAGTGTGCGACAACGGCATAAAATAATATACTAGGAAGAGGGTTTCACAGCCAGTGACGTCCCACAGGCTGAATGCATCATACTAAAATAGATTGATTCTGTAAAAATCCTATGTTAGCTGTGGTTAGTGTTAGATCCTACAAGAATTCATTTTACATTCGTGATTGCAGAAATAATATTTTTACCTTTCAAATTGTAAGAAGAAAGATACTTATTGTTATTTTGAAATAAAGATTTCAATTTTTTCGGTTCATCATTATTTTATTTTATGTATTTACTTTTTGTTGTGGTTAGGTTCTGCGAAAGTACATAGGTGCAAATTGAAGAAAAAACATACCGGTGGCTTCTAGGTGCATTGCGTCCACCAAGCCTTGACACCAAACGGTAGGCGGATGTGTCAATCCTTTTAGCGAAATTTTTAGAGAATGAAGCTATTGCAATGGCTCCAAAATTTTTCGAAAATGTTCTTAATAAATTTAAATCCGTTTTGAGACATTCTGATACGAATCCTAGAATTTAACACTTATATATATATATATATATATATATATATATATATATATATATATATATATGAAAGTGACAGTGATTTCGCTCTTTTACTGAGCGAGCCATCTGATGTGTCCAAAGTTCTAATCTGTGTAGCTGAGGCATCAGCTTCTTCCTCCCTCAGAGCCAACCTCAGATCATTTGTAGCTCTATTCAGTGCGTATTTATTAAGGGGGGGGGGGGGTTATCTCTTCCAATCCAATCGCTTTCAGCACTCCCGCTTTATTCTGTGTAGCTGTTCAATTTTAGTAGAATACCGGAAAGGAACGTGATGCTGATTTTTCGTTTGGACAATGGGACTCGAGACTAAATGAGCTGCATTGGCTGCTTGTTTTATGTTCCTATTGAGTATTGATATAGCTGCGTCCACGTCCCGTTTAGTTTTCATAGGAACTCGAAGATCTGTAGTGTCCTCAAGTGTTTTTGAGTACTCCTCCCAATTAAAAGGAGTTTTAATTTGTGAGGGTCTATGTTGCACTTTGCTTACTGATAGCTGCAAATCCGCACTTACAGGGAGGTGAGCTGAGCTTAATTCAGGAAGAACTGATGGAGTAGAACTGAAATAAAGTGCACTCTTCCCCAGGAAGAAATCAAGGCAGATCGAGAACTCCCAGAGCTCTGTCTGGGTAATACGTTGTTCTACCGGGCTGAAAACTTCCAATCCTAGTGTGGTGACAGAATACAGTAGTACCCTATCTCGTGGATTTGTTAAGTTTGAACCCCATCTAGGGTGACATCTCCACCCAAAAGATAATATTGCCCCATTTCATGGGCTAGACCTAGAAAATCGGCCAAACACATTCTGTTTTGTGGAGCTGAATAGAATGCTCCTAATCTTGGGGTTCTGTTGTCCCACTTCAGTTGTAGACGAGCAACTTGCATGTTATCCTCGCAGATTGGGGATAGTTCGTCGTAAGCAATCACGGATCTTATGATGACCGACCCGCCTTTTCGATCGGATGGACGATCTGATCGATATCCAGGAATCCAGAATATAGAAGAATCCAGAAATATAGAAGAATCCAGAAATATCCAGGAATATAGAAAATACAATGTGTCGCTAACATAGGTTCACTGATCATGAAAATATCTACATTATATGTGTTTAAAAAATGTTTCAGTTCATGAAATTTCTGGTTCATACTACTAGCATTCCAGGTGCCGATTTTAAAAGGGTGGTTTATTGGTGGTTAAGAAAGATAATTTCTTATAAATTAACATAGGAAGAATTTGAGGAAGAGTTTGTATCAAGGGTTGCATTATTGAAAGGAGCGAGTCAATTTCGTCAACTAGTTTCGTCAATAGTTCGTTGTTCCGATTGCTTGAAGATTTCATAGCTTCAGCGTACGTTGAGACATCTTTGGGTATATTTTGAGTACTGCTAGTTGTGGCGAACACTGGTTTAGGTGCATATCGTTGAGTAGTCGCTCGGGGTTTCATTATTTGATATGCCTGATTTGATTGCCTGAAGCTTTTTGTGTGCTGGACATCCTCGATAGTTGGCTGTATGCTGGCCTTTACAGTTTACACATATTGGTGGAGCGTTAGTGTCCTGTGTGCATCTGGACATATAGTGATGTCCTTCACATTTCACGCACCTTGCTGTTCTATGGCAAAAGTTCTTGGGGTGCTCATAATCTTGAAAGTTGTAGAACATTCCGTTTTGGTTTATGTGGCTCCACCTTTATTACCGCTCCGTAAAGCCTATCTAACTTGTATATAGACTCGTTCAAGGGGTTAGGTTGTAAGTCCAAAAAGAACAGCGGCAATGGGGCTTCAGTGACTGGGTGGAAGACTGGTAAAATTTGGGATGGATTATAACCGAGCTACGTCAGTTCATCAATCATCAGTTTTGTACCACATGTATGATGTAATCCTCGAATTACTACTCTGAAACAACAAACGTTTGAGTTGAAATGTATAGTATCCGGCTTTTATTTTTATCAAGATACATCGATCGTCTCAAATTTGAATTTGACTTTGTTTCCAACTGAATGTACCAACATTGAGTGATTTGAATGCAGTCAATATTGCATTCGTATTGTTAACTTTGGACAAATACCGGAGGAGGCTTGTCCAAACCTTTTTCAGTTGTGGTCTGGCCATATAAAACACGTCAAATCTTTAAGAAGTTAGGAATTTCAAAAAATATTCAAGAACTACCCACTCACATAAAAAAAAGATCATGGAGACTGTCAACTTTAACAAAAACTGCTTCATTGAATAGTATTTCCATCGGTATAGTACATGTTACTTTAATTGTGCTAAGTGGGGGAGGAAGTTATGTTTTAATGTTGAAAAATGGGGTATTAGCAAATTTTCATAGAAAATGAAGCTATCGCAATGGCTGGGAAAATTTTGAAATCAAATTTTTTTAATAATGTCTTCATTGAAATCCGTTTTGAGGCAGTCTGAAACGAATTCTAGACTTTTACGCTTTTTCATATATATACATATATGTCATTCCAGACGATAACCGTCCTTAGGATTGAGATTCGTTCTTGCGCCAAAAAAAATCAGGCTTTGCAATGGAAAAGATGAGTTTGTTGGCCATCATATTTTGAGTACATTAAATTGGTAAATTTCAAAAAATGTACTAAAAAAATAACTTAAAATGGCTAAAAACGGCTAAAAATCGTTAAATGTATATTTATATTTATATATTATATTGTATATTTATTATATATTATATTATATTTATATTGTAACATTATAAAATACGATATTTTAAAGAAATTCGCTCATACGATCATGCTGCATGACTGGAACTTTTTTTTTTCAATGAAATCGTGAGTTATCTTGAAAAGTGACCCACTATGAACTTTTGGTCGGTTTCTAAGTATTTTTTCTTGCTGAATCGAATGGTAGCACCTGCAGATGGCAGCATCTATAACTGGCCGTTGGAAACCGTAGGCTTCGGAGGAGGCTTCATTCTGATGACGGGAATTGAACGACTCGAAACGTTGATTTACGTACCTTGTGCGTAGTTTTCTTTCAATGTTTTTCGTATATGTATTAAAACCAAAACTATTAAGAAGCAGTGAAAATCAATTGAATCCACGGGGATTTGAACCTTCGTCACCCACGCCACAGTTAAAACTTCTACCACAGAACGACGGCCAAATTTTGAAAGATTAGCTTCATTTTCAGGTATAGACACCGAATTTAGGACAAAAATCAAGAGGTAATTTTAAGAGCTCATTTCTCATCGAAAGTATCGTTAGAGATTTTTTAAAGGTTTGTTTTCGAGTTATTCAATTTTTAACATTTTTTGGTCTAGGATGTTAAACAAGAAATTCCGTGTTGTTTGTCGTATGATATTAAAATACGCATCTGTTCACACTGACTCATTTAAATATAGGCCGCAAAAATATAGCTTTTAGTTCCTTCTCGTCGGCTATAACCCGCGTGTTACATTTCAGTATTCCAAAAATGAACTATTAGGATCGCGATGTGGACGTTTGTGAAAGAATGCGGACCACCTAAATACGAAGGTATGTAACCTTTATACCTCATTTCAATGAAAAATGGAACCCGAACATTTTGAACAAAGCACAGCAGTATACATGCAATAAAGATGTCAACGAACGTTTTTGCAGTTGTAACCTGAAAAGTTATGAATGTGCAGACCGAACCAAACGGTTGAAACTTAGATAGTGTATCACACGAATCCCGAAATTATTCCTAAGAAACTAAATAACAAAAGAGTATTGCTGAGTTTTTCATTTTAATTTTGGGCGAAAAAATAAATAATTGAATTTTTTTAATCGCATTTGGTTGAAAATATGTAATAAATAGCAAGCGAATCTGCAAGTACATACTATTTCCTTCCGTTACATTCCTTTAAGAAACTGTATAAACAAGAAAACGATTTGAACAAGAACAGTTTAAATTGAGCACCCCAAAAAACAGTTTTTTTTCAATTAATCCACTTGATAGCCGTTTTTAGTTTTCAGCCACTCTTCATTACGTTCCTTATAACCCTGATATAAAACCAAAAAAAGAAAACAAAATTAGAAAAAATATTTAAAAACGACGTTTTTTCTTCCGTTTTTCTGCTACCAGTATTGGGTTTTTTTTTGGCGAGTGCTCTTCGGAAAAAACTTTCTCATATTGTCAGCTTTCGAACGGTCAAGTCAATTTTACATTTACTTTACTAATTGGGGGAGGAAAATACGGTTGAATGTTGAAAAACGTGTTTTTTTCTATGAAATGGTGGGTTTTTGTAAAAAATTACCCAAGAAAATTTGAGTTTGGGCCCAGTTTCAACGTATTTTTTCACGCCGAATCGCATGAAAACACTTGCGACACACAATCTCCCCAACTGAGCGTGACATTTCTAACTAGTTTTACCCTTAAAAACACTCAAAATTGAACATAACAATTTAACTGAAAATTCGTGAGTTAATTAAAACTCGGTTATAAAGAAGTAAGTGTTAATTTTAAATTTGCTTATTGTTTTACCTACAATATTTTTAAAATGTTGTTCCATGCGTCAGGAAACACACACATTTCTCTGATTCGTAATTATATTTATTCAGTTTGCAGCCTGCACCAAAAACAACTTACGGCAATAAATTCCTAATTATTCGATAAATTAGTATTTTTGATGCAAAGAACTAAGTACTTCCAAACTAATCATTGCTGACCGCCCTTAACATGTGTCTAGGTTTATTCTTTTGAATATTTATTTTGGAGATTCGGTAACTTTCTTATTATCTTGTTTATAAGTCGACTGTTTGAATATTGGTTGAGTCATTATTGATTTCAGGATAATTGTATAACTTTTCTCCGACTTTTTGTTAGTTAGAAAAATAAGAATAAATCTACGCTCGTGTGTAAACCTACTACAATTACGATGATAGCTATGCAGCGTTGCGGTTTTTCAGAATATATCGATACCCTTCGGTGTAATACAGCTCAAAAAATCGTGAATCCGATAAATTATAACGAGTTGTCAAAAAGAGGAGCATCGCCATTATAGGAGGAAATTAATTAATCGATTTTAATCGCCGCCGTGGGAGAAACGCTGTTTAAATCCTGCAATGAAGTCACTAGGAACGGAAATGAACGATTGACACTGACAGAATATCAATGCCCACTCATTTACAAGTCAGTTTAATCAAATACTCAGATCCGATAAAAAACTGATAGGTCCTGGAGGTTCAAAATTGACATTTTCAATGTTCCAGTGTAGAAACGAGTGATTTGAAAAATCAGATTTTCAGTAATTAAATAGATTATCAGTAAAGCCGTTTTTTGTGTAACTCGTGACACCAATTTTACTCACATATTTATCAGTCTTGGTAAATCTATAATTCAATAACCATATTATCTATTGAAATATCTAAGGTACTCTGGAAACAAGGATACATTAATGGGAAAAACTATGATCTACTGGATGCCGCCGTAAATCAATTGAATATAAATATAAATAATTCAATAATATTGTGATACTATAGACTGCGGATCCGTCTGAATGAGGTTATACAGGTTAGTGATGGGACGGAATTAACGTTACAGAATAAAATTGCTCATTACTTGGAGCTAGCAGTATTCTAAATCACAGGCTACCTGTGAATACCTGCTACTCGCTCCCATAAGAGTGATTAAGTAGCGCCGATTGTGGAGCTGTGACTGTTTGTCAAGTACTAACGTCATCCCAAGTCACGCTTTCTCAATCACAGTCTGGTCTAGTAGCATTTTTCGAGCCTATTCACAATCACAGTATGAGAGAAGGGATGTTAAGTGAATGTTACAGTTCCGAATCAGTTTCTTTCGAATCTTTAACCTCCCGCTCACCTGGTTTCTTTGACTTCGTTCCGTTTACATTACATAAATTTTTCTCTGTTTCTTATTAGTACCTAGCCTAGTTTTCTTGCTCGCTTCGCTCGCTCGGTATGACTGTATAGATCCGATGGTATTTACTGTTTAATGAGTTTAATGTGTTTACTGGAATAACCATGAGAACCAATATTTTTTCAAGATGCAAGAACGGTAAAAACTGCCCCAAGATCACACCTCTCCAACAGTGTTGTCAATTTCACCATTAATTTTCTATTTAGGGGAGAAAACTATGTTTTTTCAATGAAATAGAGGGTTTTCTCCGAAAAAAGGCCTTCGATGAAAATAAGAGTTTGAAGTAGGTTTCTACGTTTTTTTTTTTTTTTTTTTTTACGCTGAATCAAAAGGGTAACACAAGGGTAAAAGGGTAATCATGGTTTGAATTCAATTACGCTTACTAGTAGTTAGTATGCTTGCTTGTGTCATTTCTGACGTGTGACACATGGATCGCATCAGACCCTGTTCTGATCTGTACGGCGAACCCCTCTCCACTCAAGGGGGCGAGGCAATGAGTAGCTTCAAGCGAAATCATCAGAACGAATTCTGATCCTCCATTTGGAGGACAGCTGAAGACGTCCGCGACGCCCGAGACAGTCGCACGAAAAGCCCCAACCTGGAATGGTTGTATATTTTACTTTTTTTACTTTACTCAAAAGGGTAACACTTGCAGATCTCGAGAACGCCGTTACAACCTAGTTTTTAAACTTTGGCTAACTAGTTTTACCCCTAAAACACATTTTCAACATGAAAATATAGTTTTCTCCCCTAGTTGGCGAAGTAAAAGTAAAATTGACTACACCGATGGATAGATGAGATCTTGGCGCAGTTTTACTATTCTTGCATTTTGAAGAAATATTGGATCTTACAGTTTAGTTTCCGATTGAAAAAACTCGAGGTTTCCCTAATTAGGTAAAATTTGCTTTTCAGAGGGCTTTTTCATGTCTTAATCCCTAATTCTAAAAATTGATTGGCCTTCTATCCTATAGGAAATTTAATGCTCTTTTCAAGGGTGTCCTCAATTTTGAATTTACACAGCAAAGTAAGGGAGTTATGACCGATTTACTGAAGTAAGTTCAAAGTCTCGGGGGAAAAAATATAAAATAGTAAAAATCTCGTTTTTTAAGCGGGTAAATAAAAAAAAAAAATTGTGTATGAGACAAAAGTTGTTGCAAACTAGTAGTAAAATCGACTCCTCCAACTTGGCAGTCCTGTTTTATGTACAATCCTGTATACACCATCTAAGAATTGTTATGAGGTGTTAGCAAATGCTGTAAATTTACATTATTGATTATATTAGTCGTTAAAATTATTGTGAACCAGGAACAAATGGAATCTCTCTAAATTCCACCCAAGGCAACAACACGTTTAAACCCGGAATGACAAAAACCACGACAGCAAGCTCTGGGTATGAATTGAATATTTTTGTAAATGATTAAAAATTAAATGACTGTATTTATTGCAATCCAAATAATCACAAATAAGCATACCTACTTCTCCAGCGTGAATTATTGAAACGGCAGAGAGAAATTCCTCGTCTCGGGTTCGTTTTTAAAATCGTAAAGCCAATCGCTGTTATATCTATTTAAAAAAGTTTCCAGTCATACAGCATGATCGTATAAGTGAATTACCTATCTTAAATTACCACTTTTTTTACTCGGTTTAAAATATGTTGAATCGAATTACAATTTGAGCAACTTGAGTACAAAGAAACTATTAGATCCAATTTTATAGCAAGCGACTCAGTTGAAATCAAAGTTGGCGATTAAAAAATTAATTCGGAATTTTGCATCTTTTTGCAGTTTCTTCAATAGATTTTTCAGCAAATATTAATGCAATTCAAGTTCGTTTTTCAGCATAATTTTGTGCAAACATTGTTTATGTTCTTTTTAATCGTAGATAATGCTGTTATGACTGATTCTGCTAAAAATTATAAATTTAACGATTTTTGGCCGTTAGAGCCATGTTTACTGATTTATGTAAAAAAGAGCCGTACGGGTTAGTCGTTGCAATGAACCGTTTATCATGCGATTAGCAAAGTTCATGTTTAGTGATTTTTTGTGTGCACATCTTTTAAAATTTGAACTGATTGAATTTTTGAAATTTGTGCGCACGCACGCACACACACACGCGTGCGTATATATATATATATATATATATATATATATATATATATATATATATATATATATATATGTATATATATATAATGAAAAGAGTTAAAATCCAGGAATCGTTTCAGAATGCGTCAAAACTGATTTCTATGAAGAAAATTTCGGAACATTTTAATTTTAAAATATTTGGAGCCATTGCAATAGCTTTTTTTCGATACACTCCAATGGAAATTATTTAAAATAACACCGAAGCGTCACACTTTTAACCATTTCATCTGGTCATGGTCATTTGGACATGAAGGGGGTCAGCGATCGTAAAGTTGGTAGTTGTAATATGGAGATTGGGAGGGTGGAGTGATGTATGAGAGGATTTCCTGTAAGATCAACACGATAGACTCGTGCATAACAGATAAAGCGATCCCTTAGAATACACCCCGTGATTGATCAACGCGGCCTCTCATTAGAGAAGGTAGGTACTCTGCATACGCACAGAGCATGGCGATGGACTAGGTAGACAGATACTGATTACTTATTTATATTCTGAAGGAAATGGGGCACGTATCTGCTGGATGTGAGTTTGCAGGCGTGTCTACCTAGTGCAGCGAGTTTGCATACATATTATGCTCTAGATATTTACTAATACCTACGCAACATTCTGAGCTTATCTGTGAGTGTTTGTCATCTCCTCAATTTCCCAGCATCATATGCAAGTGTAACATAAACCTCCGTTACTTAGTAAGTCATACGAGAGGTGGTTGTACAAACTAGAATGAAGGAGCCTGACCGTAACTACAACCAACATCGGAGTAATAAACTTTTGAATCAGCTGGTGGGGAGCAGTTTATTTTGGGTAGATTTGGGTTTTGGTTTTAAGGACTTGGTAGAAAACTATCGAATTAGTGGAAAGAGGGTGATATGAGTAACTTTTAAACGTGATTGTTTAACCTTATTTCAATATAGCGTCAGGTTACTAAATGAAAGATAATTTTAAATTCAATCGGAATGCTGAAGATTCTGCCTCGTCATGTACGAGATTTTCTTTACTTTCATGGAGAGCTATCGTTTGGAATGACACTTACACGCACACACGCACAAACACTTTTTTTTTTTTTTTTTTTTTTTTACAAAACTCCTCTCAAAGGCGGAGGGGGCACACCATAAAATTGAAAAATAAACAAATAAAATAAAAAAGTGGGTAGGACGCCCAGGTTTACCTAACGCCGGCTCTAGGGATAAGGGAAGTTGCAGGACGAGGAGGAAGAGTGGGATGAAAGAATGTACCCCTATAAAAAGACCACCAGTTCAAGCAAGAACCCCTCAGGGCGCGGGTGGTGATACCACGGAGTACTCCTGCCGAGATACCCAACTCGAGTAACTCCGTCGCGCTTTTCCCGCACTCACACACTCGTATGGTATTTTCACGGATTCGTTCCTAGAAAAGTCTGAAACGGATTTGTATGTGGTTATAATTTATGTTTCATGCTGCTTGGGTTGCCCCACACCTCCGGACTATTGATGGAGCCTAGCTCCAGGGGTACGTTCTAAAAAAGGATATTGTCTCTGAATTATTTCAATCATCAGGTCCATCAGTGCTTGGAACAGCCAACAACATGAATCAAATTAACATAGATAATTGTTTTGTGAATTTAATTTGAGTCAACAAGGTACTCAATGTGATACCGTGCTTTACACCTCCCCCCCCCCCCCTCCCACCACTACACCTCCGCACGTATTGAATAACTGACTACCCAAACGTTGCATTGCTAAGATTAATTACAATACTAAATTCTGTAAATAATTCCGCTTTTCTTCGAACGGTCAATCTTCACAAATATGCCCTAACACATTTCTGTCTCAAAACATAACAACAGAGAAAGGGGACAGATCTGTAATCATTTGACGCAAAACGCCCATCATCATGTACCGCACTCTGTTGAATCAGCATTCCGATGGTTTTCTCCGGTTACAGAGCTACAACGGTATTGACTGCTGCTCACGTGACGGTGATCCTCCTAACGGCACTACCTTGAAGCCTGGAAATATCCCCCATCAACCTTCTACCCACTTACTTCTCAGCGCTGGCCTTCTGAAGAAATAGACTTACCGTATTCCTTAGGGAGTCCCACGTTTCTGCATAAATCATCTCCCTTCAGGCGCGACGGTGAAATAGCTCCTCGTTTCCTCATGTTATGATTTTTTATGGTAAAACGAGTGACAGGAAAATTTCTAAAACCCCGTTTGTATTCATTGTTGTATGGAATAGAGTTGTATTCTTTCATTAGCTACATCGCTCAGTGCTTTGAAGTATGAGGAAAAAAAAAATCAAAATTCCCATTATTCGACGTTCATGATATGACGACATTAACTGATCATTAAAAACCTCCTGAATAAGGTTTGAATGGTTTCTGGACTCAACATGATGTTTTCGGGCCCATCTTATCAATAGACAAGATTGTCTTGTCAACAACTCTTCGTCTTGTCACGTCTGTCGCAAATGATGAACTCGTTCTGTTCAGTTCTAATTTAGTTGTCATTCCGAAAAGCTGTTGATACCAATTTTTCATGGCGTGTTCTGACACTGGTAAATGAGTAATTCATTATGCCAAATAATGTTTTGAGAGTAAAGTTTCCACGATTCTGTGATAGCACTTGAACACGCAAAATTCTCAAAATTATTCTTTATTGGTCAACTTGTTGAGTGAAATTCACTGAAAGGTCCGAAATGGTCTTTTAGATTTGTTTTCTACTACTATTTCTCATTCCAATACCACATGGTTTTGCCGCTGATTGCCGCGACTAATTGTTTGTTTTTATGGGTTATTGAATCTTACAAATCGAATTCCAACATTTGTTGTCCAACATTGTTTGATAATTGGAGTTTGAGGACGAAATCCTGCAGAAAAAGAGGAACATCCTTAATTGCGTGAACTAAAAATCAAAGATGTAGATGAACTGAAGGCAACATTTCTTTTTTTTTAAATATTAATTTAAACAAACTTGGGAGGGAGTGCAGAAATAACATGAAAATAATTGTGTTTCAGCCCGAGTTTCCACTAAAAAGGAATTCTATGAGAGGTGGAACTAAATTGTAAGAGCTTGTCCCACAGGATATCTGCAAATAATTATTGCTTTATCCAAAAGTGGATATTAGTTCTGATTTTCTATGATTGAGTAGTAATTTCAATGGAACTACCTGGAAACCTCACTAACAATGTGCGTCTGGTTCTGGAATATTTAAAATCATGCTCGTTTTAAAATAAACTCCTAATTTCACGGTACGAATTAGTTCTAGGAAGATTATTTTGTGTGCCAACCGAAGTGCTATTATGATGTTTCATAATTTAGACCTGAAAACCAAGTTTTTTTAAAGCCATTTTTTGCCATTTGAACGTTAAAGGACTAGTTTGTGACCATACCGTAGGAGCATATTCGGAATCAGCGTGAAATTTTCTATAAAATCGGTCAAGAATTGATTGTTTCTAATCCGGCCCCAACATCGAAGCCCTGTGCGTCGTTTCGAATAATATTTTTGAGCAAGTGCAATTCCTCGTGAGGTTGTGAAAGCACACTTTATCCCAGCGCAATAAAATTAAGATATAACCAGGTAGCTGTTATTTATTCCAGTACTCTCATAAAACATGTCTTCAACTTAGGATTTTGCAGTAAGTACCTAATATCATGGAAACAGGGTTGACAAATGGTTGGCGTTACACCTCTTGGCACGGAAAATGACCTCTGCTGTAAAGGTACCCGTGCAGGGTCTAAGTCAGTCTTTCATACTGCAGCGATAAAATCCACGTAACTCTGAGTCTAAGGGTACCTCGAACGTAACAGTAAGGGTCTAGTTGCAGGCGAACCGTCCCTTTTCCATCACTTAAATAATTTGAGAACTCCGCCACCCCTCCCACACACGAACAGAAATTTCCCTCTTTCGCAATAGACAAGGGAACTAAAGAATAGAGTATTTTTGGAATGAAGAAAGCTAATGGGTTAAGCCTTAAGTCCATGGGCATTTATATACTAAATAATGTGCATTGCCCTTATGTTATCTGGCTATTAGATAGTGTTATATTTTGCATTCAATCATTTCGACTCGAACTTTTTCTTCAACCAGCTATATACGTTCATGTTACAATATGTGAGGAAGCTATACTGCCTACCAAAATTGGCATCATTTTTTTTCTTTCTTCAACATTTTGCTCAAGCTAATAACGGAGAACATCCTTTTTGTTAAATTTGGTTCTCTAATTGGTTCAAAATTGGAAACTTATCAAGGTCACCTGTTCAAGTTGTTGCACAAATATATCAGCCATAATATTGTTGGGATTCACTAGTTGAAATAGTCAGGTGCTATTTCAGCCTTGGTTACCTTCTTTGTTGATACTTAAAATGTTGGTTGTTAATAAATGTTGCATTCTTGTTCGGTTCTCGAATCTAACGTGTTGTGATTCCAAACTTAATTCATTGTACTTTTACCTAGTTCAGAACAATATGTAAGGAAGCACACATAATATTCCTTTGGGTGTTTGGAAAGTTAAACGTTTTGCCTGTGCCTAATTGTATGCCAAGACTTCAGGGAGCATAAACCTGCACAGAGGATGGCCCTGAGATATTGTTTTTAGAGTGCCCTCTATTTAACATAAATCCAGTGACATGGGTGAATTGAGTACATTTATCATTCACTTCTTCTTTTTAAATGCATTTATGACTAAATCGAGCAATCAACATATTGATGATAAACAAATTGAAGTATAAGTGATAAGACGTCAGTTGCGTATTTTTCAATGTTGCTGATCTCTTGGTTTTTAGGACCTTAATTTCTATGTGATGTTTTGTGAAGGTTGACATTCTCTCTAATTTGTCTTGAGTTATAAAACATTGACTTTTTATAACGAATATAAAATTGTTCAAAATAAATGCTGTTTTGTTGCGAAACTTTGTTATTCATTCCGATGCTGAAATTACTGTAGTTAATGAACAAGTAAACCATCTTTCTGTTTCATTGGGGTGAGTAACATGATAAAACAAACTCGACTGAAGAAAAACCTAACGTTCATAAAATGATAGTGATTACCTGTAGTATATGGCTGCATTCCGGTAGAGTATGTTTTCTTGCCAACAGGCGTATTGCAAATCTGTATGCGTTAGTTCTTTATTATTATCTCGCCTATGATAATTTCAAGGCACATGAAGAATCCCATTCCAACGACATGGTCTTGTTATGAGGAACATTTGTGTTACGTTCTTTAATCAAAAGTTTCACGAGATGAAAATAACGAGTAATACCCTTCATATCAAGAATGTCATTAAATTATAACGAATGCTGAGAACACACTCAAAACGGTTTCTGTGTGACGACATTTGTTTTGTTAGTGTTCGAAGTTTCATATCGACAAAAATGAAAGTTTTTCAATCTTGGGGATGTTCTGAATAAAACTCGATGGTGCAAAGAGGTGCGAAGGAGCGGGCTCCCATCAATCAACGTTCCCAGCTAATCGAAAACCGGAGCCAAATAAACCTTCGTCCTGGAGCTCTCTAATAATTCCTTAGTTTGTTGTTGCTTTGGAACTTTCTTTCTCTCCTCCTCTTTTCTTCAGTTGAACGTGACGTAGATGGAGCGATTATTCTTCTTTTCTGGGGATTATTTCTCATTTGAGCAAATTTTTGTCGAAAATTAACCTATTCAAATGGACCCTAAATCGGCTCTTGTTAATAATCAAAGACTTTCTATAATTTAGGAACTCTATTGTTTTCTACATTCACTCAACAAACGGAAAGAAAAGAAAGAAAGAAAAAGCCGTTTTAGCGAATTTCCAAAGACAAAAAATGAGCTATTTAGATGGCTTCAAAATTTATAAAGCGGTATATAAATATATATATAGGGTGTAGTTCTAGACGATAACTCCCTTAAAATACGGCGTAAAAAATTCGTTCCCACGCAGAAAAATACGTCTTGACAACAGACAGGTCGAGTTCGTTGACTTGTCTGGTCGCTCCAGAATTTCAGGTACAAATTTACATTTAGTGTCCCAGAAAATGCTAAAAAATACAATAGGGTACTTGCGGTTTCACAGTCGAAGAATTTTTCAGCGCTGAGTCGATTGCAACCAATCCCAGATCGATAAAATTCATAAGTGAGAAAAATTTATTTTTAGGTGGAAAATGCCAATAATTGAACAAATTTTCGAGTTTGGCTGCGTGTATTATGAAATTTTCCTTGCGATCTCGGCACACGGTAGTCCCCTCAGTTATAATCAAAAAATTTCTTTGAAAATCATTAGTCATGCTGCATGAATGAGTACTTTTTTAGATGAGCTGATGTTTAATTATAGTTTCAAGGTAAAAGTGCAAAAGTATCTTCTGCACGAAAAACAGTTACAGATAGCTAGATTTGGGTGTTGGGAGCTCTTAAAATCCCCTTGACGGGGGGGTGACTCTTCATCTCAAAATGAAATATTTTGAACCATTATTATGTTTTTTGTTGAAATTATTCATTGTAATTGTTATTTTTATTATTATTTATTTATTTTTATGTCTTCGTTCTTTCTTACATATGCAACCAAACCAACCCACCCTCTCCTCACTGTGACACCCGGATGTACTTCCTCCCCTTCCAATGCCAAATGATTGCACGCAATATCATTAGAAAGAAATAGTTAAAATCAACTTTACGGCAAAAAACTCGTACTAATCAAAATTCGATGATTCAAAAAAGATTTTGGATTTATTATCCCAGTTAATTGTTGATAATTTTGTTTGAAACGCTGCTAAAAATCATAAACTTAACTATTTTTAGCCGTTTATAGCCATTTATAATGATTTGTTTAGTACATTTTTTGAAATGTGACCAATTTAATGTGCTCAAAAATTGTTGGCCAAAGAATTCATCCATTCTATTGAAAAGATTGATTTTTTAGCAGAAAAACAGGATTTTTATCTCAATCCTAAGGAGAGTTATCGCATGAAGTGACACACACACACCCCACACTCACGCTCACACACACACTCACACCGGTATTCCTGAAGTTTTAGTTTCAGAATGCCTCAAAACGGATTTTAATGAAGAAATTTTTCAAAAATTTTTATTTCAAATTTTTTGAACCATTGCAATAGCTTCATTTTCTACAAATATTCACTAAAATTGGATTTTGCGGCCTTGAAAGCTACTGAAAATGGTTTTGACAAAAAGGCGATAGATAGAAATTTATTCGACGTCGTTAGTGGACGGCGCTCTTTTCCTCCAGGCCCTGTAACACCATCCGTCTTTATTTACAATGCTGTATCGGTCACTTACGATCATCGGATAACCTCCATATCGCATCTTTTCAGAAAGCTCTCGACATTATGTTAATTAAATGAAATAATATAGGTGATATAGTCTATTGTGATTACAGTTAAGTGTATGTTTCAGAACATACTTTGCGTACAAGTATTCAAAGTCGATCCAATATTCATGGTTACCATAAAATATTTGTATGAGGTCAGACTGTATACAGCAGAAAAATGGCTTGACGCATGTAACTGTTCTTTTTAGAAGGATGTCTGTCAGTTATAAAATGAGTGTTCGGAGAGAAAGAGAATCCCCCCAAGAGACAAAGCAATCGTTGATAGCCCTCCAGGTATTGAGTAGGGAGAAAATACGCACACGTAATATGCTGACCTCATCTGAAATACAGCTCACCTCTGCAGTCCGTTACCCCAGACAGCCGGAGCTTCACTTCGATTCGCTTGTCTTCGATTAGCCACATGTTTGTTACTTCCTCGGCTGATACCGTATATTTCAACGAATTTTTGTGAAAAACGAATCTACTGCAATGGCTCAGAAAATTTTAAAATTAAAATATGTATATGTGTATATATAAATATATATATATTTATAACATTTTGTTACATATTATATTTAAATTTTTTTATTATATATACATATGTCATTCCAGACGATAACTCTCCTTAGGATTCAGATGAAGATTCCGTTCCTACTCCGAAAACGAAAGAATGTTGTTGGCGAGACATTTTTTAGCACATTAAATTGGCCAAATTTTAAAAATGTGCTAAAAAAATTATTGAAAATAGCTGTAACTGCTAAGAGTTGATAAATTTATATTTTTCAACAGACTTTTAGTCAAAAAAGTTTATCAACAATGACCTAGGTCCCTAGGACATTAAAAATTGTTTGCACAAAATGATGCTGAAAAAATCATTAAATTTTTGCTGAAAAATTCCTTACATTTTTGCTGAACAATTTGTAAAAACTACAAAAAATAGTTGAGGTTCCAAAAAATATTTTTTTCTCGCAGAATATTATTTAGAACTAGTTGCTGGAACTGCTACAATGGAGTAATAGGGGGTACACCTATTTGCACCTTTAACTCAAGAGTTTCTAGTTTATTTTTTATGCTTGATTTTGTGTATTGTAAAGGGTATAACTAGTTAGTTACAGTGTAAAACTCGGTTATAACGCTGATGTGGGGGGGGGGGGGGGGGGGGGTTCTATGAGTATGACCATTCCATTCAGCATGGAAAAGTAGAAAAACCGGTCCCAAAATCGTATTTTCTTTTAGGGTATTTTTCCACAAAAACCCTCGATTTCATAGGAAAAAACCTTGTTTTCCATCATACAGACATACTTTTCTCCCCTAATTAATAACGAAAAAGTAAAATTGACTAGACCGTTCTAAAGCTGACGGTTTGAAGTTTTTCCCAGTAGCAGGCACGAGAATTCTGTGGAATTATCTATGCCGTCTAGCGGGTTAAAAAATACGTAGTTTTTCATTTTCGATTATTTTTTGACTTCGGGGTAGATTACTGACTATGTTACTTGCATAATGTAGCACGTAAGGTAGTCTATCCAAAAGAAAATTTAATGCTCTTCCCAACGGCATCCTCAAATTTGTTAAGTTTGAAAATCAAGGGAGTTATGACTATTATAGTAACGTAAGGTCAAAAACACGAAAAAATTCCTAAAAATTATGTAACTCGAGTTTTAAAAAATCTCTTGGAGGAACTTCTGATCGGAAATTAGTTGCAGAATACATGTGTGGTTTTCCGGATATAACGTGAGACACCCTGTATATACATTACAAGGAAAATCATTTCAAATTTACGCACGCATCGCGAACAGACCGCATTGTAATTAGAGTAAGTAGAGCGAAGCGGGTAAAATCCATTACAGTTCTTCAAATTGATCACACGCTTTTTACATTTCTGGAGATCTGATAGTGAAAGGCAACCTATTTTGTAGTGTTTTCATCTTGCTAACTCTTGACATTTATTTTGTCGTGAGTGGTTTGTGAGTCCATTGATAAAACTTCATAAGAATGTTGTATATAATTCCGTTTATCATAATATTATTTTATTGATGAGAGGCTTTTCGAAAACACGTGATCATTTGTATGTGATACACATACATATTTAGAGGTCGTTAGTCTGTTGAGATTCCGTCGTATTCGTAAAGGTGAATATAAATATATTCACATACTTAATCTTTCAGTGAATATGAATTCGAATATATTCATATTCATTGAGTAAATATGAATACACATATTTGCAATCTTAGTGAATATGAATATAAACTTATTTATATTTACATGGTGAATATGAATATTATTACATTCACTTATTGCATATAAATATATTTATATTCATATTCACTAACAATCAAATATGTTGATACATTTATATTTACTTCGTGAATTTAATACATTCATATTCATATTCACGAATGTAAACATGCTATCTCTGCTGCCTAAGTGTTATATAAAAGCTTGACCTGTTCGGTATTGATAATGATTCCAAACATGAATTCAGGGGCAGGGTTGAGTTTGGTTCTTTGATCTCTTATACATATAAAGGGTGTCTAAAGTGTAATGGACCATGCATTCAACTTCCTTATATATGAAGATATCAAATAACTTTAAGTAGTAACTCCCGCTAACTTTTCAAATACTCTTCAATGGTGAAATTAGATTATCACGCGCTGCAGTGGAGTACGACTCCTAACTGGCGTTTTTTTTTTTAAAATAGGAACTCCCATTTTCAATTGCGGAATCGAAATAGATATAAAATTCCATGGAAAAGTGACCCATCACTCACATTTTTATGAGCCCGAAAACGGTCGCAATCACGCGCGAAGAGAGCGCCAATTGTGAAATATCGAGTTTTTGAAGATATTCAATTGCTTCACATGATACATGGTTTTGGGGCATTTTTTCTCATTGGATCACGTAGTGATGTTCATTAATTGATATTCGCAATACCATCAACGAAAAACATAGAAAAACTAACCAAGTCCAAAGAAAACTAAGAATCGCACAGTTCCACAATACGATACGACATTTTCGTTCTTTTGGAGTTTTCAAGTTGGTATTGCACATATTAATTAAAGAACAACACCGTATGATCCAGTGTGAAAAAATATCCCAAAGTTATGTATTACATGTAGCAATTAAATACCAATCTTATGAAAAATAAAAAAAATCAATATCTCATAAATTTTACTCACACCATTGAATAGTACCTACTCGAAAATTAAAGGGAATTACCACTCAAAATTTTATGATATCTTAAAAAAAAAAAAAAAAAAAATATATATATATATATATATATATATATATATATATATAAACTGCTTCATTTTCATATATCCTCTTAAAAATAAATAGATTTATACACACAACTTAAGTAGGTAATTGGTCCGTATGAAAATGTGATTTGCTCTTCCGCTTTGTCAACTGGATTTGGATCCTAATAACTCTACCTACATCAGGGTTTGTCACTAAAATGTGAGTTTATTACACAACGTGAAGCTGGGTTCACATCCATCCGGGATTGTGGAAATTCGGCAATCCGTCCATGCGTTCGGCCTTCTGATTGGCTTGTGCAAGTCGAATGAGTGTGGTGAATCTAGCCGGACAAGCTCTCTTGGGACGGACTGTCCACATCTGAAAGATTAGATATTTTACTGGATTGCCCCTATTACCTCTTCTCTCTTCAGCTGTTGTTGTTGTGTTGTCTTTTTTTATGGCTGTTGTTGAGTGCGAGTCCGTATGTTTATGATTCTCGAATTTAAATTTCATTTATAAAAACTATATTTCTGTAGCTCTTCTATATAAGAATAACTATAATAAATTAATATAACACACAAGTTGAACACGGTTTTATGCAGTGAGTCCGAATCGGGTCTAAAATACCTAGGTGTAGGTACCGATTTTTCGATCTCACCAACAACTTATATTCCAAATGTTCCTTTTCCATTTGTGTTTTGTGACATTTTTGACTTATACTCGTAAGTTGGCGATTTTCTGCTTTTCGAATTTTCGAATAAGTAAATAGGTGGGTATTTGAGAAGTGATATAACACTTTTACAAAACGAAGAAGAAGTATGAAATACGCCTAGGTACCTGTCCTTACGAAATGGATATATTACCTATGTTAAAACTGCAAAGGCGACGTCATTTTGAAATGTGACTGTTGAGTAATTATTCGGTCCTTTTATCAACTACCTATCCTAAGATAACATTATATTTCTACCCGAAAATCTGTGTTGGTTGGCGCATTACAAATCATTTATGCATTGATGTACAATAAGAAGAAGTACTTCAACAACGACAACAACAACAACAATCACAGACAACAATCACTCAATCACCTGTGTTTGTAACAATCTCTTATGGATGCCCTTATGATTAATGACTTTATTATTCAATATCGTTATTGTTTATGGAGCTTCGATGTCCGTGAAATGTGTGATAGGTAGGATAAATTCGAGAGGAAATGTGTTTGGGAAATGCAATGGTAATAGAAGACACAAACAATGATAACGCAATGATAACACAACTGGACGGTTGTGAACATCCTGCCGCGATTTCGCACTCCCCTCCACTATTTCCAACCGCAGACGCATTTACGGATTGCCGCATTTTGGAATGGATGAGAACCCAGCTTCAAATGATAAACTTTAAACAAATTCCAGTTTTTGTATTCACAGAGGTTGTGGATTTAATGGAAAACGATTGAGTATCTTGATCATTCAATTTCAATCAATCTCCATCCATCAAGCCTAGTCCCTCATTACGGGAGCCCAAGAAAGACTCGCAACAGTGCATGTGACATAGATGTAGCATGTCTCATCATCAACTCCTTCAGATGCGACTTGTAATTTCATTCAATTTTACTCAACGTAATAATTGGTGGGTTGACGTATCTCTTGCACGATACTTGACTATATAATGCGTAGACCCTTCCATTATCACGCTATGTTAAGATTAATAACAACTCCAAAAAATAAGGGGATGGACTATATAATAGGCTGTAGGCGCCTCGCTAGGTGAAAAGAGTAGTTGTACCTAAGAGTTGTTGTAGTTGAAGTAGCTAAACCAGGAGATGATTCCACTCTATATTCCCTAAACGCCACGATCTAGAAATCGTTGTTGGTTTTTGCACAATGTCACAAGGTGGTTCATAGGCTGACGGCACAGATGTGTGTTACCCTGTGTACGAACCCACCTTGAGATGACGTTGAAGTCATGCAGCATGACTATATGAGCTAATTTTGGAGAAATGAAGCTATTTCAACGGCTCCATAAGTCATAAAATTAAGATTATTGAAAATTTTCACCATGGAAATGCGTTTGAGGCAATCTGAAACAATGGGGAATTTTCATGGTTATTGTTTATTTGCTCACTAGAAAGATCTTAGCGAGACCTTTCCGAAAAGGTGCTATATGATGGGATCTGACCAGTAAAACCGGTCTTGAAATTCATTTGCTCGATGACGTCAGGGCCCCCACCCGCCTGGGGGGAACCCTCAGCTTCCATGTCATACCACGTCACGTGTGATTTTCCTATCCGTTTATTGGCTAATCTAAACAGTACTTTGAGCTGCGAATTGCTGCTTAGCGGTATTCAAGTGCGCTGAATCCGAATCTGAAATCAGAAGTATGAAATTCCAACTTTTGTAAGTTCTCCACTTCTGGATTTCAACACTTTATTAATTGAAGAAGATGGAGAAATACGTTTATTTGAGATGTCTCATTACAAAATATACAGGAAAATCAGTCTATGAACATTATGGCATGGTGTAGGAGCGGACTACTATCTACAATTTGATTTAAAAAAAAAAGCCTTAAATTAAATTTAAATAATTGAATTTCTATGTATAAAATGAGTTAAGTTTGTTATCACGCTGATGTACTTAGGGTGTAATTTTTCACATAACCCCTCGATTTCATTGAAGAATACCACGTTTTCCAACATGCAAACATAATTTTCTCCCCCAATTAACATAGTAAAATAAAAATTGATTATACCGTTGAAAAGCTTAGATTTCGGGCAATTTTTTCTGTACCGCGCACGGTTTTTTAGAATTTTGTTTTAATACTCAACGCACCTTTCAAAATCAGTAGTTTTCAAATGTTCGTGTTTAGTCCACTTTTTGGCTCACGTGAACTACTGTAAAAAGAACTCAAATACGTTTTGGAGATAGGAAATTTGATGCTTTTTCCAACGGTTTCCTCAGATTTGAATTTACTTGATATGGAATGGAGTTGGAGCCGATTTTATGATGTAAGGTCGAGAACACGAAACAAAATATTAAATCGTGAATAACTAGGAAACAAAGCCTCTAAAAAAAAGTCTACGGGGCACTTTTTGTGGGAAATGAGCTCTAGAATCGACTCTACTCGTTTGTGCCACCTTAAGAGCGTTCACGCTGTATATACACGGTGTTAACACTTTTGGTTACTAGCCTTCTAGGGGACGATTCTACAACTAATTTTCAACAAAAAGCCACTCCCAGATTTTTTTTTTTTTTTTTTTTTTTTTTTTTTTTTTTTTTTTTTTTTTTTTTTAGAGGCAATGTTTTTGAGTTATTCACGATTTTTATGATTTTTTCAACCTCAAATCACTAAATTGGCTATAACTCCCCTTATATTGAGTAAGTACAAATTTGAGGATACCGTTGGAAAGAGCGTTAAATTTCTGTTTGGATAGGCTACCCAACGTGTGAAAATATGTGGATTTATTAGTCACAAATTAACACCAAAGTGAAAAAAATTGTTGAAACTTGAAAACCTCGTGTTTTTTAAACCGTAGGACGGCATACACTAGTCCCCTGGATTCCCGCGCATGTTATGGAAAAAACTTGGCCCGAGTCTCACCTTTCCAGCTGTATAATCAATTTTAATTTTACATTGCGAATTAAAGGAGAACAATGCGTTTGTTTGTTGAAAACGTGGTTTTTCCACAAAATCGAAGGTTTTTGTGAAAAATAACCCTCTGAAAAAATTTGAGTTTGGGGTCGGTTTTTACGTATTTGTTCTCGCTGAATCGAATGGCCACACTTGCAGATCCCCCCAAATCCGTTATAACAGAATTTTACGCTTTAACTAACTAGTTTAACCCCCAAAAACACATAAAATTGAGCATAAAAAATGAACCGAACTATTCGTGAGTTAAAGTGTTAAACTCTATTTCAACGGAGTTGCGGAGATCTGCAAGTGTTGCCATTCGATTCAGTGTACAAAAGTACGTAGAAACCGGCCCCAAACTCAAACTTTTTTAGAGGGTAATTTTTCATAAAAACCCTCGATTTCATAGGAAAAACCATGTTTTTCAACATACAAACATACTTTTCTCCTTTGATTCGCAATGCAAAATAAAAACTGATTATACCTTTGGAAAGGTGGGATTCGGGCCAAGTTTTTTCCGTAAGGTGTGCGGGGATTCGGGGATTATGTATGCCGTCCTGCGATTCAAAAAATACAAGATTTTCAAGTTTCGACAATTTTTTCACATTGATGAGGATTTGTGACTACTAAATCCGCATATTTTCACACGCTAGGTAGCCTATCCAAAAGGACATTTAACGCTCTTTCCGACGGTATCCTTAATGGTGTATTATTTACTTAATATGGAAGGGAGTTAAAGCCAATTTTTTTATGCAAGGTTGAAAACACGAAAAAATCTTGAATCGCGAAAACTCGAAAATAATGCCTCTAAAAAAAATCGAATTATCGGAAATTATAGAATCGTCCCCTAGGAGGTTAGTAACCAAAAGTTTTAACACACTGTATACAGGGTGTCTCACGTTGCATACGGAAAACCACCTCCGTATTTGGCAACTAATTTCCGATCAAAAGTTCTTTCAGAGATTTTTTTTAAACGCTTAGTTTTTGAGTTATTAAATTTTTAAGAATTTTTCCGTAAATCGACTTCAACTTTCTAAAACGGCCATAACTCCCTTAATTATCAGAGAAAATTTAAATTTGATTATACCGTTAGAAAGAGTGTGGAATTTCCCATCTTCCTAATGCACCATTAAAGGTTTTCAAGATGGTTAAATTGTTTAAAAACCAATCTGAATAATGAATTTTGTCAAATCTTCAGAATGACCACTTTTTTCATACTCTGAAGGTTCAATGAAATTCTACATGTAAAAATTTAGCCTGTAATCCTAAAATATATATTTCCATTGGTGTAGTCAGTTTTACTTTTACTTTGCTAATTTGGAGAGAAAACTATATTTTGATGCTAAAAAACTATCGTTTTTTCTATGAAAAAATGACGGTTTTCCTCAAATATGACCTTATAAGAAAATTCGAGTTCAGGGTGTGTTTCTTCGTATTTTTCACGATGAACCGAAGGTAACTCTTGCATACATCCCCAATCCCGTTATAACCTAGTTTTACACTTTAGCTTATTAGTTTCACCCCTAAAATCACTTAAAATTTATCATACCATATGAACTCAAATTCGCGGGTTATAATGTAAAACTTGGTTATTACCCGTAATACTTACCCGTTAATACCCGTTTGGGAGATCTGCAAGTGTTTCCTTTGATTCAGCGGAAAAATACGAAGAAACGGACCCCAAACTCGTATATTCATATAAGGTCACATGTCATTGAAAACCCTCGATGTCATTGAAAAGACAATGCTTTTTAACATCAAAACATGAAATGTGGAATTTTATTAAACCTACAGAGTATGAAACAAAGGGTAATTCTGAAGATTGGACAAAATCCTATTTTCAGATTTATTACTCCCCAATTTAACCATCTTGAAAAACTTTTATGGTACATCAGGGAGATGGAAAATTCTGTACTCTTTCCAACAGTTTAATTTAATTTGAATTTTCTCAGGTGATAAGGGAGTTATGGCCATTTTAAAGAGTTAAGGTCGAATTACGGAAAAAGTTCTTAAAATTGAATAAAGAAAACAGCATTAAAAAAAAAAAATAAAAAAAAAAAAAAAATAAAAAAAAAACTCTAGAAGGAACTTTTGATCGGGAATTAGTTGTAGAATACGCGGGTGAAGTGTTTCAGATATAACGTGATACTTCCTGTAGAAATCCCGTAACGTGCGCGGGAATTCAGCGGATCATGTATGCCGTCCTGTGGTTTAAAAAATACGGAATTCTCCAGTTTCGACAATTTTTTTACTTTGGTGTAAATTTTTGACTACTAAATCCGCATATTTTCACACGTTGAGTAGCCTATTTAAATAGGAATTTAGCGCTCGTTCCAACGGTATCCTCAAATTTGAATTTACTCAATGTGAAAGGGAGTTAAAGCCAGTTTTTTTTAATCGAAAGTTGAAAATACGAAAAAACTCTTAAATCGTAAATAACTCGAAAACAATGCCTCTAAAAAAGTCTAGGAGGCAATTTTTTTTGCAAATTTGTTGTACAATCGACCCCTAGAAGGTTAGTAACCAAAAGTGTGAACACCCTGTATACAGGGTGTACACATTAAGGTCGCACCACCGGCCAGGGTTCGATTCAACTACTCATTTCTGATGAAAAGTTGCTCCGCTAAAAAACCGAGTTTTTTCCATTTTAAATTTATTTTCGTGATTTTGACCTCACGACACTATAACGGCTACAGCTCCCTTAATTTTGTGAGTAAAATAAAATCTGAGGAGACCTTTGGAAAGAGCATCAAATTTTCTATCTCGCTGATTCACAATTTTTTGCTTGGATTGCATTTGGGATAAATCAGCCTAAAAAATAACATAGGTCAATTTTCGAAAATCTTTGGTTACTTCAATGCTCATTGGTTCCAGTAATTAGACACGTGAATTTTTGCAGGTAAACCTGAAAAATGCGCCATCTTTCCAATAGTATAATCGATTTGTAGTTTCCTTTGTTAATTTGTGGGGAAAAGTATGTTTGTATGTTGAAAAACGTAGTTTTTTTCTATGAAATCGAGGGTTTTCGTGAAAAATTACCCCTTGAGAAAATACGATATACGTACGTACGTATACGATATACGTATATACGTTTCTACGTTTTTACGTATTTTTTACCCTGAATCGAATGGTATAACTAGCACATCTCTCCAACTCCGTTATAATCGTTTAACTCACGAGTTTTTAGTTTATTTGTTATGCTCAATCGTATGTATTTTTTAAGGGTAAAACCTTTTAGTTAAAGTGTAAAATTCGGTTATAACGGAGTTGGATAGATCTACGAGTGTTATCATTCAATTTAACGTGAAGAAATACGTATAAGCCGGGCCCAAACTCGTATTTTCTTTAGGGATCAGTTTTCACGAAAATAATCGATTCCACAGAAAAACACCCATGTTTTTCAACATACAAACATACTTCTCTTCCCCAATTAACAAAGTAAAATAAAAATTAATCATACTATTGGAAAGCTAAAAATCTGGCGCTGTATTTAGGCTTACCTGCGAAAATTCACGTGTCAACCGATGAGCGTCGAAAAAACCAAAGGTTTTCAAAAATTGACCAATTTCAATTTTTCGCCACGTGTTTTGCCCGTTTTTGGCGTGAATTGCCCCATTCAATTCAAGCGAAAAATATTGATTATGAATCAGCGAGATGGAAAATTTGATGCACACGGTCTCCTAAGATTTGATTTTAATCACAAAATCAAGGGAATTATGGCCGTTTTAGTGTCAAAAGGTCGAAAACACGAAAAAAATTAAAACGGAAAAAACAAGGTTTTTAACGGAGTGAAAAAAAAGAAGAAAAAAATGCTAAGATACACTTTTGATCAGAAACTAGTTGCAGAATCGAACCCTGGACAGTGGTGCGACCTTAATGTGTACACATTGTGTGTGTGTGTTGTGTGTTGTGTGAGTGTGTGTTGTGTGAGTGCTGTGTGTGTGTGTGTTGTGTGTGTGTGTGTTACGATGGAGTTTGGGAGGTCTGCAAGTGTTACCATTCGATTCAGCTTGAAAAAATCCGTAGAAACAGGCCCAAGCTCGTATTTTCATGGAGAGTCATTATTCACGAAAACCCTTGATTTCGTAGAAAAAACCATATTACACAACATACGAACACAATTTTCTTCCCCAATTAGCAAAGTAAAAGTAAAATCGACTAGACCGTTCAAAATTCCAATGAAAAATTGCCGAAAAATTCCAATTTGTACAAGTAGCAGAAAAACGCAGAAAGCGTAAAATAAAAAATCTAGGAGGAACTTTCGATCAGAATTGAGCTCTAGAATCGACGCCTTGATTTTTCCCCAAACATGCAGTAGACACCTGGTATATATATACATCCTGAGTGGGAGGATACGTTTCTGGTTCACAGATGCAATTTGAAACACCTATAGGTATGAGAACAAACTTACCAGTCTCGAAAACGTAACTTCTATCGACTTTATCGAGTCAGACTGACCATCTACTTGGGCGGAAGTAATTTCTTTCCAACGGATCTCTCGTAGAATTGAGAACTAATAAACTCGTGGAATACAGCTCGCCAGTACACTATACTAATCAAAGTTGTTAATCAAATCCATTCCCAATTGGATGAGTAGATTTGCCAACTTCAGCTGAGTACCTATGCGGTACCTAAATAAAAATAATTTTTTCATTTCTCTTGAAAGTGATCCCTATAAATGATAACTACTCGTACCAGCCATAGTTATCTATTTATGTTGCCACCATCAATGTACTCTCAATTTCATTTAAGTAATTTCTAGCAATCAGGTTTCGATTTGGTTCAATTCGATTAATTTCGGTTGTTTGGGGGGTGCGACGCTAGGCACATCAGGGTAGGAGAGGCCTCTCCACAAGAGGGGGACCTCCTCACTCTGTTTCCTGAGCTACAACGTGATGGTAAGCGATCAATCCAATCTGTCTAATTATGCATATACAATTTCGCATAGCATTCTGGATACCCTATTGACTATCCTATATCGCTAACCCTTGACTGATCCTCCATTCCTCCAACTTTGGTAAATCCCTCTCAAGGTTAGTTAGAACTCCCGTAGAATATTTGGAGCTTCCTTTGAATAAACCAGGAAAATAGTGCCTTTAAATCTGTGTACTATTTGTCTCCTTCTTCCTTGATATTGAGAATTAAATATCTTTAGGGACTATTCCCAGTATAACAATTAGCATAGCAGGCAGTCAGCCTCTTCCATGGTAGCAAGCCTAAAATCCACTAAAAGTAGCCCAGCCACTTTCCCAAAATAAAATCAATATAACAACAACCCAGTAAATCTATAATATCCTAAAAGAAGAAAAAACTTCCAGCCCACCAACAAATAAACCATCAAATACAAAACGGAGACACCGTAGAAAATAGCCTCCACTGCCAGAACATAGCAAAAGAATTCCAGAACAACCCAAAATCTGAACCTGCAAGACTCCTTTGTGTGAATGTGTGTATAGATTAAGGTCAACAATCCTAAAACTTAACAACAGCCAACAGAACGAAGACAGTGTACAAAGCAAAGACCTTAATGACAGACCAGTTAGGAGACGATAAAAATTGACGCCAACAGCAGAAGAAACCCTTGACAACTTGACAGGATCAAACAGAATGACCCTTGTCACGATAACGAGTAGATAAAAGAAACTAGACAGCTCCGCAAATAATCCTATTAACTAGTATCAACTCCGGGCATCAATATGACGGATGTAAAAAGCGTGTTGTGCCAAAACTGTCGGGCCTCACGCCCTGAAAATCAAAGAAACAATCCGATCTTCGGTACTACATGTCAGAAGTACATAGACGAAAACTGCGCGCAGTATACTTACGAAATTACTGGAAGTTACCAGCAGAAAGAAGAACAGTGTTAAAATGCCAGCAATGCAAGGAGACAGTAAAACGGCCTCCAATCGAACCAAAAGACCCGCTAGATGAACTTAGGAAACGCTTAGAGAGAAGACAAGATGAAATGTTCCAAAAAATTCAACAACAAATAAATAACAACGTAACAAGCGCATGAAAACAGACGCAAGACCTAACCTTAACAGAAATAGTAAAATAGATGCAAACGTCACCCCCAGTTCCACAAACTGGTGCAATACCAAAAAATATTCCAGAAGAACCAAAACAGAAACCGATAAAGGCACCGGACGAAATTATTTCAAACTTCATGGAACAACAAAGAAAATTAAATGACATGATAGTAGAGTCGTTGACACTAAGGCATCCACGGAAACAGCAACAAAAACAAAAAACCGATACCTACGTTAAAACTACCAAAACAAGTAAAAAATTCAATAGAACCACTACCGTGGTTCACGACAGACGATCCGGATTCGATTATGCGATTTTTACATGCCCTTGGACGACTAGATGACGTAGCGCCATAGTTTATGGAAGTGGCAATCCAACGCGTTGTTTAAATGCCAAAATTCAAATATTTGAATTCTTATATGAAAAGGCTTGGAGTCATCATACCTCACGTTATGTGCCATGATGACAGAAGAACTGTTATCAACATTATACAACACAGTAATTCACGGAAATTCGCTCATACGATCATGCTGCATGACTGGAACTTTTGTATTATGCATTTGCGACTTTCGGGTCTTGAAATATACTGTTTAACTATCAATAAAAATAGGGCGGGTTAGTTAAGGCACTTGATATTTGCTTAAATGTGGTTTGCTGCTTCTCGGGTTAGTATCGATCGTGTCATTCAATTTTCATCAGCAAGTTGGTTTTTGTGCCTTGAGTGGTATCTGAGCCCACTGGGTCACAGCCATGTTTTATCTATCGTCTTCGAAGCCTTCCCATGTCAATAGGGGCAAGACAAGGAGGGGGCAGCAGAGTTGTTGGGACGGATTGACGTCAGGACGGGAACGAAGGGATATTCGCCGATTGGGAATTGAGAATGTGATTTACCTGACTCCTCCGACTTGCGGGGTCCCTTTTGGAATATAACGTGACCTCCTAGGCGAGAGGGCCCTCTCCACGACTTACTACCTCGCGATTTCCCCAAAGGCTGGAGAAACCCATCTCGGTCCTTTCGCCAGGCTAGATTACAGTGTCCCCTCGGGGAGCGATAATCGCCTTCATTACTCCTTCTTCCACCGATAGAATTATAATTTTAGGAACCCTAACGATGAACCTGAATAACTTACGACACACATAATATCTCCCGTTTTTGAGACGACATAACAGCACATGATCTACTACGACCTCTACAAACACACTATCCTCCATTTCTCTCCCATTGTTAACACCAATTCACTTCATTCAGTTAAATGTACCAAAATTGAGTTCATATATATATATATATATATATATATATATATATATATATATATATTTATTTATTTATATATATATATCACTGTAGGTATATAATTGTATGAAGCAAACACTCAAATAAATATTAAAGAGAAAAAAGTTCCAGTCGTGCAGCATGACCGTATGAGCGAATTTTCGTAAATTATCTTACTACATTATGTTACATTGTTTTGAAAATTAAAGACTTAAAACGAAAAGAAAATTTTATCTACCCATTATGTGGTTATAAACTCGTTCTAAATAAAATTCTGCAATTTTGCGAAAAATCTTGGATTTGTATGCTTTTTTTTTTTGTAGTTTTTATATATTTTCCGGCAAACAGAAAAGTGGTGGACTTTCGTGGAATGACCCAAATATTGGGGTTATCTAGTTCAGAAATAATAATGTCCAGTCTTCATTCAACTTCATGTTCAGTCTTTTTCAACTTCAAGGTAAATAACATTTTTTGAAATGGCAAACTTAAGTAAAAATCAGCTACCTACCAGTTTTATAAAATAACCGGTAACTGAAATCGTGAACTAACTCGTAAGTGAGTCAGATTCTCAACAGTGCGTCAGGTTTTGAGGATACCATATCAATAAAGTATGTACCATTTTATCAAGGTAAATTTTCTCTTGATCATCTTCTCCCGAGTAAAATGCGCAGGAGGGCTGTTGGGTTGCACTTTGTGTTCAATAACCACTAGTCTACTCGTACACGTGCCCTTTAAAAATTAGAGGTTTCCTCCCAAAAAGGAGGCCGTATCCGTTTTATAAGCTGATTTTTTTTTTTTTTTTTTTCTTCTTCTAGATTGAATCACTGCCAAGTTTTTCTTCAAGGCTTCTTGCATCAATTTTAGTTTGACTAGAAAGCTGATGTGGGAGGCTCTTTTATGATTGCGCACAGTCTAATTAACGAAAAAATTATTAATACCAAGCTTGTAATTCTAGTGTTCACCTTATTTTGGGTTCAATTTCAGTTGTAATAGCTATTGGGTACCTGCGTGACTGCTTCATAATGTCTAAATGAACTTCTATTATAAGATTGCAAGTAGGGCTGGTAAGAGTAATTTGGAAGTATTACTTCAGTAATATGGTATCGTCAGAACCTGACGCACTGTTGAGGTCATCACTCACTCACGGGGGCAAACGCTCAACAGCCCAAGGTCGGAAGCGACTATAAGTACATGAACCAGAGATCTCTTGGTGAGGATGAGTTCAACGAAAAAGAGTCAAGCGAAGGTCATGAGAAAAATCGAGTTACACAATTTTGAAATTTCCCCTCAACTCCCTGCGGCCAATAAAATTGAGAAACTGAGTTTTATAGAAACTTGAATAGATGGAGAGCATGAGAAAAAAATGGACCTAAAAAATACATTACATTTTTTTTTTTTTTTAATGCATTTTTTTTTTTTTTTTTTTTTTTTTAATGCATTTTTATTAGAAAGTTAGGGCTGAGTTACAGGGACAGTCAAGAGGTGTTGGAACTTACAGTGTTTGAAAATAGTAATAACCGCATAGTGAGTGAAGAAATTGTTATAGGTGCTGATCCAGTCGACATTCATTAGTAACTGTCGGGGCTGAAAAATCGACATTAAAAGATGAATTACATTGACTTGGCACCTTTTCGTATAAATGCCCATCTAAACTCGGCTCCACGCGCCTCTATACCTTGTAATTGTATTCTAGATGGCATAAAAAGAGCTCCATTTATAATTCAGCACGGTAGATCGATTAGGAAAGAAATTAGCCACAAGAGTCCTTCTGCTGACCAATGTGCCTCCATACCTTGTAATTCACTTCTAGAGTGACTTCATCTTGAATATAACTCCGTGAACACCAAACTTTACTAGTACCTTTGTATGAATCAAAAGCTGATAAAGCAATAAAAGCTGAAACGACGTAGAAATCCACTGATAGATCAACTGAAGTTAAACGGGATAAAATAGAACACCTACCTACGCTTCACTTGTCTGCAAACATTTAACGTAAGTCATGAACCATTGCTATTATATCAGCTGATTCTTTCGTCACTTGACGCTTGGACGCTTGGACACTTGAGGGAATTCAGGGTGTTATTTTTTTATTTATTACTGTTATTTCCAAAGTTTTCGATATTCTGATTTTTCAATATATCAGCCCTTTGATTCCACCTTTAAGATAAACAGACAGCGATGCCTCGAACTCTGTCTTAATTAGACCCCAAATGTGATTTATGACCCATGTTTCATCAAGTGTGATCCAGTAGTTACGGAGAAAAGCTCTGGACGGAATTTTTTTTTCTTTCGAATTATGGATTCTAATCATCTTGAAACACAAATCATAAAATCGCGAGGGGGGATGAAAATTATTTTTTGCCTTGTTCGATTAGAAAGGTTCATTATTGAAAATATAAACCATATACAACTGTAAGATCTACTTCAACACCGACCACAAAACCGACATAAGTCTCTAAAGACCTACGACATTTAAAAGATAATAGAAGACCTTTCACCTAGTTCACCAAGTCACACTTAGTTTCTTCTACTAACATACAGGTTAAGGGGAGACCGGATAGGATGTAAAAAATTGGTAAGTATTTTTCTCAGCCATTTTTAGGACAATTTTGATGGAGTTAGTGGCATTTTCCTATGGAAACAGTACCATACTGCAAATCACAATTTAAAATCCAATTTTTGAAAATTTTGCTAAAAAAAAAAAAAAAAAAAAAAAAAAATGATGAAATTTTGTATGTTTTTCAGCATAAATTTGTGAATAATTTCCAATGTTCTAGTTTATCGTTGATAAACTTCTTTTGTCTGAAAATCTGCCAAAAAATAAAAATTTAACGGTTTTAGCCGTTTTTAGACCATTTTTAGTCATTTTTTTAGCACTTTTTTTTTTTTTTTTTGGAATTCGAACAATTAAGGTGCTCGAAAAAGCGTACCTACATACTCATCCTTTCGTCAAGAAAGCTTGATTTTTGGCGCAAGACGGAATTGTTATCTCAATCCTAAGAAGAATTATCGTCTGGAAGGACAATCACACATTAAACTTATATATATATATATATATATATATATATATATATATATATATATATATATATATATATATATATATATATATATATATATATATGAAAATGCGTTAAGGGGAACTGATAGTTCAATCAATAGCTTCATTTTCTATGAAAATTGTGATTCTCCACTACAGAAAGTTTTGACTGAGCCATTAGTAGGGCTTCGATATATTTGGAATCTATTCGTCAACAAACCTGATTACAGATACAGTTCAGTGATGATAACTTGAATATTGTATTAAATGAGAGTTATTGTTCCAGAAAATCTATAACCATGAATGGTGATTTGAATACTGCCTTACAGTGTGAGTAAGGTATTTAGAGTTACAAGATCGAGGTAGACACCAAAATTTTCATCTCACGTTGAGCGCGTTTCTTCCACTCCGACATCCTTCAGACCTTCCTTTATACACTTATTCTTTCGTTAAGAAAGCTTGATTTTTGGCGCAGGAACGGACTTTTTATCTCAATCCTAAGGAGAGTTATCGTTTGGATGGACACACACACACACACACACATACACATTAACACACACATTATATATATATATATATATATATATATATATATATATATAGAAAACGGATTTCAACGGAAACATTTTCGAAAATTTCCATTTCAATTTTTAGGAGTCATTACATAGGAGTCATTTTCTACGAAAATTCATAAAAAAAGGAAACACTAACAAAATTTAAGGAGGAAATTTGAAAAACAGTACCATTTTATGGTATTCACGGCCAATGCCTCCCAAACTGGACACGAGACTGGAAAAATTGTTAGTCAATAAGTTGAGAGTTGAGTTTTCTCCTTGCATAGCCCTTGAACAGCATGGATTTCTACGTGGTAAATCAACGGTAACTAATATGCTCGAGCTTCAGTATTACGTCATGGAGGGATTCGGCGACGGAGTACAGACCGACCTTATATCCACTGATTTCGCCAAAGCATTACAAGTTGTCACACCGCCATCTGTTATCACGTTTAGGATCATTGGTTGTTTGTTACTTTTCATGATTGGCTGGCGAGTTTAGTTGTCTATAATGCCAAAGGCGTTATGTGATTCACTGTTGTTTTGATGTGATTTCACTGTTGTGTTTAGTAGAACATGAAGCTATTGCGATGGCTCCAAAAATTTTAAAATCAAAATGTTTGAAAATCTTCTTCATTGAAATCCGTTTTGAGACATTCTAAAACGGATCCTAGAGTTTAACACACACACACACACACACACACACACACACACACACACACACACACACACACACACACACACACACACACACACACACACACACACACACACACACACACACACACACACACACACACACACACACACACACACACACACACACACACACACACACACACACACACACACACACACACACACACACACACACACACACACACACACACACACACACACACACACACACATATATATATATATATATATATATATATATATATATATATATATATATATATATACATGTGTGTGTCTGTGTGTCCTTCCAGACGATAACTCTCCTTAGGATTGAGATATAAATTCCGTTCTTGCGCCAAAAAATCAAGCATTTCAAATGAAAGGACGAGTTCGTTGGCTAGCATTTTCTAAGCACATTAAATTGGTAAAATTTCAAAAAATGTGCTGAAAAAATATCTAAAAATATCCTAAAACGGCTACACATTGTTTAACTAATATTTTTCAGCAGAATATTGCTCAAATAAACTGCATTAGCTATAAAACAGAACATTAGGAACTTTACATTCAAAATTATGCTAAATAATGTATTTACATTTCATTAAAATGTGCTAAAGAATCGATAAAAACTGCCAAAAACTTAAAAATCCAAAATCTTGTTTTGAATCGTAGAATAAATAATATTTAGAACGAGTTTCTCGCCATAAAATTGGTAGATAACAATTTCTTTCCCTCAAAGTCCTAAGTTTTCAAAACAATGTAACATATGTAGTACGATAATTTACGAAAATTCGCTCATACGATCATGTTGCATGACTGGAACTTTTTTAAAATCGAGTTCGAATATTCGATTTTTTAAAATTGTGTTGGTAAATGCGGTTTTTCTTCAAATTCTTGCGAAAATTCAACATTAGGACTAACTGGAGCCCAAACTGCTCCACTTGAGCCTGTGTGCGAAAGAACGGATTTTTTTGATGAAGTTAAAGCTATAAAACGGCGGAAGGTCATTGCGAATTCGGAATATAAGTAGGAGTAGAATCTAAAATGTTTCCCCATACCATAACAAAAGAATTATAGGATACAGGTAATGAACCAGAACTTTTTTTTTTTTTTTTTTTTTTTTTTTTTTAAGTTCAAATTGTTTGAGGAAAATACAAAATTTTCAGGAAAGTTGAAATTGCTGTAAAAATGTTCAATTTTTTAAAAAATTTGAAGAAAAATCGTATTTTCCAACAAGATTTTTAAAAAATCGCATTTTCGACATCGATAAAAAAATCTCGTTTTTGTCTTCGTTTAACGTGTAAATCGCGTTGTGTAATGGCGATTATTATTTTATTCGTGATTAAAATTACGATTTCAATCGTAATCATGATGGTGATTAAGATTTTAATCATAATCATCCTCGCGATTAAGATTTTAATCGTATTCATGGGGGCGATTTTGATTAAATTCGTAATCACTCTTTCGAATTTGATTTAAAATTGCAATAGTTTAATCGAGTACTCGATTACGATTAAAATCGTCGATTTGATTTTGCCCATGTCTTCTGTGAATGAACGGAGGTGGGATATAGGAATATTCGAATGAGTATGGAGCTTGAATACTCATGTATTTGCCCTGCTCTAGCTATTACCAACTTCCGAACGCCCGCTAGCCTCTGGTAAAATGCAGATGTCCTTCCCCCTTCTATTCTATGTGGCAGAACGATATTTCATAAGACGAGAACAAATAGTTTCCTAGTGGGTACGCAATTAAACTTAGCGATGCCTGGAGGATTAGGAAGCGGGGGCCATTACGACAATGCCCAACCCCTCGCCGCTATCCCGTTCCTCCGACTAAGCGTTTTCCCTCAGAATTGAAGCCGGTTGTCTTCTTAGTCCGTTGGACACTTAACTCGCTTCAGTTGATATAATAAAATACCTCGGCTCCTTCCCTTTATGCAGTCATTGTATGTCTATAACGTAAACTCGTTTCAAAGAGACCGTTAAACTTTATGAGAAAATCTGGTTGGAAGAAGATGAAGGTTCGAGAGAGCGAGATGCGGAATAAGGGTGGGGATAAACTTTTATCTTGACTCAGTTAGTTCATCCTCAAAATGGTTTTCCAACAAGTAACCAGACGTTCTCGATTATTTTCGTGCAATTGAACTAGGTGCTGTGTCCTGATAACTGATTACTGATAACTTCTAGATAGAAGGTATTAATAAATTATCGAAAACTTGCGACAAAGTACTCAATTAATAGTTCATACAGGATCAAATAAAAAATTGCTTATTCTTCAATTTCAAAGCAATAATCAATATATCTACTGATCAGATCATTCAGCATTTCCAGATCCGCACAGAGTCGATTCAACCCGAAACATTCACTGGTGTTTTACTCAATGTGCGCCAGCACTCTAAATAAGTTTAAACGATTTTTCATTCATCGTAAAGGTAATCAGTAGCTCCTTCTAACATAATGAAAATGAGCTTTAATTCAGCGCATTCTAAGTAAAATTTGGAGGGGTTTTCATTTCAACATAATTCCGATAACGGTAGCTGAATGCCGGAATAGGGTTCACATGAAAATTTAATGTCATCGGATCAGATAAGTAATCAATAACTTTTATCGGGTTCATAGAAGTGGAAAAGCAACGAAGGGAATAAAATAATATGAAAGGAGTTCTTGATCTTCCGACTGCGGATTTAATGAGCCCAATCAAAAGGTTTTCCAATTCGAAAAGGTTCAATATCATCATACAACTTTGTCGGTCTTTTCAAGAGATTCTAATAGGTAAACAGAAGATGGATTAGGGTCTCATCAAAGAGGAATAACTCGAGCAAAACTCGGCAATTCAATATCCTTTGCAACTCTAAACTTCAAGTCAGCATTTCCTTATAAGCGTATATAATTATCATAGTCATCATTCACCCAAAGTACCAGGTTGAATGACTTGGTTGGTTGACTGATGAGGTTTCGAATGAAATTTATAAGATAACATCAGGTGAATGTGTAGAATCATACATTCAAATGGCTTCCTGTTATATAATATCATTAGTTCACTGAATGCTCTTTATAAAACATACAGAACAGATATAATCTCAATATACCAAAAGGGGTGCATGAGGAACATCAGCTCGAAAATAGTTCATTGAATGTTCGTGATTAACATAGTTTCTCAGGAATGGTTCGATCCAATCAGATGTAAATTGCACTGAGAATCATATTATTTTCGACGAAGGTTACTCATATGACTATGGCGGATCGATAGTGGCAGGTTATTTCAAAATGTTCCAGTCATAAGGCATGACCGAATGAGCGAATTTATGTAAATTACCTTATTCTAAATTATTCGTGTCGAATTGTATCGAAATTGCACTTTGAGTGCAATGAAATTGTAAACCATAAATTTTATGTGGAAAAAACTAGCACTAAATAATTTTGGCAAAAGAACGGATTTTCAGGTCTTCCTTCTAAAGCTAGGCTTCGTCAATAGAGGGAAGGCCTATTGGAATTGATCCAGGAGTGTGGAACGACCCAAGCATGAGAAAAAAATAACCGTATACAAATCCGTTTCAGACCATTCGAAGACCAAATCCGTGAAGAAAACCATAGCTGTGTGTCTGTGACAAATTTTGTCGACAAGCCAAAAATTCTCAACCGATTTTCGATATTATTTCTTTGCGTTTTGAAATGGATATATCTTTTGGCTGGGGGTCAAGGAATTTTTCGCGACAATTTTTTTTCCCGACCGACACTTTTTTTCCCGACCGGCACATTTTCTATTGATTTTCACGTACAACCAAGGCGTTACAAGGGAAGAGTAACTCCCATAGTTTTCATTGTAGGAAAATCGTTCGCCACTTTTTGGAATGCTCTCATTTTACCACGACATTTCATGACCTCTAAGCCATTGTAGTGTCAAGGAATGCTGATTTATTACTCTAAGTTAAAAACTAATATTGTTTTGTAACCATAATGGAATAATCTTGTGAAAAGAAGGCACTACATGGTTGGTATACAATTGAGTAGTAGGTACCAACTGGTAAGCAGTAGGTACTAGACATATCCATGATCTTTTGTTTTTCCCATCAAGGGAGAAATTAAAATGCTTGATTTACACTTTCTGTGAGAAAGTAATGGGTAATGACATATTTTAAAGAATGGGTTTTGATATTGCCATCAGAATACTATACATACCTACCTACCTGCTGATGTAATTCACACGTGAATGAGTGGTTTCCCCACTTCTAGTCTTGTTGAGCAGCGAAACCCAGGAAATTTTGAAATTCATTACGGGAAAAAGGAAATAGACGGGATAAAGCCAAAAAACTTGTTTTTTCGCAAAAATTTGTCGACGCTATCCAAGCTAAGATTTTCAACCGATTATTGTGATTGTTATTTTGATCGATTCCAATTTTAGTCTAGTTGTGCAACAAACCCCGGAAATTTCGAATTTTGAATCTAGGAATTTCTGAACATTTGATTGAATCTAGGGGGAAATCACGATTCTTTGAAGCGCTGCTCAAGCTACAAATCTCGACGGATTTTCGGGATTCTTATTTAGTTTTATTAAGAATTCAATCTATTTTCTGAACGTATGTAAAGAGATTAAAATTTCACTATGAAAGGGGGTTAATGGAGGGGGGTAATACTAATAAATTGTGGTGTTTCATCAACTCTTGTAAGATTTGTGTGATTGTTTTTGTTTAATTTGGAATTTGGTCTAGTTTTGGAACACATGTCAGGAGTTTCAATTTTCAAGATGGATGGGAGGGAATGGAGAGGGCTTAGAGATAAATCGTGATATTTTTTATATACTCGTTCGATCCAGATTTTAGTCCAGTAATGCAACCTTGGATGTTTCGAATTTATAGTCGGTGGAGGGGGTAAATGGGAGGGAGGTGGAATAATTCCGAGAAATCATGTATTGTGTGAATCGCTCCGAACATTTTTAATTCAAATTTTTTTAAAATTTTCTTCACTGAAATCCGTTATGAGGCGTTCTGAATCGCATCCTAGAGTTTAACGCTTTTTCATTAGTATATATGTGTCCCGCATAAGGTGAACAGTACTTCAGGGCGTGATTTCAGAGCTCATTTGTGATCGAAAGTCCCTCGAGAGATTTTTTTTTTTTTTTTTTTTTTTTTTTTATTTAGCTTTTGAGTAATTCAATTTTTGAGATTTTTTCGAGTTTTCGACCTTAAATCACTAAAACAGCAATAACTAGAATAATTAAAACAGTAAGTTTAAATTTGAGGATACCGTTGGAAAGAGCGTTTGTTTCTTTCTATTTAATGCCAAATCAAATTTTTTTATTTGGATTCATTTAGTGAAAAAACTGAAATTTCCACGAGTATGAGAAATTCCAATTTTTTAAACCGGCTGTGAGTGTCCTGTTCCTGCACGGTTTTTAATACCTCGGTATAATTAATTTTTATTTGACTATGCTAATTGGGGGAGAAAAGTATGTTTGTGTGTTTAAAAACGTGGTTTTTTCTATGAAATGGGATGGGGGGGGGGGGGTGTAATTCCGAGAAGTCTTGATATTTTTGTTATTTCTTGTATTTTATCTCTCATCAAAATGATATACAATCCATTCATAGGGACGTCTGTGTAATGCACGCATTACTTACCAATCGAAATGCCAACCGATAACCTTATTTATCGAAATGCCTCAAAGTTTCTAAAAATCGCTCAATGCCCACAATATTGTTTAGTTTATGATGTTTTTATATACGGAGAAAAATTCATCCGTGATACCGATGGTCTTGCTTCAAATCTTTCTATGAATAAAATATGTCGTACCTGGTAACATACCCCTCAGGCAAGCGGATGGTATCTGAAAGTCTCTTGACTGAATGAATTAAGCTCGTTTTGTATCCCCCGGGCACCAGGCTGGGAAGCTACATTCAGTTACTTTTGCACTCTGTACAACGTTCTCTACGAACTAAATCACTCGCGACGAAGTTGTGGAAACCAATTCAATATATAACGGACGTTAAAGATGAACGTGGTCTAATTCTATGAAAATAGAGAGTTACAATGTTAGATCGATTTAGATAGTTAGGTAATCATCAGGACAACCTGCTTCCACAGGAGCAAAAGTGAGACTATAACTCCCATATAATATAGCATGTACACTATCTAGTTAATCTTAGAGCCATTAGCTATTTATTACTCTATATCACTTTCTCTCATGTAGATCTGGTTACTGATTCTCCTCCATGCTGTATATCTTCTGCACCACGATGTCAATAGATCCTTGCAACTTATCATTCCTCTGCTTGAGAATGAAAATGATTATTTGCCAGTCCCATGTGGGACCACCTCCCTACTTCCTAATTTACATTAAAAAAATGACAAGCATTGTATTTCACAATATTGCTGCTCTTCCATTGACTACAGTGTATATTCTACCAGCAGCAACTTGTAAGTATCTACTTATCCTCTAGGTTATCATATACCTATATGCCTATTTCATTAAGTGGTCATTAAATATATTTAATGTCTTGCAATAGGATGTCCTGAGGGGCCCGAATAGGTGAAACTAGTCGACACAACAAAATATCACACTCATGTCAACATATCACACTCATGTTAACAAAATGTCAACAGCATGAGGCAACTGCATCAAAGAGCCAATCATTGAAGAGGCATCTCCTAATAGTCCAGGACTGAGAGGAGATCTGGCGTGTAGAGGCGTGTTGGAACCACTGAGGATGGCGTGGTTTGACGTCCGTGTCGTTGACACCGACGCCCCCTCATATGTTTCCCGCACAGTCAGTAATAACTTCAGCGGAGGAGGAAAAAAAAAGAAAAGAAAAAGAAAAATACCTAGGTGCATGTGAATCACGTCACGCTTCTTTTACTCCGCTAGTTTCCTCAGTGGATGCACATTTTGCACCCCAAATGTTATCATTTGTGAGGGTATTGGCTAAGCGTCTGGCAGAACTCTGGGCACGTCCTCAAAGCATCGTCAAGGGATATTTGAGAGTGCGAATCGCCTTAGCAGTAATCCGGGCATCGAGTATGTGTTTGGGAGGATCGAGGAAGAAATGGAGATCCTCCGAAGATCTTTTAGGTTTTGGGGATAGAGCGGCCTTGTGTCTGACATAAAAAATAAAGAAAATTGAAGAATCGAAGATAACTATGGCAATATTCCAGAGGCAGGATGGAATCACGAAAAAATTACATACTTTTCAAAATCAATTTGGACTTGACAAGGTTCCGAGAAATTAAAAAATTACCTCAGACCTATAAATATCACACTCTGGAAGACTCCTCACATTCTTCCACTGTCAAACCTTACAATCCAGTTGGAAAAGGAGATACCAACCTACCATTATGAATACCCATTTTGAGGGAAGTGGGGACAACGTAGGACTTATCCCTACAACCAACATCAGCCCCCCTACATAGCCCCCCCCCCCCCCTAGTTAACCTTAACAACAAAATGACAATCTGACCTCGTCCTAAACCTAGACCAAAATGACCTACTCAACCTTAACTTCAAATTTAATTCCTGAAGGAATTGGAAGGCCTAGTAACCAAACACCTATCGAGGATATCTGACGAGAGCTATAAGATATTGGCCGACTCTTATGGAAAGATAACTAAATACAGGAATGACCTTAAATACTTTATACACTGTATTTTCAAACACGAGGTTAATTTTTGAAAAAATAAAATAAATAAGTAAATTAGAGAAAGACATACTCCCCTTACAATCGAGTATAAAAAATAGATATAAAATCTCTGATCAAGTATTATAGCCAAATCATGAGCTATGTAGACAAATGATCAAACAAAACTAAGCATAACATTAAAAATTCACAAAATTATAATATTAACTTATTACGCTTGAATTGTAAAAATTAAAATATATTACCTATAACTACAGCGACCTTATTTACAAACATAAAGGGTACTATATTGGTTAAAACAAAAATTCCAATATCAAATGATGTCCTGAATATTCTTAGCAACCATTATAAAACCAATCGTAACCTACCGAGTAAAAAAGAAGATTGATTGAGTAAACCTATTGATAGGGCATGTCGAAAACGCAATATATAATAATGATTTCACAGAAAATCAAAAAATATCAATTAGTAATGAAACATATAACTTAATAACCAAAACCTGTAAACAACACATGTAAAAGCAATAGAAAAATTCACATAATATAGATATTATAAAACTGAAAAACTTTTCTGGGAACAACCCTGAAATTATTTTCTCTCAGGCAGATAAAGCCCAACAAGTAATCTTGATGGATAAATCCGAGTATATTATCTTATTTGACGAAATGCTGGCAGACAAGACTAATTTTTACATCTATAAATGAGAATCCTTTCAATACAATTAACAATAACATCGAAAATTCATTAACGAAATCATAAAATAAAAAGCGCTGCAAATTATTACACACACGTTTATTATTTATGTATTAGATAGCCCTTTAATTAAACGAAGTCTACCTATTATTCATTATCTAAATATATCTGCAGAGGCATTGACGCCTACCTTAAATTTTACTAGTCTTTTGAATTTAACACAAGCTGACCAACCAACTGAAAATTAATGATATAAAATAAATCACCTAGCTACGCTTCACATGTCCATTTATAGACGTCAAAAGTTATAACAATCTGAATTCCTTTTGAATTAGATCAGCTGATACGATCGTCATAGTTTATTAGGTCATTTTTACTATGTTTCACCTGTTGCGATTCATCCCATTTTGAGTTTTTCCCTGTTAAAGTTTTAGCCCTTAGGGAGGAGAGCAAACCTACGAAGTTACAGCTACCTGGGTGGTTTCTTTCGATTCTTTGGGATGATATCTATGAATTATTATTAAACCTTATTATTATTAAATATAGTAAACCTGTATTAGATAGCCCTTCACCGCAGAACACTGGTCCAAAAAAAATTACCTACCAAACAGTCTAAGGAGCATTATCGGAATATAACTGAACGATGTCACCTACCAAAAGAAAAATCTACACTACATGCAGATACAACGGTACATGGATATGCTTTATCCCCCCCCCCCCCCCTCCCTATGATTCGGAAAGAACCAATAACTGCAATCGTCTCTTAGTATCCGAGATAGTACCCCTATCAAATTTCAACTTCCTAGGGGTGACAATTTTGCTCACTCAGCTAATTGGGAAAGAGGTAATAATTGCAGTCGTCACTTAGTGTCCCTGAGAGTCTCCCTATTAAATCTCAATTGCTTTGGATAAACAGGAGACAATTCAGCTCACTCAGCTAAGTAAAAATGGGCCATTCCTTTCAATCGATTCCTAATGTCCCTAGGAGTCTCCCTATCAAATCTCAACTTCCTAGGGTGAACAGGAGACAATCTAGCTCACTCAGCTGTGTAGGAATAAGCCAATAATTTCAATCGTCTCTTATTTTCTGCTTCAGAGATTAAATACGATAGAAATCATCATCTTTAGGAGCCCATCAGCTGATCAGACGTCTATGCATCGTATGTACCTACTGCTTACAAGTGCCTTCTACTCAATAGTATTCCTACCATGTGCCTAGTGCCTTCTTTTCACATTATTAGTTCATTACGGTTACTTAGCAACATTAGTTTATAACTTAGCGTAATAAATCAGCTTTCCTTGAAACTACAATGGCTCAGGGACCATGAGATTTTGTGATAAAATGAGAGCATTCCAAAAAGTGGCGAACAATTTTCCTGCTATGCAAACTAAGGGAGTTACACTTCGCCAGTAACGCATTGGTTGTACGTAAAAATCAGTAGAAATAGAAAAACCTAAGTATGAGGAAAAATATGAGGAAAAAACCGCGTTGCTGGCTCATAGCATTGATGGGTGTGAAGCGATCGGGCTGGCTACATTCTTGGACCAACTAGACCCCAAGTGGAGTCCATGTACGAAAGAACGGATTTTTTTCATCAAGTTAAAGGCCTTTTATAGCCAGGACGGCGGGCGGCCATAACAGTTTTGGAATCCACGCACCTTGAAACTTAAAGTGACAAAATTTGAGAGAAAATGAACATTTTTTTCCTATACGATTACAAATGCTTATCATTGGAAAAAATGAACCAAAATTATCAACAAAAATCTCAAACTCAACCCTCATAGTATAGAACGTAGCTTATAAGGTAAATTAAAAACACATAAAACACCTAATACATTAAGACCTGTAGTGTCTAAATGCAACGGACCTACCCAAAGGCTCTCCAAATATCCTACAACCCTTTACTTCTGACAACCGTTTTGATATAAGAAGTGCCTGCCTCCTCAAGAAAAAATTAGAAAACTTTAAAATAACGGATTCATACCTCCTAACTAGCTTTGATGTGAGGAAAATGTACCCTAATCTAAAAACTGAAGATGCGATTCGTGTAATAAAACAAAATCGGTCTGCCACATGCCAAAACTCCCCAATCAAAATCCTCGACCTCTTCTTAGAGGGCTTCAAGCTGTGCTGCTCATGAGAATATCTCAAATTCACTAATAAGTTCTATAAATACCATGAAATGGGTAATTTTTTATCATCAATAATTGGCAGACTTATCCTTAACCAAATATTAGAACAAGTTATAAAAACAAGAGGTAAACATATCCAATTTCTGTATAAGTATGAAGACGTTATCCTCTCAGTACATAAAAAATAGGTAGATAAACTTGAAGATGTATTTAATAAACAAAGCAAACACATCCAATATAATTCTAACAGCCGATTTCACTTCAAACGAAATTAATTTATAACTGTGCCTGAACAGCACTTAATTTAACCTCTCTTGAGTATTATAATACAGTAAAAGCTAAATTAGAAAGGATATTAATAAATTACACTAACCCATATAATCTTATTAAACAGCAAATACTTGAAACTATTATTTATCCTACTACCGCTATAGCTACCCAACTTTTGGAACCACAGGTACACTTCAAACCCGATATCTTAATTTTTGATGAGACCTTATTTCACCAACGAGTAAGATTTAATCTGGACAAGAATTCAACCCATACCTATAAAACTGCAGGTACTATAAATCCACAAAAAAAAAAAAAAAAAAAAAAAAAAAAAATAGCGCATTATTTTAACATTAATTTTAAACAACCTACGTAATCAATGAGTAAATCAAGAAACAACAATCACATTCATGAACAACCTAACAGTAGTAATAATCTTGATTATAAAAACAACAAAGTTAACAATAATTATATATCTCTACCCTTCCGACCAGAATAGGAGAAACTGTTGCAGAAAATAGTCAACAATAATAACTCTAATAATTATAATGTAGAGTGGATGTATACGCAAAAACGGTATACGCATTAAACTCCATTTAAAAATAGAGAACATTTGCTTACTTCAAGATTTAACGTATATAAAACACCTTGTAAAGATCGCAGCCTTTCCTATATTGAGGAAAGCCAACAAAACTTCTATAAACGCCTTAAAAAAAAAAAAAAAAAACATGATAATAATATACATAAATATAAAAATGAAACTGCAATAGACCAACATATGATAAATATGAAACACCAACCAGAATTCAGTAGTGTAACATCACTGACTATGCGTCCTATAACTAATATTCGCAAAACCTTGGAAAATATCCTCATTACCCAAGGCAAGAAAGATAAGTGAATAAGATCAAGTGAAGTAATAGGAATAAGAGAAGTTGAATCACTCACCTAGGTGAGCAATTTTTCCTCCTCATATCTGACTAATGTAATATCCATAACCTGTTTTTCTAATTTATAATTGTAACTCCCATAAAATATAGCATGTACACCATTACCTATACCTTTGCATTTAGCTTCTGTACTCAATATCACTTTCTCTCATGTAGTTCTGTTTAATGATTATCCTCCATACTGTATATCATCTGCACCACAATGTCACCAGATCCATGCAACTTATCATTCCTCTGCATGATAATGATAATGGTTATTTACCAGTCCCATGTGCTACCACTTATCTACTTCCTAATATGCATTTTCACATTTAAAAATGACCAGCTTTGTATTCCACAATAGAGCTGCTTTATGCTCGCCTGCCTCGGGAGTCGGTCCCAGTCCTCCGGACATCCTTTCACTATCTCCTTTTTCCAAATGGATTGTAATGTTTGAGATTGGAAGAAAGTGAGGAGTCTTCCAGAGTGTATTTCATTGTGTCGACCAGTTTCGCCTATTTGGCCTCCTCAGGTCATCCTATTGCAAGACAATAAATACATTTGGTGACAGCTGAAGGATAACTAGATGTACTAATATGTATATTTAATATAATAGTTTAATTTAAATAATGTATACTAGATGTAGATACTTAAAAGTTGGTACAGGTAGAATATACACTGCAGTCATTGAACGTTGGATTATAAAGCAGCTCTATTGCGGAATACAAAGCTTGTCATTTTTTAATGTAAAAATGCAAATTAGGAAGTTCCTACTTTCCTGCGGGAGTCGATTGACCATTCCAATTTGTTTTCTCACGAGAGAAGTTGGGCTCGCAAGGTCAACTCTAGAGTCGGTTGGGAATCCTGATCATCAATTACAAACAATAACTGAACTTACGATAGAAAGGACACAGTTTATATAGTCACAGGTGAGGGGAGATTGAATCCCGTTGGGCGAGAGAAAGGAAAGTGCATGAGGCACAACCAATTAAGTGTTTCCAAAGTGAAGGGTATTATAGCTAATTGGATCAGGTGACGGGAAGGAGGAGAAATGCTCAATCTGATTTTAACAAGGGGATAATTCCAAGCTTTACAGAAATGGATCAATAAATAGTGAAATACAATGAGAAATACCCTTATTTGAACAATTGTCAGACCTGTCACTTTTGAAATTTCGAAGTTTTCCAGTACATTCAACATACCTCCCTTTGAACGAAAATGAAGAAATTCCGCGAGCTGTCTATTTGCCTAATCAAAATTGTAACTATGATTGGACTCCCTAAGATGATATGCAAATTCAGGTTTGCCAATATTTCCCCTGAAATCCTTTGCATGATCGTCTATTCTTTCCCTGAACTTCCTACTAGTTTGATCAGAATACTCTTGGCCCCAAGAGCAATTTGTTTGATGAATCCAAATTTTATTTTGAACATTGATTTTTTCTTTAACGGACCCTAGTGAAGCTTCAAGTTGGAAGTGCCTAAACGTCTCACAACTATGACTTCATAATACTACGGAACGCAATTCAACTCCGTTCTAAAATTCTTCAACACCTTCCTCCTAAGAATAGTCATGTTTTCTTTCCATTCTAGAACGTTATGAAGAATAATGAGATGATTCCACTTTTATAATTGTTTTGCCTTCCTAACCATAAGTTTTGTGTTTATTTATAACTTACCCGTTGAAACTCATTTCATGTCAAATTATGATGAATAAAGCCTAAATCGTATAAAGGTATTTCACTACAATTTATTCATCATAATTTCATACCCACACGCTATGGACAAATTCTTAAAACCTGAGAAGTTTGACGGAGATCCGCACTTGCCCACGGCTACGCAAGAATGGAAGTACTGGGTAAAAACATTTGATAACTTCATCGCATCTTTTGAAAAGATCGACGATACTGGTAAGTTGAGGCTCCTCATAAACCATGTTTCACACTCAGTATACCTCCTTATAGCGGATAAGAACAATTACAAGTCTGCTCTTGACACCTTAGAAACTACTTACGTAAAACCCACAAACGAGATATACGCTAGGCACAAACTTGCAACTCCCAAGCAGTCATCCGACGAGACAATAGATCAATATCATCAAGTTTTACAACAACTGAGCAAGCAGTGTGAATTTGTAGCTGTCGATGCATATACGCATCGGAAAACCCACGTTCGTGATGCATTTATCCGTGGCATTAATTCTCATCAAATCAGACTCAGGCTATTAGAGTTTAATACGCTTTCTCTCGATGACGCAGTTGAAAAAGCTCGAGCTCTGGAATCAGCAAAGAATCAGTCAGCATCGTACTCTTCTGAGGTTATTCTTAATTCAACTTTCCCTGCTCCTCAGGTTAACGACTGTTCACAGGACGATTTTGCAAATTTGGCGGCAGCCCGGCCTTCACCCAAAGTACCTATCGCAAAGTGCTATTTTCGTGGTCGCCCACGGCACAAATCTCGCCAGCTGTGTCCAGCCATAAATGACGAATGCGAAAAGTGCCTCAAGATTGTTCATTGGGCAATTGTTTGTAAATCAACAGGTAAGAAGACTATCAACTCAAAATCAGCAGCGCTCATCGCTGCCTCCTCCATACTTGATAAAGCTACAGTTCCTGTTCAGGTAAATGATATACCTACCTTTGCCTTAATAGATACAGGAAGTTCAGAAACATTTATTTCTAAGGGGTTTGTTGAAAACTGCAATTTTAAAATGTATTCCACAACTGGTTGTGTCTCTATGGCATCAACTTCTCTAAGCACACCTATAACTGGTTACTGTGTAGCCCAACTGAAATTGTTAGGACATTGGTACATTAATACTAAACTAAGCGTGCTCCCTGATTTGTGCGCTAATATTATAATAGGTCACATCCGAAACCAACGAAACGACAGACCAACGAAAGGTCACCCTGGAATCCGAACCAAATCTGCAACTTCACAATGCATCTCCAAACATCTCTAGAAGTAATGATCCAGAGGAATCAGAAGCTCCCATTGTCGAAAACGCTCTTCGACGTTCATCAAGAGATCGACGTACTCCTGCACGATTAGAGGACTACGTGCTAAAGTTCTGAAGGATGGAAGAATAGATGATTCCACTTTTATAATTGTTTTGCCTTCCTAACCATATGTTTTGTGTTTATTTATAACTTACCCGTCGAAACTCATTTCATGTCAAATTATGATGAATAAAGCCTAAATCGTATAAAGGTATTTCACTACAAATAAGATCGTTTCTTTTGTCCGTGTGCCGGTTCTGTTTAATACTCGTATATTTTTCAAATAATGTTTGATTTTCTTCTATTCCGTCAGTTCTTATTAATTTTTTTGAGCAAGATAATCAAGACTGTTAACGATTTCTTGCGACATAGCATGCACCTGTGGATTCAATACAGCTGCATGTCCCTTCAAAACGCGGTCGCAGTTATGTTGTTCAGTTGTGATTACGCCAAGGCATTTAATTACCTGTTGTATCTCAGAGGTTGACATTCTCGTAGTTGCGGTTATTCGATGCGACACCGGTCGGCTCTTCGAGTGCTGCTGACTATGAAATACGGTCTTTGATCGAGTGGGTAATACTTTCTTTTCGTTAAAGCGACTAATCACCAAACAAACTCACAAGAATGCCCTTTTTTTAGCACTATCATTTACGTACTTTCGGAGGAGTCCGTCGCCACTAGCAAGTCGAGTACTGGGTGCGAGTGCTTTTGATGTAAAGACATCATCATCGGGTCGTCGAAGCAGTACTGGAATCAGTCAGTCAGTCTGTCACTTTATATAGGAGGAATGGCGGTGGAGGGGAAGAGAAGAAGTGGAAGTTCTTGGTGATGAGGAGAGAAAAGGAGAAGGTCTTGGAAGTAAGGAAGTCTGGCGAGTTATCGCTACTATTTTATATTCAACTACTACTTAATTACTACTTTTTTTTTCAAAAATCTATCCGTAAAATTTTATGAAAATTGTTCTTGCTGAGAGATAATCAAAGACGTAACCATACAAAACAAAAATTAAAATTAAAAAACTCGTGCGCTCGGCTCGGCTACCTAACTGGAACTCCTAAATTCATTTCTTACAGTAATCCATAAAATTATGTGAAGTGATTAGGATTTAGGAGCACAAGCCGGTTCAAGATTCTTCACTGTTGGGGAAATTTACCTGTAGATTGTTAATAAGTGAGATCAACAATCTCTAAAATGATTCGTTGACATGGCGTGAGTATCTTCGAGCATCTATTCCCTGGTTTTTTTATGGTTGAAACTGCTTGGGAATGTTCACCAATTAAAAGAACGAGTTTTACATTCATTTTCTCTTCTAAGAGAGTAGCACGTGCTTAATGCCGTTCTTCTGAATCCCCTGCCAAAGATAAGAAGTGAAAGAGAATAAGGAAAAATCGTTGCATTGCTGTCGCGGATTGTATAAAAAGATGTGGTCAACCAAAATCTCATTGAGAGCAGCCTAATCAAGGGGAATGACTTGATAAGAAAATCTTTTCTGAGTTTCAACAGCAACGAGTGGGTTGGCAAGGGGTGGAGGGACCTCAATTAGCCAGATTGCTCACGGCTGAGTTGGAGGAACAACTTGGATAGTATCGTTCATCGAGGATGAAAAGGTTCCAGAGTTGGAAAATTAGAAAGTACGATGCTTGGTCTTGAATAGCCTCAAGCGAGGAATTGGATTTCAGATTAGAATGAAAAACAAATTATTAAATAATGTCTCCTTTTAAATATATTTCAAATATAACATAATAGTTTGCCTAAAAATCAAGGAGTCAGAGAATGGTTATGCTAATTTCTCTATCATAAAAAAAACGAAATTCCGCAGAAATCCGAAGAATGAGTTTCTATAAGGATACCGCAGTATCGGGTGTGAATTCGAATATGCCCAAGTTCCAGTCGAATCGCATACCATGAGAGCGAATTAACGTAATTTTTCACATAGTATTTGTCTTTTTTCATCAATCGGGGCACACTGTGTGCACAAAAATTGTTAACTTTCAAATTAAAGAATAAAACAGTTCCTAAATAGTATTCTGCTATTTTTATAAACTAATTTCAAGATATTAAACAAATAGTTTGTAGTTTTTTTTAGACTTTTTAGCCAATTTCAATGAGATTTAAGAAAATTTTCTGCTCGATTTAGAACAAAAATTTCTGAATGTTCAAGTTCAACTGCAGCATACCCATTTTCTTCGATAGCCAGGCAGCCTTTAAAACACTTGAAGCCGCTCAGACCAGGTCAAGACTGGTTAGGAAATTTTGGGAAGTAGTCTGGAACTAACTACTAACCAGTCTGGAAAAACAACATGTAGGTACCTTGGAATAGGTACTGATGCAAGGTATAAACAGCTTCGTGGCAGTGGATATGAATGAAACACAAATATCACTGGGGAAGTTGGACAGAAATACGGGAAGTAGGTGGTGTACATACCTAGCTTCCGCACAAATACAGCCACTCTCAATCTCTCCAGGAGGGAAAAAAACTCTTAGTGAGGATAATGACTGGGCGTGGGTGCTTTAGAATACATCTGAATAGGAATGGAGCCTTCATAGGGGATCCAGTGTGCAGATTGAGTAAAGAAAAGATAGGAACAGCCTCCAGAATGCTCAGCATTCGATGAGACGGTTCAGAATATTTGGGGCACCTGACTCAAGGGAGATTGTATGGATAGACTACCTTGTGGGAAGTCCTTAGATTGGTGTGGGGAACGGAATTGGTTGCAAAACTTTTAGTTTGGAAAACAGGGGGATACTCCGGACAATAATCCACGGTTTCGGAGGGAAAACTAAACCCTCCTAAGACTCTGAAAATACTAATGATAATAGTATTGGTTTGCATTTTTGTATTGCACTCAATCAACCCTACTTATAATGATCATTACTATTGTTCTCTGAATAATAGCGACTCACATAGCGACTCCATCGTGATGATTTAAACATTGTGAGTTTAGATGAAGTGTTCATTTCGATCTTGATGGCTACAGCTAAGTTGTTTATCAGATATTCATCAACATCATCAATCTCATTAGCTGAGAAGTAATGAACAGTTGAATCATTGGGAAGCGAAAAGGGAAGATATACCTACTCTATGGTCTTCCTGGGCGATATTTGATAAAGTTACAGAAAGTTACAACGTGCCCCTATCATTCATTTATAAAACTGTCAATATTCCGAACAAAACAATTATAAAAGCATCACGTACATGATATGTGGAACTCCTACGCTCTCATCGTCAACCGAACGGAAAACTGTCAACACGCTCGACTATCGTAGCATCAAACCAGGTGAGAACATACCCCATCTTTTCCACTTATTCCGAGGACAAACCTACAGCATCCTTGCCCGATTTATGGAGGTTGCTATGAAACTCGCAGGTGCCGATGTTTCTTCCAGATGACTATACTGCAACGATAACATAGCAGTCATTTTCTCAAACTGTGCATCAACTGCATGGCTCCGCACTCAACAAATAATTACCCTCATAGCACGCCGCAAAATGTATGAGTATGTTCATACACGAAATACTTCTACACGAAAATGAGAAATCAGCGGGATCAGAGGATCAAATGTGTCACAGCGCAAATCATCACATGACGAATGAGCTGGGTAATTGATGTGCAAAGTGACCAACTCATAGAGAGGGCTATTTATATTAAAGGCGTGCGGAAATTGCAGAAAATCGCAATCTCGCACCTGTTGACAAGAACGTGCTTGAAGAGGGAACGGGACAGCTCCACTCAAAAATAAAGTTTATGCCTTTATTGGCATAAAGTATCAGTCAATAGGTCAACTTGGGGAAGGCATGCACGATAAAATTTAAAAAAAAAAAAAAAAAAATTCTCTTGCAAGTGAATTGCCACCTAAGTACGGGCAAATGAAATTAATGTCTACAGCATACCGATGTATTCTAGAGCTACAGATGTATTTGTCTGTATACATTCCAAAGCTTTTCAGAGGGGAGGGGGATTTCATGGGATTAAACGGCTTACGGGAAGAATTCCAGAACGATGTTAGGGCTATGCTTGAAGGTGACATGAATGAAATCAATAAATCCCTGACGTAACCAAAAAAAGCCCATCTCATCCTCCTACAAATTTCTGCAACATCAGTGGTAATCATCCAGCGGAGTGTTACGGCTTTCGAGTGAGCATACGATTGATTTGACAATATAAGAATTAATTTAAATATTTCATTGTATACCTATTTAAAACATCCACCGCCTAGGTCACAATACACAATTTTTTAAAACTTTTGTTCAAGATCACTAAATTCATTCTTCTACCGGAATACGGCAGCCCAACTCCACTCGGTACTGTCGCAACTTACTTACTTGAGACCTAGATATTTCTGTAGGATGGTGTGATGTGGCACCCGGTGACCAAAAGCGTCTGGTTAAGATATCACCGCATGACCCTATTTTCGGGCATCCGTCCTTTTGGGAAAATATCATTTACTTATATTATAACTTCGTATGATCGTTCTCCCCGCATCATCTAGTTTGTAGTGGTAAATCTGTAATAAAATTATGTAGAACTGCTGTCTAAATTGAATAACGATCGTATTGGTGTTCATTTGTTTCACATATAGGTACATAAACATTTACCTACACCTAATCACTGCAACTCATGAGAATCGTTACACGTACATATGCATTATACATCGCATACCATACGTACGTTATATGATTCCAGGCATTTGTATCTTAGTACCTCCATCAGCCTGCTGATGTGGTACGTTTTACAACATAAACTGGAAAAGGCCCATATGAAACGAGTAGACGAGGGGAACAAACAAAATTGAATGATTACCTAATAAATTGAAAAAAATTTGACTGCTCCTGAATTTTCTATACGAAGTTCTCTTAAGAATGACGGATGACGAATTTAAAGTGAGTATGGTCTAGCTCTTCATTCTTGATGTGTAGAATTATTTTACTGCTGTGTGTAGGATGTGGAGAACTCGATTACTACGTTAGGGTGGGTGACTTGAAACGGACGGGGGACTTGAAATACTTTGAGGATTGTTTGAATTTGTTCGGGGTAGCCTAACGGTGATGATTTTCAGGTTCGTTATCACTCCGTATTGTGTTGTGGTGTTTGTGGAAGGCATCTGGCTGCAAAAAATTAGGTCTGGCAAGCATTTTTTCATTGAAAAAAAATAAATAAATAAATAAATAAATAAATAAAATAAAATAAAATAAACAAATAATAAAACAATAATAATGAAAAACAGGACGTTTTTATGTGATAAGGGTCTTTTTAATATGTGATAAGGTTGATGTATTTTTTTTTATTTACTTCAGAACGCTTAGGGTTGTGCCTTCGATATGGATAGGGTTGACAACTTGAGCTTTTTCTGGTGCGTTCTATAACTTGTTGACTTGCCGCTCCCAGCTCCGAATTGCCGCTTCAGTAGTGAGGCGATTTAAGAAAAATTGTTTTGTGAAAGTGGATTTTTGTGAGAGCGTTGAAACGGTCATGTTGTAGCTCATTTTCGTTACTCTGAAGATTCGGATTCTACTTTATAGCCCAAGCAGCTAATACATTTCGTTAATTCCATTTTACAAATGATCTTTTTATTTGAAAATTGGCTAAAATGAAAGAAGTCTGATTTGTAGAATTTCGTAAGACATTGATTTCGATGATCCCGTAATGATAATTAAGAAACACTGTGATATCTATATGAATCTATGTAATCTTCAAAAGATTGTGGTTATATACCGTATTGACTGATAAAAACTCGAACCCTCAAATTCGTAAGAACGAGCGAACTGTATTTTTTTAAAGAATTGTTTTAGAGCATTCAAACCAATGTTAATCAATGCGTAGGAAGAATTACCTAATAAAAATAATAATCTTCGTAGGAAGAATTACCTAATAACAATAATAATAATAATAATAATAATAATAATGGTAACATGTAGCGACAATTCATTCAAAAAACGAACAAAAACCTGAAAAATTCTTCTCTCTAGTGAAACTAAAGTTTTTAAAAAATTTCCAAGTTCCAAATAAAAAATTTTTTTTTGTTCATTCTAAAACCGGAGATTGATCTTTTTTAAAACCCAAGATACTGTTGCAAGTCATTCTACTAATAAATTAATTAATCAAATGAATAAGTAAGTAAAGTGTTGTTGATAGAAGTAGTAATTTCACTTACATTCATGATCACAGTCCATTGAGTGTCAACCATCTGAAACAGAAAACAACATTTCCATGAATAGCCTACATCTAGAAGACAGTACAGACCCATAAAGTAAAAGTAAAATGAATAAAAAATTTAAAAAATACAAATACAAACATAAATGCATATATAGCATTTCCGAATTGAGTTAAACTTTTTCCATTTAGGTTTAGTCCTTTTTCATTTTGGTTTAAACCTTTTCCATTTAGGTTTAGACCTTTTCCATTTAGATGTAAACCTTTTCCAATTAGATTCAGACCTTTTCCACTTAGATTTAGACTTTTTCCATTCGGATTTAAACCTTTTCCATTTGGATTTAAACCTTATCCATTTGGATTTAAACTCAGGAAATTATCGTGGAGTTAAAGGTAAAAGTACCCAAGTCACAAATTCAACACGTGGGAAAATCAAATGCAGAATATTATGATTATTTAACTGTTGTTATTATTGGTGATCAATATCATCAAACTATGTATCCAACCTAAGAAAATAATTTATTAGCATATTTACCAAACTAACTTTAGAATTTTTAATTTGATTTTCGCACAATATGAATTTACCTCTTCGGTACTTTTACCTCTAACCTGACGTTATTATGCCACAACTTGAAAATTAAATCATGGAAGTGTTTTTTTATGCACAGAAATGTAATATATATAATAATGAACACATGTTTTTTGAACACAAGAATTTCTCATGAACGGAAGTTATAAATTAACAAATTCCTTCTCAACCAAACGCCTTCGGCTCCTTATCCATTGCCGAGATTTCCGATTCATAACAAGCTTTCAAAAATGCATATTTTCTCTTACTGTTTCCCTTTTTTTTTTTACTTCTAGCCTAATGAAATTTTGGTAGGTAGGCACTTACTTACTATGATGACGTTTTGATGGAGTTTAAATCCAAATGGAAAAGGTTTATATCTAAATGGAAAAGGTTTAAATCTAAATGAAAAAGGTCTAAATCCAAATGGAAAAGGTTTAAATCTAAATGGAAAAGGTCTAGTGGAAAAGGTTTAAACCTAAATGGAAAAGAACTAAACATGAATGGAAAAAGTTTAACTCAATTCGGAAATGCTATATATATATATATATATATATATATATATATATATAAATAAATATATATATATATATATATATAGCATTTCCGAATTCCTAATATGCCCCAACTTTATATAATATATATATATATTTATATATATATATATATATATATATATATATATATATATACTAGCCGCTCCGGCTCGCTCCGCTCGCCTCCACGTCCAGCCGGGGGGCAAGCCCCCCGGACCTCCCATTAAATTGCTCGCTTCGCTCGCAAAGTGTGGCATATAGGGAATGTTGCTCGCTTCGATCGCAAAGTGTGGCTGTATACATGGAATGTATAACAATTGAAACATGTAGGGGATGTTGCTCGCTTCGCTCGCAAACGGTAGATCTCTAAGGGTAGGTTTAACTTCTGTGGGGGATGCTGCTCGCTTCGCTCGCTTGAGGAAGTTATACTGCCCACCCAACTTGGCAGACGTTAATTAAAATAGAAATTTAGGGGTGGACTACCCCTAACATTTAGGGGGATGAAAAATAGATGTTGGCCGATTCTCATAGATACCGGATAAGCACAAAAAATTTCATCAAAATCGGTCAAAAATAAAATTAAAAAAATTTAGGGGTGGACTACCCCTAACATTTAGGGGGATGAAAAATAGATGTTGCCCGATTCTCATAGATACCGGATAAGCACAAAAAATTCCATCAAAATCGGTCAAAAATAAAATTAAAAAAATTTAGGGGTGGACTACCCCTAACATTTAGGGGGATGAAAAATAGATGTTGGCCGATTCTCATAGATACCGGATAAGCACAAACAATTTCATCAAAATCGGTCAAAAATAAAATTAAAAAAATTTAGGGGTGGACTACCCCTAACATTTAGGGGGATGAAACATAGATGTTGCCCGATTCTCATAGATACCGGATAAGCACAAAAAATTCCATCAAAATCGGTAAAGCCGTTTCGGAGGATGGACAGACGGAGTTTCATTCTTATAAATAATATATATATATATATATATATATATATATATATATATATATATATATATATATATATATATATATATATAAGTTAAACGTAATTGCTGCAAGATTTACCGAATGTTACATGATGATCTATGGTAGGACGCTGGTAAATGTTAAATGTTAGAAATATACGATTTCACTGATGGGATAAACGCTCGCGCGTCCGGCCTTTTGCGTTGGGCCCTTGGGAAGGATGCAACTGATTAGAGGTTACGGACAATGTTACTGAAGTTTCGTTCGTTAACATTTGTGTTTGGTTGGTTTTTATGTGATAATTTCAGTTATTTATTTCTAAACTGCCTGTTACTACGAATCATTGTGCCTCCGAGGTTTGCCGAAGTGATAGTAGATTAGGTTTATCAAATTATAATCATCAGGTGAGGTTTTTGACGGCTTTCCAAAGCCACGCCTTCCTTTCTGCAAAGCTCTTTCGGCTGTCTTATCTTACGGGGAAAGAGTTGAATAATTTCGTGAAGAGACATTTATCACAATGTGAAATTGGCGAGCAACTTCAGAGGTGAGTAAAAAAGTGTAAAAGAAAAGAATTCCCGAGTATAGCAGACGTGAAGGATACATAATTTGTTTCCTCCATTTCCCAGTAAATATGGAAAAGATAGATCCTAGGATTCATACTCCTTGTGGAGTGGTAAGTAATTTTCTACATTAATGATATAGGCAATTTATATTAATTTTAGCATTAAAGACATCATGCCGAGTTACCGGAGTTAGAGCTTTAAGGACTGCTCGAGATTTTCGAGGATAATATGGGTTGCTCTTGCAGCATACTCCTTAGTAACGGACTCCCCTCAACATGTTGTCCTACAGAACTGCCTTTAACATTCCCCGACCCACCTTTGGTGTTTGAAAAGTATTTACACCTATAAAAAATTCAGAAAAATACGGTTTCTTGGCTTGTTTTCTACATGTTAGGATGTAAGAATATTGGAAGAAGATCAGAGCACCTGCCAGTATAGAGAACTAATATTGGCCTCATTCCGAGTTATAAATGACATTTACTAAAAACATTAGCAGTCGCAGGGTGAAACATAACGGAAAGATATACAAACCGGTGGAATATGGTTAAGGTGATAACAGTTGAAATATTTTGTCTCACCATCCGTAGCTCAGTTAACAACGTTTCAAAGCTGCCGGTACGCAGTGAATAAATATTGTTGTGCGGTTGGTGGATTTCCTCCTTCAAAACCGCGCCGGCACAATTTATACTCTGGAGCCCAAGGGTGCTAACGTATCCGGGGACCGCGTATATTTTATTCATTTCATCAAGTTGATTGCCGCCATTTGTTGACGAACCTGAGAGAAAAATTTGGCGCGCAACTCTTCAGTCTACAACAACCTTTTTTGAACACCAAAATCCTTTATGTTCACAATTAAGAAGCCTGGCCGAAAATTTGTGGAACGAGGTACTTACCGCTGTATTTAGTCATCCTAAGACGTATTTTCATAAATTATAATTTTGTTTCAATAGGTCCTTCTTAGCGGAAAAAGTAAGACCATATTTTTCAATTAACGCCCGAAATAGGTCTTGAAAACTCTAAAATTGTCTTTTTGCTTCCGAGAATATTTAGTCTCCAAAATAAAAATTTCCATTCGCATTTTGCGTTTAGAACCATTCTGAACAATTTTCATTTCGTGCCTGTCTGTCTGTCTTGTGTCCACCAATCCTTATAACAAGCTTAATTCCACAGTTTTCATCCGGTTTGATGAAATTTTCAGAGAATGTGCGAATTAGAGTGAACATAATCCCTTATCAGTTTCGTTGACCCCAAATAATTTTTCAACTCTGCACATGAGCAAAAGCGAATTCTATCAAGCATAATTTCCTCACGCCCTGGTCGACCGATCTCGCTCAAATTTGGAGGATAGTTAGAGAAAAATTTGAACATTCCATAAAATTTTCAACCCGATCGATCATTAGGAGCTTCTGCTCATGTGCAAATGTGAAATCCTTGTAACAAGCTTACTTTCCACAGTAGGTATTTGTCCGATTCTGATGAAATTCTCAGGGAATGTGCAGATTAGAGTGTAGATGGTCCCCTATCAGTTTCATTGTTTCCAAACAAGTATTTCACTCAGCGCAAGCGCAAATGTAAATTACATAAAGCATCATTTTCTCACGTCCTAGTCGTCTGAAAACATACTCCATCTTAATTTACCGTTTCCCTCAACCATAGAAACCTGCGATGGAATCATAACATAATTTTTCAAACAATACCATGATCTATACATTCATGTTACGGTTAGGAGGAAGCTACGTGCCACACTTAACTAGGTAGACTTTTTTTCTTTTCTGCGATGTCCTTCAAAATCGTATCTTACATATTTCATACCGAGACTAATCTGACATTTCAATGAACAATTTTTGAGTATCCGAATATTTCATGCATGATCTCAAAATGAAATTTAGCACCTTTCAAAAACCCGGAATGTAAATTTTTAGCACGAAACTCCTGGTGGTTGACCGCAAAACGGATAGAATAAAAAGGAGTTTATAAAAGGAGTATGGGGATAGATGGATGGCGCTCAGGGCTCCTTTCAAGCGAACGATGTATGTAATTTTGCTTAAGATCAAATGTTGTCCCACTTCGCCTTGCTAACGCAGAGATCTTCCAACCCAGGCATTATAAAGTGATCACGCGAAACAGCTCAGTAGGGTAATATGTTGTCCACATCATACGATAACCCCCCCCCCCCCCCCCCCCAACGTTGTTGCAATGGTACTACTTCAAGATGAATAGATTCCATTAATCAAACTAAAAAAATAAAATAAATAAATCCGTCTGTCTGTCTTACGCGACGACTGGATATGGCCTAAAAACGAAAAAAAAAATTCTTAGGCACTCAATAGAATCTTCAAAAATGTGAGAAAAAATGTCATTTTCAATGGTTTTTGACACGCTCAAGCGGACTATTGCCAAACCTGTTGAATGAATCGTTTTGCGATTGGTCGAGTAATAACTTTTGCGCATACGAGAAACTGATAACGATTGACACAGGCAAAACTCCGAGTCTAATTAGATTTTGATGAAATTATCAGGGATTGTGCGGGATAGCTTCTAGGCGGTCCTCTATAACTTTCATTGCAGTCACATAAATAGTACCTAGTCTGTGCGTATGCGCAAACGTTAATTTATTAGAACGTAAATTTCTTATCATCCATTAGTCCAATTTCGTTCAAACTCGGGAAGTAGACAACATGTTCTAGAATAGCATCACTGTTACCTTGAAAGTTTTTGAAATTTAGATTTTAGCGAATTTTCGTAGAAAATGAAGTTATTGCATTGGCTCCAAAAATTTTAGAATAACAATTTTTTAAAAATAAGACGTATGTATAAGACGATAACTCTGTTTAGAATTGAGGTCGAAAAATCAAGCTTCTCAAATGGAAAGATAAGTTCGTTAGCCAACACTTTTTGAGCACAATAAATTGGTCGAATTTCAAAAACTGTGCTCGAAAAATCACTAATAATGGCTAAGAACGGCTAGAAATCGCTAAGTTTATTTATTTATTTATTTTGCAAAATCACTAATAATGGCTAAGAACGGCTAGAAATCGCTAAGTTTAGTTATTTATTTATTTTGCAGAATTTTGGACAAAAGAGGTTTATCAACGATGAACAGAACATTAAAAAATGTATGGACAAAATTATGCTGAAAAATGCATTAAAAATGCAATAATATATACTTAAAACTCACGCCCTGTCACAACTGTATTTACGAAAATTCAGTCGCACAGTCATGCTGCGTGACGGGAACTTTTTTTAATATGTCAGCCCCTTAATGCTACCCTTTAGGTTTGATAAAAATTGATGTCGAGGTTTTAGGATCCACTAGACCCCAAATGTGATTTAAAATCCAAGTATCATCAACTTTGGTCAAGTAGTTTCGGAGAAAAGGTGTGGACGACGGACGGAAGAATTCAGGAAACAAAAGTTTTGATTGAGGGGGGGGGGGGGGGGGGGTTGATTTTTTTTTTTTTTTTTTCATTGGTCGATTACCAAGGTTCACTATTGAAAATGATAAACTATCGATTTTGAGCCGTTTTTTTCTGTTAAGTAATTTTTAAAGCACATAATAAGAAATTAGAGAAATTTAATGAGGGCGTAAAGGGCTGACCGATAACAAATTCGTGTGAGTGTGTGTGTGTGTGTGTGTGTGTGTGTGTGTGTGTGTGTGTGTGTGTGTGTGTGTGTGTAAATACATTCAGTTCCATGAATCCTTTAACCGTTAGCAATACATAGCAAAACATCAATTCAATGGAACTTCAAACTAAACTGTACGCATTTATTATCATAAATTCTAGTTACCCTAAATCAGCGAATACTGCTAATTTCCATGTTTTGTTGTTGAAAATAAGACAAAACAATTTTCAAAGGTGAACCATCATTATTTCTGAATTCTATCTTTCAAAAACAAGGTTCGAATAGATGAAATGTTGAGTTTAAAAAATCGTGTTTTCTCCTCTCTTTTCTACCTTTGTGTGCGGTCCACCGTTCGATGCTTTTCTCATAAACTACTTGACTAAAGCAAATCAGCTGAGAATATGCCTATTATCTCAACATTACTCCTAATCAACCCCAAAGGGCGCAGTTTGAATGTTGAAATATTAAAAATCGATATCATTAAAACTTCTGAAATAAAACGGTATTTTTTCGTTTGATAATGAGTCAACCCAGAACGTTGTACGACCAAATGTTCGCACTGAAAAAAATGAAGTATAAATTTCCACGAAAAATGAACTGTTCCATTTGAACTTGAAATGGAACTACGTTTTGAACACATCATATTATTATATTTAAATTTTTCCTAGTATTTTCTTCCGTCTATCTTCTTAGCAAATTTTCGTAGAAAATGAATCATTGCAATGGCTCGTAAAATTTTAAAATCAACATTTTTGAAAATTTTCTTCATTGAAATCCGTATTGAGGCATTCTGAAACGAATCCTATAGTTTAACGCTTTTTCAAATATATACATAATATGTATAATATAAAGACAGACACGTAGAAAACGAAAGTCGTTAAAAATGATACAGTATGAGTACAATGCGAGTGAAAATTTTGATTTTAGAGTTAAAAAAGTATCCATTTTCTGGAAGTGAAATATTACTTCCGCTACACGGAAGCAAAAGTACGTCGGGTAACCCTTGTTGTAGAGTCCGTGCGCACTCCAGGCGGATCGGCCAGCGCACCGTAAACATTGGCGAACATCGGCGCGTTCGCCGCAGTGTGTACAAATCTTTATAAAATCATGCCCGGTTTCCTAATGTTTACTAAATCGTTCGAATCGTTTGACAATAATCCAACTAATATACAGTGCTTAACGTTTGAATAAGTAGGTTATACATTTATTATTTGGGAATTCTGCTGAATCTCTTGTTGTGTTTGTGCAAGTGTATCGGTGGAAACGCTCGGTTAATCTCTTTATCTCTTGGTCTATCAGTCCAATTGCACATTTAACCAGTCCACCATAGCCTACAAAACGACAACGTTGACTACTAACAGGGTCTATTGTCTCCACCTCTCTTCTTCTCCACCCATGGGATAACTCACCTTCGAATCAGATCCGTCAATCCCAAAGCCCTTCCTTGATCCAATAATTACGCCAAACTGCACCTCTCCAAATCACCCATCTGCGCTTCAATTGAAGCCATTCACCCCGGCGTGAAATTTGTGTCGTTTCCTCGTGGACCTCACAGCGTTCTTAGTTGGTCAAGCGGTCACTGGACCCATTTGTATTCAGCCTGCAAAGTTTTATTGTTCACATCTTTCAGAGACTGAGGGGTGAGTAGAGCGATTTCTACCATTCCCATAAGAGCCAAAATTTGGTTATCGCTTGCATCCTTCTAGTCTGTCCTACCAAAACACAGGTTTTGTTTATTTAATACAACACGGGTCAACCCCAATTACAAGATACAAGAAATATACAATAATAATAATAATAATGATGAGACAAAAACAACAATAAAAATGTAGGTTACAAAATAGACAATAAATACGTAGGAATATATAGAATAAATAGATAAATAATTATGAAAGTTCACGATACACAAATTTTTATGTACCTACCTATATTTTTTTATAATAGATAGGTATGGGTGAAGGGGCAGGAAAAATATGTCGGATTCCGTATTAACCCTGGATTACAACCCTCTGTCTAAACGACGTGGCAGAATTAAATGTTTTGGCGGTACGCGATAGTGTCGCGCTCTATTATGTTTTCACTCAAGGTAGGTATGCTTCAAACAGTACAGAGTCTGACGCCGGCGGATCTACTTCGCTCTTCAGACCAGCAGGTGTCGATTATTTAGAACTCACGGTGTCCTTTTGACGGAGTAGTTGTAATAGGTAAAATTTTTTACCCGCCCTTCTGCCGAGTGATTGTAATATCGGTTATTCGACCCCTTTTTGTATGAATCATTTGGCTTCATCAAAATCTGTGGTAGAATTCTTTCTAGCAGACTAAATAGGTACCTATCTAGGTTTGTTTTTCATTGTCTGATTTTGCTTAAAATTCGGAGAGTAGTTAGGGCCTCTCAATGGTCCCCCACAAAGTTCTTCATGATAAACACACTTCAAAAATGCGTTTGGCTCAGCCGGAAAAGGGGTTTCAAATTCGTTGGGTTTGCATCAATCCCATTGAATCATTAGGATAAAAAACCGTCATAATGTCGCATTCATGAGTCATTCCAAATAAGCTATGTGCCATTCGCATTCCTACTTGACAGAGTATATATATATATATATATATATATATATATATATATATATATATATATATATATATGTGTGTGTGTGTGTGTAAGTGTGTGTGTGTGTGTGTGTGTGTGTGTGTTGTGTATATATATATGTGTGTGTGTGTGTGTGTGTGTGTGTGTGTGTGTGTGTGTGTCATTCCGGATTGAGATAAAAATTCCGTTCTTTCTCCAAAAAATCAATCATTCCAGAAGAAAGGATGAGTTCGTTGGACAAAACGTTTTAAGCACAGTGAATTGGTGTACTAAAGAAATCACAAAAAATTATAAAAAACGCGCTGGTGTCCCTGTATTGTTTATATTGGCGTAATCAACCACTCCTAAGTTCTCTGATTGGTTCAAAGGAATGGGAAATTCATTGGACATTCGCCCCAAAAATCTCATACCGCCTAGAAAAACCTATATATGTGAAAATGTACTGCGAATTTCATATGCTTCACTGAAAATTGCGCGGCGTCATTGTTTTGAGGCTTTATTTGAAAACTTTGTTATGGCCTGGATTGAGGTGTTTTTTGTCGTTACACCTCAAAATAGGCAAATTTCAAATTCTATTATTTAAATTTTAAATTATCCGTCGTTATGACGTGCCAGTTGTCATGGTGGGGGTGTAAGGTAAGGTTGTAATTCAGCGTTAATTGAAGAAAACAGATTTGCATCACGGGCTAAACGGTTTAGGATTTTCACTGTAAGACATACAAACAATTGAAAATCACATTCAATTCTTGAACTTTATTCTAAAGACCCATTTCATTGCTTTGCTATAGCCGAAAATATGGCGTGACGCTTGTTTAGTTCGTGTATTTTCAATAACGAGTACATACTGGCCTCATAGTAAGATCTCAAGCACTAGGTACATCCGACTGTTCCAACGTTGTTTTCCTTTCAAATTAAAAAATCCAGTCCTACTGACCCAAAGCATTAGGTACAGATGACTGAGAAAAATAGGAATGTGACTCATATGATATACGACGAAAACTACATATCATGTAGCATCGACCTATGAGTGAATTTATGTCAAATTTACAAATTCTGTAGCCGCATTTTTCTTTGAAATTTAAGGATTTGCTAAATGAAAATTGTTATGGGAAAAGAGTCAAATTTATAGGAGCCAAACTTTTTCTCCATAGTACTACAACGAAACCCAATAGTTTTGCCTTTTTCGAATTTTTGAAGTAAATTCGTAGTAGTACTGTTTCGTAAACAAAATTTTCTAATGCAAAAATTTTCATTGGTATGGTCTATATACATATATTGATATATGTTTATTTTACGATTTCTTGAGTCGGCAATTATATAAGCTTCGTTCTCAGTGCGCGTTCTGACAGTTGTCGAACTCATCAAAACTGGGACGGAAAATCCCGGGGCGTTCCAGAATTTGTGGAACCTCGTTCTACACTGCGAACGACTTCAGAACTTGGAAGTGGAATAACCTGTTGTTGTTTGTAACCTCACTCAACTCGTGTTACCTTCTGGTGCTCCTTTTCAGAATATTTTTAGTGCCTGTAAATAAATGACTTATTATGCCCGTGAATATTACTTAACTAGGTACTTATTACCCTACGGCAATAAAAAAAAAAAAAAATAAATAAATAAATAAAATAAAATAAAATAATAATAATAATAATAATAATAAATAAAAAACTTTCCACGATGACAGAGGAGTATACTCGAAAAAATTTGTGTTTCGTGGATGTAGAAGAGATCCAACTATAACTTCAATCTCGTCCTCATCGTCTACAAACCATGAAACAACCATCGCGGAAACTACCGCTTCCCGAACTTGAGGAGCTGGTTAACATTTCGATCATAGAATAGGTACTTGTACTAACGTATAGAGACTAAAGTATTATTTCGAAGAAGAAGAAGAGAGTTGTTTACTCCACGAGATCCGAAAAATTGTGAAATGCGCATGCGATAACTACGTCCTTGCGTTCGAGTTCTGACAGTTCCGAAAAAAAAAAAAAAAAAAAAAAAAAAAAAAAAAAAAAAAACGGGGACTGTCAGAACCGTTCGGATTCGCAAAACACAGCGAATGCTGAACTCGGCGTTCTTAGAGTTCCGGAACTGGGCGTTCTGGCACTGCGAACGACCAAACTCGAATGCGCTTGCCCTGAACTGTTCCGAACTGGCAGAACGCAAACTGGGAACGAAGCTTTAGATTCCTAAAGTACCTATGTTTCGGTTTTCAGTCACCACAATCATGACCATTCTAGTGGAACTAAAACTTGAACGAGATCGCATAAAAGGCGGTTATTAGGTACTACGCAATCGTTTATAACGACCATATAGAGAATATTACACAAATCTATGATATGGAATATGGAAGTTACTGCACACTTGATCAGAGAGTTGCATCTATTTAATTTATGTTGTATCTTATACATTTAATTGGTCACTCCCAATCAATCATTGACTTAATTTTCGGTGGCTTGAATGGCGTTTATTTTGTATGCACCAAAATACTGGTGTTCAAGTGAAGGAGTAAACGCAACCGATCCCTGGCTAGCAAGAAAAGGAAAATACAAAACAACGACGAACAATACAGACAAAACATTAAATTATTAGTTATTTATAAATACTCCTGAATGTCTTTCAGCAATAGAACGCTGCATCATGCTTCGATTCGTTATTAAGTTCGAACGATTCATTAACCTTATGTGCATTTTCTAGTATTCTATAATCGTTGTTGTTAACAATTTATAAGAGTGGGTACCTAGAAGTCATTCAGCAAGTTCACAAAAAAGTTCCAGTCGTGCAGCATGATCGTAAGAGCGGATTTCAATGAAAAAAATATTCAAATATTTTGATTTTATGGTTTTTGGAGACATTGCAATAGTTTCATTCTCTACGATAATTCGCTGAAAAGGTCGATGCCTGTATGGCTGTTTCCCAATGTTTTGATTTTTCAGTTTTAACATTCTGTTTTAGCCATGTTTATGAAATTATGATCAATTCTCAACACGTTTCAAGTATACTGGTTTGAATTTTGGATTTTCAACCCATTGCTCGAGTCTGTATTCAGGTGATTTTTGAATAGAAAATCAATTTGTTGATAAGTCGGTACTATATGGTCAATATGACTTGTACGGGTAGCTGTCAACAAGCGCTCGACTGCAACATTGAACCAAGATTGAAAGCAGCAGGAAAAAGGAGAGAATAATATAAGAAAGTTCCCGAAAATTGAAACGAAACTCGCAGGAAGGTATATAACCTCATATTACTTATCTATATCTAGCAAACGAACTACCAAGATGAGCCACATATGTGCAGCTGGAAAAAAGTATTTTGTTACGGCGTACTGCTGTGTACGGAAGACGATTGGATCCTTCCGGGACACGGGCGACCTCCTTCGATATTGCTGTATGTGTATTCACTCCTTCTCCCTCCAACCCTTTCGCCACTACCAAACTTCATTCTTCGCTCCCGTCTCCCATTTTACCGTCGATACTGGCTTCTGTACCATTTTACTATTAGACTTTCCGGCAGGAGCAATACGCAAAAAGGAAGACTGCATGTGACTTTATTGTAAGGAATTATTGCGAAACTCCGGAAGTGATAAGTAATATCGTAAGTCTCACATCCCGCGAAAATAAGAAAAGAGGAAATGATAATTGGGATTGTGAAGCTACTACTTCAATACAAATTGAAATATATATCTAAATTCCTTGGTGACAGAAATGAAAACTATCCGTTGCTGCCACCAAATTGTATGTTTGTAATCTCAGGAGGATACGAAAAGGGGAACGAATTTGTCGATAAATTTTGAATAAGAATGGGAAGTGTATTGCTGGGTAACCCATTGATTTAAAAGAAAACCAATTTTATGGCAATAAAAAAATCGTACTAAATAAAATTCGGTGATTGAAAAAAGATTTTGGATTTTTTTCTTCAGTTTTCATAGATTTTTTTAGCAAATACTAATGAAATTTAATATATATATATATACATACAAATGTAAAAGCGCAAACTTCAGGAATCGTTTCAGGATGCCTAAAAACGGATTTCAATGAAGAAAATTTGCAAAAATTTTTATTTAAAAATTTTCCGACCTATTGCGAAAATTTGCCAAACCTGAAGTTGAAGTCGATCTTCGCCAAAAATCTGGGGTCACCCTCGCATCATGCTGATTGAATTTTATAGATTGCCCGTGCAAGAGCGCCCTTAATTAATTCATTATAAATTAGTTAGGAAACCCATTAGCAGACTAAAGACAACTATGTTGGACTACAGGAATGTACTGTCAATCGAAAAATAATTTACTGGCAGATAAGAAGTTTCTAAAAATTATAAATTTTCATTATTTTGTCGAAATGATTCGAATACCAACATTAAAAAAATTCCGCCAAGTTAGGCGGGCATTATAGCTCCCTCACTCACAGTAACATACGCGTACAGAATTAGTTTGAAGAACCAACTGCAACCAAATCGACGTTATCATGAATTCATGGGTGCGCTTGCGCACTCGCTACAATTGGTTCTATGTAAATGAAATTTCTAGCATCTATGAGCTAACTCACATAATTCCAGAAAATTTGATCAAAAATGGTTCATCAGTTTCTAAGTTTCATGTTTGTCAACCAACTTCAGTTTTTTGCATGCTCAATAGTTATTAAACAACCAATAGCAATAAACGTCATATGAAATTTCTCTGTACGTCATGACAAACTTCCCTCCTCGTTTGAACTTAATCAGACTAATAGATCTTTGGAAACCAATTTTATGAGAAATTCACGTTTGCGAATAAGCACACCCCATTATTGATCTGACGAAAATGAAATTCATAGAAGAGCATCTAGAAACTAACCCGCAAAATTCCTCGAAATTTCATCAAAATCAGAATAAAACCTAGCATAGAAGGCGACAAGGAATTGGCGCATACATACGGACGTAGACGGAACCAAAATTGATCCGATAGTTTTGAAAAGCAAAAAAAGTGTAAATTTTGGTTTTGGATCCATTCAGGAGATATTTGAATGAATGAATCGATCTACCTGATTCCGAAATAAAATTATAATGTCAACACAATGCAGTAAAGAAGGAATGTTGTAATTCACTCTCGTAGTCCCATGTAAAAGTATTTCGCTCAATTAGGTATATCCCATACAAGAGAAACCTACAGTTTCGTATTCATATTGATTTTGGACGATTCCACTGGAATTACTAGATAATGTTACAAGATAAACTGCATGTTTAATCAGCCATGAAGAGCGATGTCTATTTGACAAGTCTGCGATATTTATAATAATTACCCCAAGCTATAAAAGAACCTACCCTCTTCCAAATAAATGAAAAAATAAATGCCACCTTCGTGGAATTTGATGGATTCTCCGGGTCAGTAAACCATTGCCCATTATTTCTTCTTCCCTTCCAGATTAAGGAAATTCTAATTTAATATTTAATTATGATAATTTATTCGTAATTATACATCTTTGAATACTTCAACTTTTAATGCAATAAAAAATAATGATAATGGTACAATTTTTAAGAATTCGATAAATAGTGAATTCAAAAATTGCAGCTTTAGTGTTGTCTTTAGCCCGCCCTCTCTGCCATGTTCCCATTATAAGGAACGTCGGGCGAGTTAGCGCCTTTAATAATACTTACATTCACACTGTTAAACTACCTAAAAAATAATATAACAATTTAATTACTTTTGATAATAATAATAATGATGCCCCGTAGGGGGGGGGGGATCCTTCAGGTCCTACAGGGTTGGCGTCCCTACGGCCCCGAGCGAGCATTGGTTCACCCTAGGTGATAGGCCTAGACGTTGATCCAACGTGCCCTCCATGTTTGTTCGTCTGATCTTCTGGCATCAGGAAACAAGCGTGTTAGGTCTAGTACTCATCCCTCCCTCTCTTTTCCTTTTTCCTGATCTCCCTTCAGAACTCTCAACACGGTCCTCACACAAACACATGTCACAACACAAAACACACTACACACAGGGGGGCGAGGCTTGTGCTACAACCTCTGGGGGCCCCCGTAATGTGAAGGAGGGAGCTGCAGGTTCGGTACTCCTGCCGGCGGCGGTAGCCTCGTCAGCGGTCAGTGGGCTGACCCAAGTAACGTCCGTAAAAATCCCCCATGTCCTGTATTACCGGTTGGCGGCCGAGTTGGGATGTTGCAGGGCATGTGGGGGCCCCCCTCTTGACCCACAACGGACCAGCGAAGAGGCTATAATCAATAGGCAGGTGGAGGTAGCATTGGACCCGATGTCCTAAGCGACACCACTATACACTACACTTAACAAAATACACTCAGACACACACCTCCCTCGAAAAAACAATGAAATTGTCCAATACTAATACAGCGGGTACTAAAAGTGCCACCAGCGACTCCCCCAGGGGCTCCCACCCCAGCTGTGGAGGTCTCCACTCCGCCTCCCCCAACTCCACCTTCCACCCAAATGCCTTCCCATGTGGAGGCAACCAAGAATGGCGAGGTCCACCTCGCCATGAGTACAGAGACTAAGGTCTCTGTTGTCAGTACTAGCAACTCAGTGTCTCCAGCAGTGGAGGCACCCAAGAATGGCGAGATCTCGCTCACCATGGTCACAGGGAACTCTAACCCTGTTATTGTTACTTCCCCAGTGGGAGGTGCAAATAATGAAATTCCTTTAAACACTGGAAAAGGAATCGCTGATTGTAGAGTCCTCAATAGTGTAACCCCCACTGAACAATCAGATGCTGTTGTGAAGCCTATGAGCTCACCAATGAAACAGCATGATCAAGACCAAATACCTAAAGTGACAAGAAACTTCTTTAATCTTTTCAAGAAGAATGGATTCCCACGTTTTTATACAGTTGACAAGGGGGACGGTTTTAAAACCTCCAGTCCCCTAAAAATCGGGAATGCAACCAACAACAGGCAAACCAACTGAAATAAAAATCGTTTCCAACTCTAAGGTTCACGTTAGAGTAGCCTCGGAGGAACAGGGATTAAGACTTGGAAAAATAGTAAAGTTGGGAGAGACGGAAGTCACAGTCACTCTTAACCAGAAACTTAATACTTTACAGGGCACGATCCGTTGCCACTACCTTCGATCATGCTCTGCTGACGAGATCCTCGAGAGTCTCAAAGAGGATTCAGTCATTGAAGTCATCCCTCTTCTACGTGGTAGGAGCATCAAGGGGTCATCTGACACCTTTTTGCTAACATTTGAATTACAAAATCCGCCCAAGACTGTGTCACTTGGTCCCTTGCCTTGTGACCTGCAGGTAAGGCCTTTTATTCCCCCACCAATGCTATGCTACAAATGCCTTAAATTTGGGCATACTAGCTGCAGATGCAAGACTGAGCATGAAATGTGCGCCTGTGGTCTTCCACAACACAATAGGGCGGAAACACTATACTCAAAGCCCCCAAAGTGTGCCAATTGCAATGGCCTGCATGGAGCACTCTCTAAGGCGTGCCCAATCTTTAAAAAAGAAGTTGCCATTCAATCCATTATGGCAACTGAAAATGTCCCTTATCCTGTGGCCCGAAGAATGTGCATTGATTGTATTTCCAAAAAGGAATCATATGCATCCAAGTTGAAGCGATCCGTTGAATGGACACTGGCCATAGACCGGCTAATCAACTCCTCCCCAGCCATCAAGGCTGGCCCAATCCCCTCACCCCCATTCACCACAATCACCACCCTCCCCCAACAATCCCCCTCCCCACCTCACTGAAGGCATCCTCCAAATCCCCCACATCAGCAAAGGGGGATGGCTCCAAGAAAAATGTGAAGGAAGCTTTTATGGTCCTCACACAAAAATTCCGGACGAGGCGACAAATTACGTCAGCCTCCTCCTCCCCCAACTCCTCTGGCTCCGAAACGGAGCTCGACCAGGAGCCAGTCAGTGGCGGCTGGACCCAGGTTAGAAAGAGGAAAGACACACGATCGGGGTCTGCATCACCACCCCCTCAGGCCCCTTCTAAGAAAAAGAAGGGCTGGCCAAAGGGCAAGCCCAGAAACCAGCATTGACTGCTTCATTGTTCTCTCTAAATAATTTATATATAATTATTATGACCACTCAACCTAATAAAACCATCTCTTAGTGCTTCCTTCAGTGGAATGCCAATGGTATATATGGACGACGTGATGAGCTGAGATCCCTACTAGGATCATACGTGCCAGTGGCAGTAGCATTACAAGAGACGCACCTGAAACCACTTGATGGGTTCAGTATGCGTGGCTACCCTCAGAAAAGACGTGACGCCCCAGCCCAATGGTAGGGCCCATGGTGGCGTCATGACCATGATAAGAAATAATGTGCGAGGAGAGGAGGTGCCTCTCAACACAAACCTCTAGGCAGTGGCTGCCAGGGTAGCAGTCCCTACCCCTGACAGTCTCCATCTATCTCCCTGGTGGAGTTTGGGATGAGGGCGCTTTTGTTGACCTCATTCGTCAGGTTCCTAGCCCTGTGCTATTACTTGGGGATTTCAACATCCATAACACCTTGTGGGGCTGTGAATCTACCACAAGGCACTGCCAAAGCCACGTTCAGGGAACTGGATCTCCTCCTCCTGGACGATGGCTGCCCAACATACTTGTCGCCTATCCGTGGTACAATGTCCGCAATCGACCTTGCAATGTGCTCTCCCTCCTTGGGGGGTACATTGGCTTGGAATCCTTTGCCGGACCTTCATCACTCAGACCACTTCCCGATCAAAATTGATACAGAAAGTCGGCATTCACCTTTCACACAAAGCAATTGTAGCAGGTAGCGCGGTATTCTTGTAGCAACCGTAGAATTATATTGCGTTAGGCAAACAGTGGATGGGAAAGATTTTAAAATGTCGCAACGGTCGTGCCACTTGATTATTCATCATGTGCAATCGATAGCATTAGTTACTGTGACCTTAGGTTCACTCATAGAGAACTCCACTAAGAACACACTGAACCACTCGAATGAATGGGTTTTGAATTTTTGACTATACTGTCTATACTGACAGAAATAGTATATGGTATCACGTTGGTGTTCGATAATGAAGTAATGAGTAATTATTATTTGACGACTTTTTGACCTCGATGGATTAGAATGACTTCGACGTGCTGCATGAAATTGACTTCTTAATCAGTACCGCTTTTCAAATGCAAACAGTCGACTGAAAACAGACTAAAATATGATAGTGGCTGGTATGTCAGTTGGAATATCAAGTACTCGTATATAAATCCCAAACAGTTAATTAATGAGAGGATCACATAGATAGGGAGTAAGGCCGAAAAAAGATGTATAATGGAATAAAAAGATCCGCCCAGTCAAACAACGTTTCTGCACGCCATTAATAACCCACAGGAACAACAATGCATTGAAGAACCAATTACTTAGCGCCATTCGGTTATTACAAAGCACCACAGGCGATCTTGGTGGGTTAGGCCTAACAGCAGATGATTACAAAGAAACGGTTCGCAAAAACTGACTGTAGGAAAAAGTCAATAGTGCTTCTGAATAAAATTTCTTGAACAATGTTCACATGTTTGTGTGTATCTGGCTGTATGAGATATACCTAAAATGCGTGTTAATTAGGTTTGTCAAGCATTTCATCATGTTGACAGGGGACTATGGATGATCAACGGAACAATGTCCATCAAACACAAAAGACGAGATTCATATTGGTAAGTAATGCATGCATTACAGGGACGTCTCTATGAATGAATTGTATATAATTTCGGTGAGAATTAAAAAATAAAAAATAAAAAATCATGATTTCTCGAAACTCCCCCTGGATTAGTTTCAATAGATCGTCCTTCTATTGACGAAGCCTAGTTTCCAAAGAACGTCCTAAAAATGACAAGGGTATGAGAAGAAAATGCTTGATTTGAGACGTTAAGACGATTATAGCTGGCAGCCGAAATCCATTGCCTATCAAAGCGCTAAATGCGATTGACAGGAATGGAACATAAATATGGGGTTATGAAAATCCCAGCATTCCATCTAGGAATGATTGAGTTTAGAGTATAGTTTTGAATCGATCTAGATTAAATTAAGCGAGATAATGCCTAATGGCTTAATCGAGGGATCGAGGGGGGATTGGTGAAATCGGTCCTAAGTGATCAGGCTGGTTGAACTGTCTGAATTCAATGTTATATGTAGGCCTGTTGAGATAAGCGCTGTTCGGAAATAATGGTGTAATGGCAAATATAACGCTTCAAAGGAGTCTAGAAAGATCTTGACTTTAGATGGGAAAGGAGAAAGAGAGAGAGAGCATTCATCCGATGTTAGGTAGAGAGATCACAAAGCTACAGGAAAATTGGTGCGGGAAGTAGTATCTTCCTGCAGGAGGAAGCCTTTTAGCCCAGCAAACTACTGCGGTTTGACTCGAGAGGTACGAAAGGTTAAGGTTTCCAGCATCAAAGGTTATTGATCGGTCCGGAGGGGAGTGCGATCGAAGATAATGGGGTGGCAAATTGATGTTGAAAAGTTTTATCTCCATATTAAACTTTCAGGTTATGGGGAATCGAGGACAAGTAGACCGCTTTTTATACAGACCTATCCTCCCCAAAAGTGGGAGTTGCGATAAAGCAAGCAGGCTATTGAATATTTATGGATGGTTACGTGAGATACCGGATGAAGAATTATTCCGGTGTTGAAGGTTTTCCTGTGGAAATTGGCCGCAAAAGTAAATGACTGGAAATATATCACACCGCAAACACTTTAGCGCCCTATGGGATGTAAACTAAATATTCGTTGAAACAAACCAGAGATAGATCTTCTTTTATTAGAAGATATTCTTTTATTAGGTTAACGGATCAGGAAAATATTGAATACCTACAATAATCGTTCAGAAGAGACTCTCCAATGTCAAACTTCACCAATCGCAGCTCTGGCACTAATAGTAATGGCGCTGCGAAAAAAACTTAATGATACTTTTCATCAAACATAAAGTGGTGTCTTAGAATACTCAGTCATTTTTTGTCCTTGAACAAGTAACCTTGAGCGAACCATCGTCCTTGACAAAATGACCTACAAACCGTCGATCCGTCAACAAGAGATATCAAATACTCCTAATAGTCCATTCTGATGACTGGGATCCGTTTGAGACGATGTCACCAGGACGTTCTTGGTATTAGGTGAGTTTAAATTATGGGTATCATCGATACTCTAAATTCTAGTTTGTTTGGCGAATATTAAAGTTCTAGGTTCTTCCAAAGACTTTTCGACAAAACTTGAAAACAAAACTGGGAAACTCATAAAATATCCGTATAATAATAATGGAGAAGCTGAGTATTGTAATAATGATCGATTATTAAAAGACAATGACATTCAAAGGCGAATAGCTACCCCGTATATACCACAACAAATAGATACGTAATCAAAACGGAAAAATTGATGACTCGCTGGCTGGGTGCAAAGCATGTTGATTGAAGCAAAATTACTTTCGATATTCTGAGCAGAGGCAATTAGCACGGCTCATTACTGAATCAATAAGAGTTCATATAGAAGTTTAAACGGGAAAACACCGTTCAAAATATAGGTAGGTCATGTACCGTCAGCAACCAGTTTCAAATTTTTTTATGCCAGAGCATTTTATTTTATTTTATCAAACATCAAATCACGGTGAATTAAGTCCACAAACCAGAGAAGGCATTTCATGGGCTATTCGGGAACTTCAAAAGCCTTCCTTATTTTGTGGAATGACCGAAAACGAATTATAGTCTCTCGAGATATCAAAATTCAAAACCCAAATAAAGATCGAGAGCCCCAAAATTCCAAGTGAACCAGAAATTGAAATAGGGCCCGAACTTGGAAGATAAATTACTGTAGCTGTACACCAGCTGATCGGGCTAGACCAGCGACCAATAAGCGACAATCATGTTGGAAAGACTGTATTGTTACCTAACTACGTAGAGGAATTCAATGAAAATGATGAAGTCTGGAATGATGCCGTAGAAAATGAAATCAAAGTTCACATTAAAAGTAATACATGGATCATGAAAAACAGAATACCCGAGAAGAATATTTTGTTGAAAACCACATAGTATTGAAGGAAAAATTTAAAGCTGACAGGTTATTTGAAAGGAGAAAGGCTCGTTTAGTGGTAAAGGGTTTTCATCAGTGGTCGGGGGTCGATTTCACAAAGGGCAACTCTCCAGTGCGTGGCTTAAAACAATTCAACTCTTGATGGCTATTGCGGCACAAGAGAAAATTAAAATGTGTCAGCAGGATGTGACAACAGCAAATTTAAACTGCTTTATCGACCATTAATATTTATATAGAACAACCTTAAAATTTTGAAAAATGCTTAAATGAAATCTTGATGGGAAGAAGCAAACAGGCCGAGCCAGAAATGTTCATGAAAATTCAGAAAATCTAATCGATATTAAGAGACCCCTGAAAAGTAATATATATATATATATATATATATATATATATATATATATATATATATATATATATATATATATATATATATATATATAATAAATAAATAATAAATAAATATATATATATATATATATATATATATATATATATATCCAGTCATGCAGCATGATTGTATGAGCAAATTTTCGTGAATTATGTCAATATATTAATCATAGAACTACGTAATGAGGGAACAATGAACTACGGTACCAGCATTCAATAAAACAAGTAACTGATCATACATAGGTTGCTGCTTTACTTATGCAGGAGAAGCCATAGCCTGGAAAAGTCAGATACAACGAACTTTCGTATTCTCGACCGCTGAAAGTGAATATATGGTTTTGACGGAAGTGACCGAGGATGGTATGGTATCCGCATCTAAAACCTAGCCAACGACGATGAGGTACCTCAACCGAAAATTTAAATATTTAGTGTCATTCTAGCAACTCAAGACGGAACAATGAACCTTTCGGTTAATGCAAGTTCAACGCTTATTGCAATAACGGAACACTTTATTCGGATAGTGGTGGACCAAGGTTATGTGAAATTGTGATACCTACAACCGGAAAAAATGCCGGCCGATCTACTTATCCAAAGACCGGAGAGGCTCCGGAGAGCAATTGGATTATCAAGTCAGGAGGAGGGCTAAGACGTCCACTCCAAAATTCACAGTTTTCTAGTTTCTAACTCAAATAATGAAGTATATGTTCCACAATTTTCCCCTGATGCTGTACTTCTCATCTTATAACAACAACTTTAGTTTCAATGTGCTAAAACAAGAATTCGCCGGCCCTAAGAAAAAATTAATGAAGTAGAGGAAGTGGCGGAGGGAGAGAGGGGTGGAAGGAAGTGCCTCTATAGAATTACCTACAGTTGAGATACGAGCGCCGAAGAACGTGGTTGGTGACAACACAAAACACTCCTCCCCGAAACACGATTTGCCCAGTTCGAGTTAAGCCGTCGGATGTTATTTGCGCCACCCCTCTCTGCTCGGATACCGCTTGCAGCAGGTCAGATTGTCCTTGCTTATAATAACAAGGGAGCCTGCTCCATGTCTGAACTGTTACCTATAACTTGGAAATACAAGATACTGGCAGACCCATCGAGCTTGACAGCAAAGATATCGGGCTTCTTACCCTGATCTTACCTTGAAAATAAACTCTCACCCTTCTTACAAACAAGAAAACTAGCAATTGTCTTGAAAAGCAATATTATCGTGAGGTTAAAATGTCAGAAAATATTTGTAGCCCTGCAAACCATCGGACTGAATAGGAGGTAAATCATTGAATGATTTCATTGAATAACTCATAAAACAAATCCAGGAGAGCCCGGACAGGAACCGTCTCTTTGGGAAGGAGTCATGTCAATTGTGAGATTGATCGGTTGTCCTACGGCTCCAACTAGCTCGATAGAGATGATGGAGCACCGATCGAATCACGTGCTTTTGTGAGTAGCCCACCCCATAACGATGGACAGGGGGTAGCTCGAGCCGCTCAGACGATGCGGTAAATGAGAGAAGTTTAAGGTGTAGGAAGGTAGCGGTTGAAGCTGAGGGGAGTATCATACATCATTTCTCCCACAACTGGATAAGAGGCGCGTGATACGGGTTTGGAAATCTCCTCATCCCCGTGATTCATGAATATCTATCACTCTACCGTTTTCAAACAAGGTTTTAGTCACTACGGTCCTTTCCAATATAATCCTATCCACTGCGGCACAAGAAACTATCTCGGTAACTCATTCCAAAGATTCTTGGGCCAGAGATTCAACTAGATAGAAACCAGTCAAGCAATATGACCATATTCAAGTATAGTTCCTTAGTTTTGGTATTTTTCAGACCCAACTCAACTTTTTAGTAGACGTTATGAAGAAATTGGAGCATTATTTGTGCATAAAATGTATGACATACGGATTTTCGGCAAACCCCCTTTCAAAATGACTTTACATAGACTGAGAATTTTGAAATGATTCTATTGATTGAAAAAAATAAGTGTTGCCTATCTTAGCAGATTTTCGTGGAAGACGAAGCTATTGCATTAACTCCAAAAATTTTGAAATAAAAATTTTAAAAAACATTTTCCATTGAAATCCGTTTGAGGCACTCTGAAATGATTTTCGAAGTTTACGCTTTTCCATGTATGTCTGTTTCTTGGTTCATGTAGAATATATATATATAAAGAAACATTTCAGTTTAACGTGGCTTATTCACCAAAATAAGGAAAATAAACTTACACGTAATAATTATGCTTACGAACAAAATCACACAATTAAACCGTTTTGTAACCTCAACTTAGTCACCTCTTCACAGTCGTTTCATAATGGTTATTACATAATAATAAACTGAAAAGTTACTACGTTACACCCCCCCCCCCCCCCCCCCCCCCCCCCCCCCCACCCCCGGAGACCGTTGCCTCGGCATAAGGAGTAAGTTTGGATACGTGGAAATAGTTCGAAGTCTTGCGATGTCGGTCCAAAGAGACTTCATGGAACGTGGACGAAACCTGACGAAGAACAATCTTGAATGGTCCCACTTGAACTTGGTCCAATTTGGTCAATTTATTCCCATTGTCTACATGAACCAAGTCTCTCACATTAAATTTATGTTCCTTCCTGGATTTTTAGGAAGAGTTGTAACGTTTTAAATATTTTCAGAAGTTTTATGCTTTCCAATTTACCTATGTTTGAGCTGCTGTAACAGTCAACATTCATCTCTAGATGGAAATTTTCAAGAATCAAAGTGCATCATGCTTAGAGAAAATTTAACATTGATTCCGAAGATGTGGTCAAAACTTAAAATTAAATGAATCAAAATGGAGAAATTCAAGTTTAAGAGAAAAAAAAAAAAAAACACGGTTTTGCTGAAAAAACCTTCACAAAATCATATCTCGAGAACGAATTGAAATAAAAATGTGCGGTTGGGCATTCTGCTCCTCTTCATATCTAGTTCCACCGACATTTTTTGGACACACTCGGTCCCATCTACTCTGTATAAAAGAAAGTCGTATGTATAGATATCCAAAGACAATGAATTAGTCAACAGAAATGACCCTCCAACTATGCATGCAATTCAAATTCTGAACATCGACCAACCTTGTAAAATGGACTTTGTAAATGTTGAGTGCCTGCAAAGTTGGAGCAATACAAAATAAAATCTTTTAAGGGCACAAATGTCAATAAATCATTCGTAAAATCCATTTCTGAAATAACGAAAAATGGAGTTAATGAAAACAACAAAGTTCGAGTGAAATCCGATCTTATTCTGCTAAGATTTTCGTTAGAAATTACGAGTAGGATTGTTTGCGTGTTTTCTTTTTTTGTCAATGCTCATATATTAATGAAAACCTTGGGTTCAAAGTTCACGAATCCCACCGCATATGCAAAACATTTAATCTATATATGTAGATATAATCTAGAGCCACTCACAACTCACAGTTATAATAATGGCCCCGCTCTAGATGGTAAGGTGATGGGTGCTCTCAACGTCTCTGCACTTATGAGGGAGTTCTACGTTATCGACTCCGAGACAACACGTCAATGTGTAGGTCGCGGTCTTCGCACTAGGTTAGGAGTATGGGAAATGGAAATAGGAACTACTTTGCTTAACTTAGGACCGGGAGTGCTGAACTATGATTTCAGATGAATGAATGATGCATCTAATAGTATGAGAGCAACGGTCCATCTCCCGGTATGAGTGAACAAATTGCTGCGATCTCCAAATTGTAATCTCATAAAATCCTCATGAACCTCAAAAATAATGCTGTTATATTAATCAGCTCAATCAATTTATCATCATATTTATCAATAATTTATCATCATATCAATCAATAAATAATTTATCAATCAATTTATTATCATATAATTTCGTTGAGCACAAATACGCTCAAAGAGCACTTATTCGCATTGTTACGATTAAGCGATGAGCGGAAAATCAATTAAATTGGTGCTGGGCTATATTTGAAAAAATCTCAGATCTCAAAAAAAGAACCTCAAACTCTAACTGTTCTTGAAGAGTTCGTGAGGAATCGGAAAGGTTCGTTATACTCATATTATCGCCATACATCTAGGAAACGATAATGATTCATCATAATACCACATGAGCAGCATATCTCATTATACAGGGTGCCCCAAAAGTAACTCGCCCTAACTTTTTTCCATAACTTTTGAGGTATCGAAAAACTTAAGTAGGAGAACATTTATGGGGTGGGGAAAAAAGGAAAATCCAAACGTCTTTGTTCTACCCAAATGGCAAGGAATTTGTGGTAGGTACTTCGATTTTTTTTTTTTTTTTTTCAGTGACCCGTCATTTTACAGATTTGTTAGTGCTGAACACGATGGTTAAGCCAGAATCTTCAGCTCCAATCAGAGAACTGATTGAGATTTAGCAATTCTGACTTCACTTATAAAATCATTCAAAAGTTCTAGTCACGCTGGATGATCGTATGCGTTAATTTTCGTAAATTATCGTACTATATTATGGTACATTGTTTTGAAAATTAAGGACTTTGAGGGAATAGAAATTGTTATCTTCCAATTTCATCGCAAAAAACTCGTTCTGGATGATATTCTGCGAGTCAAAAAGAGATTTTTAATTTTCAACTTTTTTGTAGTTTTTATCGATTTTTAGCACATTTTAATGAAATTTGAATACATTTTTCAGCGTAACTTTTGTACAAAATTTTTTTAATGTTCTATTTTATAGTTAATAAAATTTATTTGAGCAATATTCTACTAAAAAATACCTTCTAGCCATTTTTTTGTGATTTATGTTTGTGGAAAATGAAGCTCTTGCGATTTCTCGAAAAATTTTAAAATACAAATTTTTGAAAAATTTCTTCATTGAAATCCGTTTTGAGGCATTCTGAAACGAATCCTAGATTTTAACAATTTTTCATATGTATATGTGTATATATATATACTATTAATATATATATATATATATATATATATATATATATATATATATATATATGTATTTATTTATACATGTTTCATTTCTAATTCTTCTTAGGATCGAGATAAAAATTCCGTTCTTACGCCAAAAAGTTAAGCTTTCCAAACGAAAGGATGAGTTCGTTGGCCAGCACATTTTGAGCGCATTAAATAGGTCAAATTTCAAAAAATGTGCTGAAAAAATCACTAAAAATGGCTAAAAACGGCTAAAAATCGTTAAAATTAGATTTGTTCGAAGAATATTGCTCAAATAATATTGATTAACTATAAAATAGATCATTCACAAATTTATGTACAAAATAATGCAGAAGAATGTACTTAAATTTCATTGAAATTTGCTAAAAAATCGATGAAAACTGTAAAAAAGATAAAAAATTCAAAACCTGTTTTTGAATAGCAGATTATTATTAAGAATTCGTTTCTTGCCATAAAATTATGATTAACAATTTCCTTGCACTCAAAAAGCTCAAATTTCAAAACAATATAACAATATTCAACATGACAATTTACGAAAAGTCGCTCATAAGATCATGCTGCATGACTGGAACTTTTTCAGAACTTTTATTTATATTTGACCAAATTAATGTGCTCAGAAAATGCTGGCCAACGAACTCGTCCTTTCGTTTGGAAAGCTTGATTTTCGGCGCAAGAACGTATATTTTATTTCAATCCTATGGAGGCTTATCGTCCAGATGGACACATATATACATATGAAAAAGTGTTAAACTCTAGGATTCGTTGCAGAATGTCTCAAAACGGATTTCGACGAAGAAAATTTTCGAAAACTTTGATTTAAGCATTGTTGGAGCTATTGCAATAGTTTCATTTTTTACAAAAATTCGCTAAAAAGACGTTATCTTAAAACTTAGTGTTAGGTACCCCAGAAACGCCCTTCAAGTTTCACTTCGACATCTCAAAAATTTTGGAAATGGGGAGGGGGGGTGTGTTACTTTTGGGTAACCCTGTACATCATATCAATTATGCCATATTATATGAACTATTGAGAGATATCGCCCCAAGATCAAAATCCAACAAAAATGTTCGTTTTGATCTTCCAAATGACCTACCTTATTGACACAAAACATGATGAAATTCACACGCGACTTTAAAATGCCGAAATAGAGCCTGATATATTAAAATCTCGTTATGCTTTCATTCCGGATCAATACTCACATTGAAAACTCCTTAGGGGACAGAAGCTGTCCAAGTGTCCACTGTTGTTAGGAAGCCGTCAACTTGTGAAGGATCCAATTAGTAACACCTCTATAAGATCGGTTGGATTACAATTTAAAGGGAAATAGTAGAATAGGACCAATAACGCGAAATCATCCAGCCTTACCTAGCTGCGCTTACATCATGAAACTTGGAAAACTCGGTCACATTTTCATGTTTGCCGAACACCTTCATTAGTCATATATTTGACAACAAGTCTGTCCTGTTGGTAGCTTATAACCATTATGAAACTTTCAGCCATAATCAGTAATAAATTATATAAATATCAGTGACTCTTAACATGCAAGATTTCTTTGATCAGTTTTAATTGATTAGAATAAAAAAAACCGTAGCAGTTAGTGAAATTGTAGATTTTTGCAAGAACGTTGTGTTATGTAGAACAATCTGAGATTCTCGGGAAGCCAGCGAGGAGAATCCAGGAGAATCAAGTCATGTTTCTTCAACTCGAAGCGGCCAGAGGAAACTAGTTAATTCACGAGTGTAAAAGGAATTTCCAGCGGTATGCGCTCAAGTTGGGCAGTAACTCTTAGTCAACGGCACATACGAGTATAGCGGATGCGAGGCGGCTGACGGGGTAACAACCCCAATTATCCCCGTGCCCTCTCCACACGTTCGTTTAAAACCGAACGCTCCCGAAATCGTATAAACCAGCCAGCCTAGGCTAGTGAGAGGAAAACCGCGATCCTCGCGTATTGTGGCATCTATGTGGGGAGCTCCATCATACCAGTGGCGCCTAACAGCGAGATGTTCTTTCAACGTAACAGTAATATACTACCTACCCAACACCTCAGCTGTCTGCCATGGGCGAAATTTTACGGCAATTAAAATGACCGAGCGATTATATTGGATGTGAAATTGCATGGTCACATAAATTACAGTCGTTACAGCTGTCAATGAAGGGCAACTACGAGAGTAATGATCTCTGTACATAGTTATGACTTAATGCAGTAACTGTTAGTTACATCTTATGTAGGAGTAACTGCAATAACATTGGAAATTATCTAAATTTTCTTACACTTACTTCTGTAATATCAGTGATCATAATCATACAAATACTTCATGCTGAAACACCTAATAAACATTCTCAAACTTACAGAGGACGAGGTTGGCCTAAACGACAGAGATAATTTAAGACGAATTAGCAAAGAATTGAAGGTCTCTAAATAGACGTCAACGATTTCATCGATTTGAAAAAAGGGATTTTTCATATATTTCCTAATTTTTATTTTCATAATTAGTATTATTTATTGACTGATTTTTGTTTGTTTGCAAAAACAGAGGCAATTAAATGTGAGGTGCGGCTTAAACCATTAAAAAAAATAAAAAATAAAAATAAATGATAATAATAATGATGATAATAATAAAATTAATCATGGGTAATAGTAAAAAAACAGCAATATCAATTAAATTAAAAAAAGTCTTTAAAATAAACGTTTCAACATTGAAACTTCAAAGTGACCTCTTGGGTCGCAAAGGCCTTAGGTGTTGGGTTCACTAAGAATGGAGTGGTGTAGGTGATGTATGTAATGTGGTTTATACATTTTCCCGCCCTTTTCAACAGTGTTCTTAGTAGTTTTGAGTTTACAGTGATTCTTAGGGATGTTATGGCTGTTTTAATATCATACGGTACAAAATACGAACAAACATCTTAAAAAGTGAATAGTTAACTCGAAACCAAAGCGTTTAAATAAAAATCTTTCTATCAGAAGTGATCGAATGAGCTCTAAAATTGACCCCTTGATTTTTACCCTAATTTGGTTTATACGACCTACATACAGGGTGTCGAACTTTCGGGTGCACCACAGGCTAGGATTCGATTCTACTGCTAAATTGTGACTTTTTTGTCCTATAACATATATATTTTAATTCACGCTAAAAACCACTTTTTTCACATTTAGGATTTTCTTCTCGTGTTCGACTTTGAGTCACTAAAACTGTCATAACTCCCTAAATTTTCAGCCTAAACTCAAATCTGATTATACCGTTGAAATGAACGTAAGATTTCCTAACTCTCTAATGACTTTTCAAAAAATTCTTAATGGAATGAACGGGTAAAAAAAAAAAAAAAAAAATCCGTAAGTGAAAAATTTGAAAAATTCCGAATATTTTCACTTTTTACAAAGTTTGTCTCTCGAAACGTCCTGCATGGAAATTTTCATGATGTAAGCCAAATAGTTGCATCGCCATCCCAGCTTTCCAACGGTGTAGTCAATTTTTATTTTACTTTGTTAATTGGGGAAAAGTATGTTTTTATGTGGAAAAACGTGGTTTATTCCTAAGAAGTCTAGGGTTTTTGGGAAAAAATACCCCTTAATAAAATACTAGTTAGTTTTTTAGGGTCGGTTTCTACATATTTTTTTACGCTGAATCGAATGGTAACACTTGCAGATCTCTTCGCTCGGTTACAATCGTGTTTTACACTTTAACTAACAAGTTTTACCCTAAAAAAACACATGAAATTGAGCATAACAAATGAACTAAAAACTAGTTTTTTAAAGTGTGAAATTCGGTTGTAACGGAGTTGGAGAGATCTGTGCGTGTTAGCATTCGATTCAGCGTAAAAAATACGTAGAAACCGACCCCCAACCTGGCATTTTTTTAGGGTGCCATTTTCCACAAAAACCCTCGATTTAAAAGGAAAAAACCACGTTTCTCAACATACAAACATACTTTTCTCCACCAATTAATAAAGTAAAATAAAAATTGACTACATCACTGGAAAGCTCGTGATGCAACTTTTAGGCTTACAACACGAAAATTTCCTTCCAGGACGTTTCGAAAGACAAACTTTGAAGAAAGTGAAAATTTTCGAAATTTTACACATTTTTCACACACGGATTATTTTTAACACGTTCATTCCATTAAAAAAAAAAAAAAAAAAAAAAAAAAATTCAAATAGTAATTAGGGAGATAGGAAACTTAACGCTTTTTTCAACGGTATAATCATATTAGAGTTTTGTTTGGAAATTCACGGAGTTGTGACAGTTTTAGTGAGTCAAGTCGAAAAAATCTTATAAGTGAAAAAAGTGGTTTTTAGCTCGATTTCACTGAAAAACCCATATTTTTTGACATTAAAACATAATTTTCTACCCAAATTAGCCAAGTAAAAGTAAAATTGACTACACCGTTGGAAGGCTGAGATTCTGGCGTAGTTTTTAGGATTACTTGCGAAATTCATGTGTCTAATTACTTGGAGCTATGAGAGTTGAAAGAACCAAAGATTTATGAAAATAGACCTGTTTTACTTTTTAGACAGAGTTATCCCCATTCAAACCAAACGAAAAATTTTGAATTGGCATCAGCGAGATAGGAAATTTAATGTTCTTTCCCACGGTTTTATGAGATTTGATTTTACTCACAAAATTGAGGGAGTTATGACCGGTTTACTCTCATGAGGTCGAAAACACGAAAAAAAAAAATTTTTTTAAATGGAAAAAATTAGGATTTTTAGTGGAGTAAAGAGAAATTTGCAAGAAGACACTTTCGATCAGAAATTAGTTGTAGAATTGAAGGGCTGGTGGTGAGATCTTAATGTGTACACCCTGTACAGATACATGTAGAAATGATCGTAGAACAAAACCAAAGACCAAAGATACTTACATTTAATTGGAAACTCAATACAACTGTATTTATACTCAACAATTAAATTTATCCACAATGGAGTTAACGGTTGACTGATTCCCGTGTGTTGAGACGTTATTTTCCTAAAAATTGTTGACGAAATAGTACCCATTTTTAATTTCTAACGGTAGATAAGATCAGTAAGGATAATGTTCACTTGTTCATGAAATAATATACATTTTTTTCATTCTGGTCAAATCTATGAAAATTTCGAGTGCTTCATATTGATCCTGTGAATACCCTGGGAATTAGTAATGTCTCCGAACGAAGACATTTATTCAAACCAACGAGTGAAAAGATCTAAATTAATTTGAATACTTACTTGTACTTCCAGGAGCCATTAACATTAAGTGGGAACATTGAAATTCAAGAGTGACTAGCAAGCGGCAAGCATGCCCTTGCAGCGATCTTAATTTAAAATTGAAATAAGCTTCTGGGAACCTTTATTCCTTTTTGACGTAAACAAAACTGTAAAGGAAACAAAAATACTTCTGATATCCTGTCTTTTTCGCTTTTTTCTCCTCACTTCGATGGTCAGAAATGATGTAAGACTATTACAACGGTGAGGAAATCATTGATAGATTTCTGAATAATAAGGAGAGATGACTTTGTCAAACTGTATTAAACTGCTGGTTGTATGAAGAGGATATTTTCGGCCATAAATTAGTATTTCAATCAATTTTTAATGATTCAGTAAAGATTTATTCCACAGAAAAAAATTTCCAGTCATGCAGCATGATCATATGAGCAAATTTTCGTAAAATATCGTATATTGTAACGTTACATTGCTTTGAAATTTGAGCACATTGACTGTAAAGAAATTATTAACTACCAACCACTTATTGGTAGTTAATAATTTCTTGACACTCTACGAAACTCGTGTTTCTTCTCAAGGCAAAAACCCGTTCTAAATAGTATTCTGCAATTCAAAAAATAATTTGGATTTTTAGTTTTTATGGCAATATATTAATAGATTTATCAGCAAATACTGATACAATTTAAGTACATTTTTCAGCATAACTTTTCACGTTGTAGCTGTAGTTTTATTATAATTCTCTAAGCAGGGACATAGTGGTCGTTCCTTGTATTAAAATAGTTGTAAGTTTCAATACTTTAGGAATAAATACCCCAGCCCAGGGTTACTGGTTCGCTGAGGGGGAAAAAATTGTTCTTTGTTGAGTCGAAAAAAAAATTAGTGATGTCCATTGGGTAAACAAACGTGGGTTTCGACTTTGAGGTTTTCTTTTTTTCCGACGTTTCAACTCTCTTTGTAATTCAATTCGTTGTCATCCAACTGAGATGTCACTAAGTTTGTCATCATTTGTACAGTTGAAATTACATAGTTAAAATCAACCAAAGTCTGTATACATTTCATCTTAGCGAATATCCATGATAATGAAATTGATAGGCCGGGAGAATAAAAAAGAAAACCTCAAAGTCTATAGATCAGTCATTACAAAACCCACGTTTATAACCATACACACACACACGCGCGCGCTTTGTTTTCAAGTAATTCACGTTCAAGATTTTTTTCGTGTTTTGAATCGTATGGCATTAAAAATCCATATGCATAACTCCCCTTAAAATCACTGTAAACTCGGGCGCTGTTGAAAAGAGCGTTAAATTTCCTATTACTTTTTTTTTTTAATTCAGTTTTAACTGGTGAAAAAAGGCCAAAGTACAAAATTAGAAAAAATATTTCAAATCGAAGTTTTCTCTTCTTATTTTGTTCTTCCAGTATGGGAATTTTTCGGTGGGCGCTCTTCGGAAAAAGATTCCTCTAACTGTCAGCTTTTGAACAGTTTAGTCAATTTTGGTTTAACTTTGTTAACTGGGGGAGAAAAGTATGTTTGAATGTTGAGAAACATGGTTTTTTCTATGAAATCGAGGGTTTTTGTGAAAAATGATCCTCTAATAAAATTTGAATATGGGACCGGTTTCCGTGTATTTTTTCACGCTGGATTGAATGGTAACACTTGCGATCTCTCTTTAGTCCATTTTTTTTATGACCAATTTTATTTGTTTTAAGGGTATATAAGTTAGTTGAAAAGTAAAATTCTGTTAGGGAGATCTGCAAATAACGGAGTTGGGGAAATCCACAAATGTCTCCATTTGATTCAGCGTGAAAAAATACGAAGAAACTGGCCCCAAACTCGAATTTTCTTAGAGGGTCATTTTTCATGAAAAATCTGTATTTCATAGAAAAAACCATTTTTTAACTTACAACCATACTTTTCTCCCCTAACTAACAAAGAAAGATAAACTTGACAATTCCGTTAAAAACCTTACATTAATGAGGATGTTTATTCCGAAGAGCGCCAACCGAAAAACCGCCATACTGGAAGCAAAAAATCTGAAGAAAAACGTCGATTTTAAATACTTTTTCTAATTTTGTAATTTGGCATTTTTTGACTAATCAAAACTAATCAAAAAAACAAAAAACTTTATTTTATATTAGGATTAAAGGCTTTCCAACGGTATTCTTAGTTTGGAGTTTACAGTGATTCTAGGGGAAGTTACCTATGGCCATATTAATGTCATGAGGTACAAAACAGGAAAACAATATCAAAAGTTGAATAACTCAAAAGCAGAGCGTTAAAAAAATCTCTTGGAGGAACTTCGATGAGAAATGGGCTTTAGGATCGATCCCTTGATTTTTGCCCAAATTTGGAGTAGACGGGTATATACGTATATACGGGTGTACATACGTAACTAAACGAACTCTGATAGAGATGGGTCAGGAGATCTCTACGGACCGTGGGCCCAAGAAACGAAGTCAAGCTCTCAATAGTTTTTTGTTAATTAATATAGCAAATTATTATGTATTGGGAATAAAAATGAATTATAAACGAAGTATAAACGTGTAATATAGTATATACACATATTCAGGGGGTATAAACATAGCATACATTTTTAATTGATATTCAGTGATGGAAAACACCTCGATCTCTATCGTCTACCTACTGTTCCAGCACTATATTAATGTGCAACTGAAGTGAGACAATTTTTGTTGAAGAAATTGTTCGTAGTCGATCGCCAGTTTTAAACGGTTTTTCACATAGTGTCGTACTCATTATATATGCCATAAAATGTTATTCAGAAAAATTGTATGTATGATACTGCTGTTATGAATAACGATTGCTCTTCATTACCACTGAAATGAGTCGCTCTTCCTCCATATCTTCTGCTTGACTTTACCCTCACTCTGATGGTATTATTTTCATCCTCCTCCATTTTTTCTCATAATCAGCATTAATGACTGCTACTTGAAATTCATCTCATTTAGCGATGGCCAACATTCATCAGATCTTTTTCTTTCGCTCCTCTCACAGACTCAGCGTTTTCCCAGGCACTCTTCTTGTTTGTCAACTTCCAGCTGACATGTTACTTCAAGTTTCAACTCCTTTGTTTCATATCAAGATCTGAAGAGGGCGGTGGAGTATTATATATTCAAAAGGATCTACCGCATTCCTCAAGGTGAAGCCAACTTGAATGACGGTAGAACACGTGATTCGGAAGTTAGCAAGGATGGTAATGCGGAAAGTGGTGGGAGTGGCTGCCAGTTTGCGGCGTGTGACCAAACACGTTTTGTACTTGTTCTGTAATGACGGTCTAAGTGGGTTCACGAGTCGAATTCTCATTGTTTATTCTTCCCTCGAAGTACATCCTGAATGATACGGAACTGGATGTTATTACCATGTTTCACTAACACTAATGGCTTTCTCTGAAAATATTTTTTGTGGAAGAGATTCATGAAGTGATGAACTTGGGTTTGGATTCTTGCGCTACTTCTCAGACCTGCTTCACCCTCAAAAATACACTGATATGAAACACATTATATTCATTAAATATTCAGCACAAATCACGTATTTCGCTGGTTTAAGCAGTTTTGGAAAGCAAATTTTGAAATTTTTACACTTTTTCAGGCATGAATATCAACTAAATTTGTAAAATATCCACCTATATTCAGCAATTGTAAAATATTCACCTGCCTCGGAAAAAAAATAATAATACACTAGGGTGTACTTATTATTTCTGCGTTACATAGCTCTTTGACGCAGATCACTGGTCTCATATACGAGTATTAAACGAAGTCTATGGTAGGTTATCTAACTGTAACTACGTACACGTAGCACCTATCGAACGAAAGTTATTGAAATTAAGTTTATAAAACCCCACTTTACTAGTCTCTCTGTAGCATAACAAATGATTTTATCGAAGGATTTGGTGGTCATTCGATGAAATTATTCTCAGAAAATCAAATTTTGTAGTGATGGTTCGTAAGTCTTGAAGGGGTGGGTGGGCGAGTGAGGGTGGGGAAGGTCACCAATAAACGGTCATATCGACGACATATTAAAGTGAATCTTTCTTTGTCCAGTTCTACAATATATTCATCAATATAGGATAATACTCGTAGTATGAGGTAAGGATATGATTGGGAACTGGGTCTAGAAATACATTATATTCCACTCAATCAGAACTTCATCGTCACGTAGCGAAGGATGAAAGTTGAAATTGTAACGGGTAATGGTTTAATAATGACCACCCAGAACGGCGTGTAGAGAAACGTTATTCAGACCGGCACGAAGTTAAAATTGACATCGTTATTTTCTTGCGCCACACACAATTATAGAAATACCAATATAGTACCCTCGTAATAACACCGTATAGTCTAATAATTATTTTATATTAAATATGGGAGGGAAATAATAAAAAGGAAGTACTTAGGAGAGCGCCCACTTGATTCGCAACAAGCAGCGCTCGGTCGTCCGGGAAAGGGAACTTTCTCTAAGCCCACAATCTGAGGACGAACAGTTACGAAGGAGAGAAGCTGAATACAGCGTGTCTCACTTTCGGGCGCAACACCGCCTAGGGTTCGATTCCACTACTGATTTGTGATTTTTTTTCGTAAAACATATAATTTTTAATACATGCTGAAGACCACTTTTTTCAATTTTAAGAATTTTTCCGTTTTCGACTTTGAGTCACTAAAATTGTCATAACTCCCTAAAATCCCAATCACAACTCAAATCTGATTATACCTCCGGAAAGAACGTTAGATTTCCTATCTTCTTGAATCTTTTTAAAAAAAATTCAAATGGAAAGAACGGGTTAAAAATACGCCGTAAGTCAAAAATGTGTGAAATTCCGAAAATGTTCACTTTTTTCAAAGTTTGTTGTTCGAAACGGCCTAGATGGAAATTTTCATGCTGTAGGCCTAAACGTTGCATCTGAATCCGAGTCTTCCAATCGTGTAGTCAATTGCTTTGTAACTTCTCTTATTAGGGCAGAAAATTGCTTTTTTAATCCAAAAAATTTTCGGGTGAAAATTGGCGTTTTTCACCAGAAATTATTTCCAACTTGAAAGGAGGGACAGGAAGAGTGGAATTAGTTAGACATGGGATTTAACGTATTTTTTGACGCTGCATCGCATGTTAACACTTTCAGATCCCCTCGACAAATAAATCAGGGCTTTTCAAGTCCTTTCCTTAGACCAAAGGGCTCAAGCTCGTTGTTCGTTTTCTCCTAAATTAATCTGAGGATATCATTATGGGAGATCTGGGTTATTCATGATCCGCACACCTCCCACTTTGCTTACATACCTAACTGATTTTTGTCCGCTGTCTTGAAAAGATCGTCATTGCAGTGGTAGATCCTCTCGAGAAGATCTCTCGAATATCCGAACGAGTATCCTTATCGATTTACTTCCTCAGTAGGGATTCGATTGAAAGACTCTTTAATTACCCTGAAATTAGTTTCCGCAGCAAGTTTAGACACACTTGGATAGTGACGCACAGAGATAACACAGAACATACTCATCACAGTTGGCAGGTCCTTACTTACCCTCGATAAACATTTTTGTCAGAAAGACGTTTTTGATGGAATCGTAGGTGATTTTCCCTAACAGCTCCACGGGCATTGCTGTTGGTAAACCCATAAGCCAACAGCATATCCGAGTATTCCTGATTTAAAAAAGATACCATGGTTTCCGAGCAGAACGCAGAGTATTAAGCAACTACCTACCTATGTCACGGTTTACTGTTCCAACAATCACAGATGAACTATTGTACCTTACGTGTATGTAATCATAAGCGGAAAGCTTTCCGACAATAATCGGGGTGACCTTTTCAAGACAGCTGGTTGAAATTTGGTAGGTATTTATACAAATTGGGAGGTGTGCGGGTCATAAATAACTCAGACCTCCCATAATGGTATCGTCTTTTCATTTTTAATTACGTAAAATCCCATGTCAAACTAATTCAACTCTTACGGTCCCCCCTTTTAAGTTGCAAATAATTTCTGGTGAAAAACGCCAAAAGAAAAACCGTAATTTCCTTCCCTAATAAATGATGTTAAAATACAATTGACTACACCGTTAGAAATCTGGAATTGTGAAATCTGGGATTATGAGTTTCTTTTCTGAATGCTGCAATTATCTCCATGTCAGACTTCAGGAATAGGTGGTATAACTCAGGCTGGTTGTGCTATTCTCCATATTCGGAACGGAGACGCAATGCCTAGCAAAGCCAAACCGGCTCCTCGTTATCTCTTTAGTAACAACCCGAGGAAGGTGAGTTTCAAGCAATCTGAATATTCTCAACCGGTAGCAGAAATGCATCCTCAGTGTATAAATTTGCATTGTGTTTCATGAGCGAAAAAGGTATCTCAAATATTTTTAATTGAAGAAGATTTCATTTTAAGATGTTGGACATCAACCGCACTCTACAACAAAGAGCAGTTTTCTTTCGATGGTTTTTCACAGTTTCGCACACTGGTGAGGACAAAGCACCCATCCTGCCCGAGCGGAACCCCCTTGCCCAGTGTAACGTCACCTGGGCAGGGAACTCAAAAATCGTAAAAAACGTTGCAAACGATCACACGAAGGCTTATTATTTCTGTGTTAGATACCCCTTCTAAGCAGATCATTGGTCTACAATTAACAATACATTTGCATTTTCGGAGACTAAAACTATTCAATCTCTCAAAAGTGAAAATAATGCTTACGCTACCTATAAGTAGACTTAGGAGCAATTTATGAGATGGAATTAAGTAGCTAGGTACCAATGCTTCACTAGTAGGTACATCGGAACGGAAATAGTTAATAATCTCGATTTCGCAAGGTTATAATAAATTCCATTGGAACTATATCACCTTATAATTATTCCAATAATGGCATTATTATATCAACTGATATTTACAAGACAATTTCTATGTCATCCGGTTCCACAATCTAGCGACCATTAATGGGATTTAGAGCTTGATTGGCTAATCAATAGATTCGCTGGCAGCGCATGGTATCGCGCTTAGAAATCCTAAGGTGTTTTTTCGATGTCCTAGCCGTTCAACGTACAGTGTTGCGGATTGTTTTAATCGCTTCTTTGGGATTATATTTATCATTGAAAACTAATAATATAATAATAATATAATAATGCAATAATAATATAATAATATAATATATTAATATAATAATAATAATATAATAATATAATATAATAATATAATATGTTAATATAATTTAATTATTCATAAATACACATTATTCGCCCCTTTAAACGTAACAAGAGCTAAGTATAACAGTAGATACATATCACAGGTATAAATCAACATCGACCGTGACACCCACGAATTGAAATTAATGAGATAAAATAAGACACTTAACTAAGATTCACCGATCATCTATAGGTGACAAAAGTTACGATAAACTCAATAATAAAAATGAAATAAAATAATTATAATAAATTATAAAACAGAATTAAGGACAGAAAGGCTTTTTAGCGAATTTTCGTAAAAATTGAAGCTATTGCAAAGGCTCCAAAAATCATAAAATCACAATTTTCGAAAATTTTCTTCATTGAAATCCATTTTGAGACATTCTGAGACGAATCCTAGAGTTAAACGCTTAACAGGTTGTACCCCCCCCCCCCCCCCACACACACACACACACACACACACACACACACACACACACACACACACACACACACACACACACACACACACACACACACACACACACACACACACACACACACATATATATATATATATATATATATATATATATATACACCTATATACCCTTCAGGAGCACATTAAATTTGTCAAATTTCACAAAAGTGCTGAAAATCTCAAAAAAGCAAAATTAAATTTCTATTTTTTAGCTGTTGATTGTTTAAATAAAATTTATGACTATAGAACAGAACATTCAAAAATTGATGTACAAAAATAAGCTGAAAAAAGTATTTTAATTTCATTAAAATGAGCTAAGAAATCGGTAAAAACTGCAAAAATAGTTAAAAATCCAAAATTTCTTTTGAGTATCTAACAGATTAATATGTAGAAAGAGTTTTTTGCTGTAAAATTGGTAATTAACAATTCCTTTTCACTCAAAGTCCTCAATTTTCAAAACAATGTAACATAATACTGTACGACAATTCACGAAAATTCGCTCATACGATCATGCTGCATGACTGGAAATTTTACAAACGTAATTTTCGAAAGTAAAATTGCTAGTGCATCTTGATGCTTTAGCCAGTGGCTTATATCTCGTGTTGTCCTGTAATTCAGTGATGTCATACCAGTCGTATCTATCTTGCGCCTGTGTGGTGAATCGATTTGCTGTCTATCACTCAACACTTCCCGGAGAAAGCTCATGCTCGTTTGCGGGTGTTCTCGTCGAACTTCTACGAAGACCTGAAACGGCGTTCCCCCAGGCGAGCAATCACCGTGTCATGTCGACCCACTCCAAGCCACCCTTGAAATATAAACAAACGGCCTTGTTGTTTGCCACCGAAAGCGCCGAATCAGTCTTCTGATAATTACTTTCCCCCCGCATATTCTATATTGTACATATTGTCTTATTTGCTTTAATCTATTTCCTCGTGAGAAATAGTGTGTCCCAGAGCCTGAGGCTGGTCTTACATGTAACACAGTTACGAAAACAACAAACGCTTCGGTTTTACTCCATTGCAATAACTTGAATGGTGACAGTACATCTGCGACATTCTAAAGGGCAGCTATGAGTGTCAGGAACAACCCAAAGCCAAAATACCTTACTTCTCACCCAAAAATTAATTAACAACTGAACCCGTTTGATGATTGAAAATACATATTACAATTTCGGAATATGAAGTTTTCCTAAGCAAGAAAAAATAACGAAATTCGGGTCCATACTTCGTAATTCACAATTCATTCATTCATACGCCGCGGATCAAATGGGTAGAACTAGTTTCAAATCGTACTAACTATTAAACCAGTCATGCAGCTTGATCGTATGAGCGAATATTCGTTGATTATCGTTTTATATTAGGTTACATTGTTTTGAAATGTGAGCACTTTGAGTTCAAAGAAATTTTCAACTACCTGTTTTATGGGAAAAAACTCCCCAAAGGTTCCAGTCATGCAGCATGATCGTTTGAGCGAATTTTTGTGAATGATCGTATTATATTATGTGATAAAACATATTGTTTTACAACACATTGTTTTGAAATTTGTTGAAATGTTTTGAAATTCGAGCATTTTGAGTGCATATAACACAGGTAGTTAACATAGCATAAGATAGTTGACTACTAATTTTATGGCAGCAAAACTCTTTGAAAAAAACATTTTGCAATTCAAAGAAGATTCGGAAATATTAGCTCATTTTTGGGAGTTTTTGATAAATTTTTCAGCAAAAATTAATTAAATTTGAGCACAATTTTCTGCATTATTTTGTACGTAAATTTTATATTGTTCAACTTCGTTGTTGATTAACTTTTTTGGCTAAAATTCTGTTAAAAAATATAAATTTGACAATTTTTAGTCATTTTTAGTGATTTTTGAAATACATTTTTTGGAATTCGACCAATTAAATGTGTTCAAAATGTGTTGGGCAACGAACTCATCCTTTCGTTTGGAAAGATTGGTATTTTGGCACAAGAACGAAATTTGTATCTCAATCCTAAAGAGAGTTATCGTCTGGAATGACACATACATATATATATGAAAAAGCGTTAGGCTCTAGAATTATTGAAGTTAAGTGGCTACTACTGTATTTGGTTTGGTAATTGGTTTTTTCATAAATTGTGTACGTTAGATACAATAAAGTTCAGTCGTTGGAAAAACTTCCAAGTTACCACTTATTCTAATATTTAAAATTAATATTCTAGTTTAGGTACTCGACACAGTGGTCAACACAAATTCCATTGCTCAATTAACTACTGCTTTGACTGGTTATGGTCACCATCACCGACTTGTAGGCAAACATTATGTCACAAGGAGATGCAGGAGCAGTTTTTCCGTCACCTGCTGCTGGAGCTAGTGTTGTAGTGTCGGGGTTAGAAGCATTGCCGAAGAAGTTATCCGGTTCAGAAAATTATGCAAACTGGAAATTCGGCATGGAAATGTTCCTAATAGTAGAGGATTTGTGGTCAGTGGTAAACGGTAACGAAAATGATACAAGGAAAGACGCTAAAGCCGGTCTAAAATATGCCTCATGGTTGAAGAAACCTTGTATCCAATTTTTCGAGGTTTAAAGACGTCTAGGGCGGTTTGGGAGAAACTACAGACAAACTATGAGAGCAAAGGTTTATCTAGGAGGTTGAGTTTGTTGAGAAATCTATTCTCTTGGGAGCTGAAGCAGTTCTCTTCGATGGAAGACTATCTCAATCAGATTCTCAGCTTGTCCCATCACTGCTGGACTTCAGGATGAGTTTGTTGGGGTGATCATGTTGAAAGGTTTGGGTGATGAATACAGGCCCATGATCATGGCACTCGAGAGCTCCGGAGCGAAGATCACCAGCGATCATGTTCGCTCCTTATTGAGCCAGCCCCATTTGGGGGGTGATAAAGCCTTGGTAGTCAAAAGAGAGTTAAAAAAGAAGTATTTCGTGCCCAAGTGTTACACATGTCATAAGAAAGGACATGTGTCTTCTCAGTGCAAGGAGAATAAGAGAAATGATGCAAATCATAAAAACGAGCAAGGCACATCAATGGCTTTGGCCCTTGTGAATCTGAGTAGAGATGAATGGATCATAGATTCAGATGCTGCGTCACATTTTACAATGAGAGATAGCTGGCTAGAGGATCAGCGCCCTGTAAATAGGGAAATAAGGGTAGCAAACGATAATAAAATCATGGCCATAAGTTGTGGTACAGTTCGAGTGAAAATACCAGGCACAGATGGAAATACTGACATCAAAGATACCTTGTTCAATCCAGATCGAAATACCAATTTGCTATCAGTTGGGAAAATGGTAGAGAAGGGCTTGAAGGTATTGTTCTCAGAAGAAGGCTGTAAAATAATGGATCCAAGAACCAAAATCAAAGGGAAAGTTGCTATCCGGGGTAAGTTTGAGCCTTGAGTTTTCAAAATCGTACCGAACAAAGAACAGGCCAATGCTATCAACTGTGAAAATTTCCAAATGCTTTGGCATAAGAGGTTGGGTCATTTGAATCAAAGGTCTATGCTACTTTTGCGAAACAAGTTAGCTCATGGTGTGAAATTCAGTAAAACAGAGTTTCAACCTTGCGAAGCCTGTGTGAAAGGAAAAATGACCAGACAACCTTTCCCAAGTAGCCAGTCAAAGTCAAGAGAATTGTTGGAATTGATCCACTCAGATGTTTGTGGACCGATGCTTGAAGAAAGTTGGGGTGGAAAAAGGTACGCCTTAACTTTTACTGATGGTTTTTCGAAGAAAACGTTCATATACCTCATCAGACAGAAGAGTGAGGTGAGAAACGTATTCCGAGAATTCAAAGAACTCGTAGAAAATCAGACAGGCAAACGAATCAAGATTCTTAGAACAGACAATGGTTCGGAATATGTGAACAACACGCTAACAAACTTTCTAAGGGAGAATGGGATAAGACATCAAACCACAGTGCCTTACACGCCCGAACAACTAGGTGTTGCTGAGAGAGTAAATAGAACAGCCGTTGAAAAAGCAAGATGCATGCTCCAAGAGGCTGGACTCAGCCAAAAATATTGGGCAGAAGCAATGAGTACTGCTATATATCTGAAAAATAGATCTCCAACGTCAGCAGTGAAAAGGAAAACTCCAGAAGAACTGTGGACAGGGAGGAAGGTTGTGCTATCCCATCTCCGAGTTTTTGGATGTAAAGCTTTTGTGCATGTTCTGAAACAGAAGAGAAAAAAGTGGGATCCAAAAGGAAAAGAATTTATATTTGTAGGTTACTGTGAAGATACTAAAGCTGAACCACTCGTCAATCAATCAGTTCCAAACACAAGGACAGTGGAACTTCGAAGATCAAGTCGAATCCCGAAGCCAAAGGAATGGCACTGTTGTGTAGCGACAGTGGGTGATGAACTCGATGAACCCGAATCATATAAAGATGTGCTCAAGAGTAACGAAAAAGAGAAGTGGTTAGCAGCAATGAAAGAAGAATATGAAGCTCTTATGAACTGAATGTTTGGGAGTTAGTTGACCGTCCTAACAACGGTCAGGTTGTTAAGAATCGGTGGGTATTCAAAATAAAAATCGGAGTGGATGGAAAGTTTTCAAAATTTAAAGCCAGGCTTGTTGCCAAGGGTTTTTCTCAGCGATAAGGAATTGATTATTATGAAACCTTTTCGCCAGTTGTTAGGAGTTCGTCACTTCGTTTTTTGTTTGGATTGGCAACAGAAAGAACTTTGAATGTTTATCAAATGGACATTGATACTGCATTTTTAAATGGAGAGTTAAGTGAAACAGTGTATATGGAGCAGCCTGATGGTTTCAAACAAGGAGGAAAAGTCTGCCTACTAAAAAAAGCTATCTATGGGCTCAAACAAGCTCCACGAAGTTGGAATAAAAAGTTGCACCAGACCCTCACGAAGATGGGTATGATACAATCAAAGTGCGACAAATGCGTATATTATTTCAATTTGACAGGTAGGAATGTTTTCATCCTAGCAGTCTATGTTGATGATTTGCTGATTTTCACTAATGATGTATGCAAAAAAGACGAGGTCAAGAAGAACCTGCGAGAAGAATTCGGTGTCAAGGACTTGGAAGATTCAAGTTACTGTCTAGGTTGGAGAATCCAACAGGACAAAGAAAAGAATACGATTCGACTTGACCAAGAAAGTTATATCAACAAGTTGTTGAAGAAATTTAATATGGTTAATGCTAATCCTGTGTCAACTCGAATGGAGACTGGTTTGACGTTGAAGAAGGCAGAAACAGGGGGAGATCTGGATATTCCCTATCAACAGATGATTGGATCGCAGATGTACTTAGCAGTTAGCACGCGTCCAGACATAGCACACGCCTGTAGCATTTTGAGTCAGTTCAATAATTGCTATGATTCCTCACACTGGAAACCAGCTAAAAGAATACTGCGCTACCTGAAAGGAACAAAGTATCATTGCCTGGAATATAAGAAGTCAGGACATAAAATTGAAGGGTTTTCTGATGCTGATTGGGGCAATGACAAAAATGATAGACGTTCATACACAGGATACCTAATGAGATTCGCAGGTACAGCTGTTTCCTGGGAGTCAAGGAAGCAAAAAACTGTTGCTTTGTCAAGTTGTGAAGCAGAGTACATGGCTCTCACGGAAGCATGCAAGGAGGCTATTTCATTGAAGTGGTTGACAGAAGAACTTGGTGTGGAACAAGGCCAACTGAAACTCAACAGTGACAATCAAGGTGCAATATCGTTGTCTGCACCAGTGCACCACAGAAGAACAAAGCATATTGATATGCGAGACCATTTTATTAGGGAAGTAGTTGAAAGAGGTGACGTTCGTGTGCAGTATCTGGAATCAGACGAGATGATCGCGGATGGATTGACAAAGCCTCAACCTAGACCAAAGTTTGAGGTTCACCGGAACTTGTTAGGAGTAGTACCCACTTGAGGGGGAGTATTGAAGTTAAGTGGCTACTACTGTATTTGGTTTGGTAGTTGGTTTTATTAAAATTAATATTCTAGTTTAGGTACTCGATTCAGTGGACAACACAAATTCCATTGCTCAATTAACTACTGCTTTGAGTAGAATTCGTTTCAGAATGTCCCAAAACGGATTTCAATGAAGAAATTTTTCACAAATTTTTGGGGCGCAATAGCTTCAAAAAATTCGAAAAACTATTGCAATAGCTCTGTTTTTATCAGTTTTTCAGCATGAAAAAGATTGAAATAATATAGACATATGTACTCAATTTGGAGTCTTAAATGAACATATTTATTCTTCTTCTATATAAAATGAATGCATCATTAAGGGGCAGACCCGCAAACACTTCGCACTCTTGTCTACGGATAACTAATAATGCTAACATATATAACTTTTCTCCCTCTAAAATTAAGGAAACATTTGTTTTCTAATAATTCATCAATTGAAAGTCCTTCCTAATTTTGCATTTCAGGCAAAAGTAGAACATACAGTACGTCCATAGAACCATACAAGTAAATCAATTGAACTACACAAGTTAATTTATTGTCCTGCATTAAAAATAAATGTGACGTTGTTGAAAAAATAAAAAATTCATTTACTTATAATTAATAACTTGCTGTTTTTTTTTAAATTGAAGTCTTAAAATGCCGAAATACAGAAATGTTTGTAAATTATTTATACATGGTAATCAGGCGAAAGCCGTATGGAAGCTCTTATATTCCGTTTGGGTCGTGCAGCTGCTACAGACGGAAATTCAGTAGGTCTGTCCTTTTATGGTGTAACCTTTAGTGTTGGTTTAGGATCTATTTCTCCATCTTGAGGGTGAGAGCGTGAAAGCAACTGATTTGAATGTCTCTTCCAGCATATTTTATCTTCTGTGACAACTGAGTACAGCTGTGTTCCTAAAACTTCAGAAATATTCTCTTTAACCCATTTATCAGTTCCCCTATAATCTCTCGCTAACACGGAATCCCCTTTCTTACTCGTAAAGATTTTCTCTCGCTGACCTCGATAATATTTTCTTTGACGTTGTTGATTTTCAAAAACAACCTCTTCGAAATCAGGTCTCATTAGCGTGAAAATGGTCCTAACGTTCCGGCCTAGTAGGAGTTTGGCTGCGGTCATATGGGTAGTGGAGAGGATGCTAGCTGGATAAAGAAAAATAAAATTGCTCATGGTTCTTGTTAGTGAACTACCACTCTGACAAATGTGCTTTTCAAAGCATGTTTAATTATTTTGACTGCCGACTCCGCAGACCCATTTGTTTGTGGGTCTGATAGGAATGAATTAAATTTTGAACTCGTGAAACCTGTCCCCCCATCCGATGTCAAAGATTTTGGTAATGTAAATCGAGCAAAAGAGTCACTCAGTTTTTTCATCATGACATCAGAGGATGTGGATGCTGTTTTATAGCACTCAATCCATTTTGAGTGTGCATCTATAATAATGAAAAAATATTTATTATTCCATGGACCTAGAAGAAGGAATCTAATCAATGTGTAGAAGTATCCACGGTTTTGAGTGCCAGGGCCATGGGTTGAGAGAAGCTTTTGGAGGCTCGCTCCTAAATTTGAGACAAATATTGCAATCGGATAAAGTCTTCTCAATACATAGATGATTTTCTTCCATTTAAATCGACAATCCGAAAAAAATCGAAAATATCCGATCGAAATTCATTTATATATTGTAAATAATGAATTTTAGAGAATACATCAATTAGGTGTTTACCGGGTATCCCCTTGGGTGTACCCTGGAAAGAAAATCAGCAATCTTGGTTTCAGATTTTGTAACTTTTACTGAAAAATTATAAGTGGAAAGATGGTACGCCCATCTCTGCAAACGAATACCCTTTTTATTGCAATATATATAACTACAATAATGGTTTTGAGTCAGTTATTAGAGTAATACGTCTGGCATAAAGATAATCCTTAAAATTAATGACTCCATAAATTATTGCTAATGACTCCATAAATTATTGCTAATGCCTCCCTCTCAATTTGAGAGTAAGCATATTCAGTCTTTGTTCAATCTTTAGGAAAGAATGCTAAAGGTTTTTCAATACCAGATGGATAGACATTCTAAGAAAGTTGATACCATCCGCACTCTTCTACGTTGAGTAGTTTTTTTTCTATGATTTCTCAAAGTACGCACAGGTGACGTCACACTGGAGGGTAGGGGGGTCCCACCCAGGTGGGAGGGGTGTTTTGACGTCACCAGTTCGCGAGCTATAGCATAGAACATGCTTAAGCCATGAGCTAATTGCTCGAAAACGTTACGCGGAAGTGTCACAAAACTTGGACTAACCAGCGAAAAACGTTACGCTGATGTGTCACGAAATTTTTCTTTTGATTTTCACGTACAACCAAGCCGTTGCTGGAAAAATTAAACTTCTTTAGTTTTCACTGGACTAAAAACGTTCTCCACTCGTTGGAAAGCTTTCGATTTATCACGCATTTCTCCCGTTCTTGTTCTTCTATTCATGTCGTAGTTTTACATTTATTTATGTTATAAATGGATATAGTAAACAATGCCGCTTGTTTTGTTGTCACTTGGTTGATAAATTAATCTTGGCTATAGTAATTGTAGACGCGCACCACAACAAAAAAATACCTACCTAGGTACTCTGTTCCAATTTCGATTAGTAAAACATTTATGTCGTAGTTTTCAATTTATTTACATTTACGAATTAGCGGGAAGAAAGCATGTTCCATGTTAGAGTATTCTTTTGACCTACACCTAGTAATGATGTTCATTTATTAATATTTGCAACAACGACTTGGAAGAACACCGAAAAATGAACCAGAGTACCACTTTTCTAACACATTTCCACAAAGTACAAAGTGTACTATAATGTAGAGTTTTAGCTGTTTTTCCAAATTGGTGTTGCAAATATCAATAAATGGACATCATTACGAGGTTCAGCACGAAAAAATACACCGAAATCGTGTATTATGTGGCAATTGAGTATCTTCAAAAACTCAGTTATAGCACTTTTAGAGCGGAAATGCGCACTTGTGGAGCGAAATTCCGCCCGTTTGCGCGCACCTAAAAAATCAAGTGATGGGTCATTTCTTCATGAAATTTCATGTAGAATTCAAATCTGCAATAAAAAAATGTGGGTTCACACTTGAAATACCACGACGTTTACTACAATGTCGCACGTTTGCGTAATGCGCAACTTTGTAATTTTTGAGATCCTTACGGGGAAAAAAAAAAAAAAAAATTTGACCCATTATTAACGATTTTAGCGCGGGGGGGGGGGGGGGGGGGGGGGTGTTTGGGGACACTAAATATATGAAAAAGCGCAAACTTCAGGAATAGTTTCAGAATGCCTCAAAATGGATTTCAATGAAGGAATCTTTCAAAAATTTTGATTTTAAAAATTTCCGAACCATTGCAATAGCTTCATTTTTTACGTAAATCCTCTAACATCCACCTAATGTTTTTTACGAGTACGGTTTCAAGAAATTATGAACCAGATTTCCTTTGTAATAACCTTTTTTCACGGATATGCGAATCATCAATTCACCAAGATCAAAAACAATAAAAATTCCCTCAAAACCGAAGGTTGTACCAAATGCCAATAAACAGCAAACCCTACCATAATCCTGCCTTTTAAACCACCTAGAGGATTGTAAAGAATTTTTTCCTGAATGAAGTTAGGTTCCTTTTAGTATGTTTCATCACTTAAGTAGTCCAAACAATGTTCCGAGGTCAAAGTTGCAGCTCTGGACATGTTCTCTTAGGACCATGAGACGTCTGGGCTACAAGGGCGATTAGGCTTCCGAGGAGTTCTCACTCTTCAGGCAAGCCCTCACGTGCCATCTCTATCCGTCAGTTCTGTAATCTCTTGAAGGGAAGAGGGCGAAAATGGACCATGTTTTACGGCACCCGATGATAAAGAAGGAACACGAGTGTGTCTAAATTGTTGCTGAAGTCCCAGGAGTATAGCGACTAAACATTTAAAACGAACAAACAGCGCCAGTTTATTTTCACTTTTTTCCCTTTTTCCAGGCCGTCGCTATATATTCTGTCGTTAAAGAAGGCAATCTAACAACAGTCTCGTAAACCCTTCGTTTTGTAATAGAGTCAGGCCTCCAACGCATTGTGCTCCTGGTTTGAATAGCAGTTTGGTCTCCTTCCCCCCACAAATATCTGCCAAAACAATCCTAGTCGATCAGATGTAACATTCGCATAACTGTCTCACATCGTTTCTAGGACACAAAAAAGTTCCAGTCATGCAGCATGATCGTAAAAGCGAATATTCGTAAGTTATCTATTTACTATTTTAAATGTACGTACATAAATTGTCAACTATCACATTTCATAGCAAAAAAACATATTCTTGATATACTTTCTAATGATCAATCAGTCCAATTTAGTACATATATACTCGGAAGGTAGTTGGGTATGATTTAAAAAAGAAGTACTATGCATTATATCGCTATTGGTTGAGTACCAACTGCTCCGCATCATCAAACTAAAGTTAGTTATATGAAATCCGAGACTAATCTACCGAATATGATGAAATTTTGAGGAGTGGTGTGCTGATTGACGAGTGGTCAACTGCTACCGAAAGGTTCACGTGGGACGTATAAGCAATATTGGAGGTGTCTTGAGGTGGACTGCCAGATAGAGCTTTTTCAAACTCAACACTATCGCTGTGTTGATGAGGAGGTCACTTCATTATACAGGGTGCTTACGGTCCTCACCAAACAAGATATTATTAGCTAAAAAGGGGAAGGCGAATGCTGTTTATTATAGACCAGAAAGGGGCTGTTTTGGGAGATTTTTACCAGGGAGACATTAGTTACTCGTATGAGGGGAATCGAATAGATCGGAAACTTTTAGACTGATTGCTACAGTGCCAACAGCAATAATAGGTGTCACTTACCCTAGAACTAGGATGGAGGCTCTGCTAACTGCGTTGGCGAGGGGGTAGTTTCTCCAGGTGAAAGTATTTCTTCAAGTGCTTTACTCAAATGAGGAATGAGTGTAAGACTCATGACTTTGGTAATGATACCTTTCTACAGTTACAGAGGTTGCTTGTCCAATACTATCTCTGTATCTGATAACCACTTGTGGATTGCACACCACAGCAATGGTTTCTAGCAAGCTGTTGATAAACAAAAGCAAGAGGGAGCTCAGGTAGTTGTTAAATGAAAGACGCAGTTTTGGAAACGGAAATGTAATAAAAGTTCTCAGTGAAACAAGATACAACGTTTGAAATCCTTTGGACTGCAATGGTTGCTACATAAGAGAGTACTTATGAAGTTATAAAAGAGTATAATTTGGCGTAGGATAATGGATACTAGGCATTCATGCCGCATAAGAAAGCGTAGCTGGAACTTCCCCCAACTACAACTATACAATGAATTACTATGTTCAATGACTCGGCAAGGGTTGCCCAACTGGAAATATTCAGTGAATTTCTAGACTTGGCTAGGTACTAAGTAAGTAAGGCAACGGTTTCTGACTCAAAACGATTATAAGGAACGATCTTTAACTAAAGTAATGCGGTTCTGTGCTCCCTTAACGTCTTTATAGAAATATATTGATGGAGATCTTATTTCGGGGCAATGGGTTTCTCTGACCCTCCATTCTCTGACCCTCCATTCACCCCCACCCATGATGAAATTTGAAATTCCTGATATTTGTTTCAAAACTAGACGGAGCTCATAGTTGAACAAACATAGAATCACGAAAATCGGACGAGAATAGTTAAAGCAACACGATTTATCAGGATAACCCTCTTCTATTCAACCTCTTCTATAATGAAATTCGAAACTCCTGGCATACGTTCCAAATAAGATCGGACTCTTAATGAACCAAAATTAGAAACACGAGAATCGGTCGAGATATGTAGCTTGGGCAGCGCTTGAAAGAATCGGTTATTATCCCCTCCACCCCCACCTCCAAGGTTTGTTGCACAACTAGACTGAAATTGGAATCGTTCCTAATAAGAATCACGATGTTGAAAGGGAGGGAATATATTACATGCCGAGTGATTGGGGAAGAAACCGGATATCGTTGCCGTCAAGCCCGATGGGTCTGCCATAATCCTGGATGTCCAGATTGTCTGTGGTAGCGTGGACATGGAGGGCCAAAATAAATAAGTATGACAGAAATGACCTGCGGCAAGCGATTTCCGAGGTAAAAGGAGTGGCGACCAATAGCATCAAGGTCATGATTGTGACCGTGTCATGGCGTGAGGTGTAGCTTGGGAAAAGTGCCACGGGGTTACACGAGTTAAGCATCTCGGTAGGGGTGCTCTGTGGTATCACGACCCGCGTCCTTAGGGGCTCTTACTTCAACTGGTGGTCATTTTATAGGGGCACTTCCTTTCATCTCTCCTTCACTCTTCTTCCTTCTCCAACTTGATCTTAGGGGTCAGCGCCAACCGTCAGTGTCCTCCCCCCTTTATTATTATTATTATTTTTTTTTTAATTTAATGATGTGCCCTTTGCTTTTGAAAACTAAAAATAAATGAAAAGTCTGTCTGTGTGTGTATAAACATAAGACCTGGAAACAAATTTCCATGAAGATAATTTAGAAAACTCTCATTTTAGATTTTTTGAGGCCATTAGGATAGCTTCATTTACAACGAAAAACCGCTTGAAATTAAACTGACTGGATATCAATACAATGGGATATCGTTGTAGTTAGGTGTTTGGCTAAGTTATTTTGTGGAATCAAGAAATTAATCTGCTCAATATTTAGTTTCAAATCTGTTTACTAAATAAGACCCCAACTTAAGATCAAGTAAAAGCGGATGCGTAAGTATAGGAAGTGGAACTGCTTTAGACGAGGTCATGGAGAAGTCTGTTGTTCCTCGGCAAACGTCCTCATACAAACACAGTCCTCGCTTCTGTTGTCCTTAAACGAGTATTATGCTAACCTTATCGCTATCACAGCTGGGGGTAATAGCAACGTGCGTCCACAGTGCATATGCTTTCTAGATATTATACTCTCCCTTGTGAGCAGAGAACTGTGGAGAATCCTGCCAGGGGTTTACAAAAGTTTTAATAGAGCGTGGAGCTGCGATACCGACTTTTCGGAAGGGCTCATTGTAGTAGGTATGTTTCATGCGACCAAACCCATTCTCATTACATTAGAATTGGGTACCTACGGTCGTGTAACACTGAGCAATCCAAGTGTCTATACAGGCTTATCATGTGTTATTTAGTGACCATACACTAGTGTAGGGTATCGCCGTGGGTAAAAAAACGTTTTCTCCATTTGATCAAGGTCAGCCGATCGACTTTTGAATACTGAAGAAGGAGGAAAAGAAATTTGAGGAACTGTCTCATTTTTAGGATTTCTGATAAAATTGATTTGCGAATCGCTAATATGATGAACACATCCGAACTGGGGAATTCGGGGACCCATACAGTCTTCTAAAAATTATGATTTAATGATGTACAAAAGGAAAACGCAGCAAAATATTATACTACGGTTGATTAATAAAAATTATCTTTTATTAAAAAGCCCTTCTAGACAGATCACTGGCCAATAGATAATTTTTAAACGGAGTATAAGGAACATTATCTAAATGCATATTAATGCAACCTCTTTTGTTGGAATATGCATAATAATTTTCGCATAATATCGGACTGGGTTTTTTCATCCAGTAGCTATCAGTTAGGTTGTAAAGTGTTACATTCCGAATACGTGTAAAATTTTCAGGAAACCAAGAGTAAAATGATAGTAGGAACCTTTGAGCTAGCATGTTTCTACGAGACGAACTTGGTGGCTCGCCTGCTTCTGCGCTAGTAACGCGTTGATGGGAGTAGATTGCAGAGCGCCTAGAACTAGGCGTATACATTTGTATTGTAAACGGTCTATTTTTTCCCAGGTTTGTTGCGCATGCTGATCCATAAAACTAGCAACTGTAATTGAGGATGCTCCTAACAGTCGCTCTGTAATACATCAAGAACACTTTTGGATCAGCTCCCTACGTAGTTTCTGTCACGCTTTTCAGCACATTGATATGGATATCGGCTTTCTGGATTACCTGTTCAATAGGGTAATTACAGCAAAGCTTTGATGTTAGATGAACGCCTACGAGTTTTACCCTTTCTACTACAGGAAATTTGCGTCTTGGAGCTAAACCGCACAATCCTTGAATATTTCGTAAAAATCGGTCCTTAAGTCTCGGAGTTTTATCTGTAACGATCAATTTTAGTTTTACGCAAGCCCTATATTTATTACTCCACCAATCGCGATATAATTCATAGGCAATTCACCTGGAACATACCTATCGCCTCTACTCCCCGAGTTTGTACGAAATCGTACCAATAGACGGTAACAAATCGACGTTATAATAAATTAACGTTTGAGTATGCGCACAGGCTACTATTAATGTGACGGCAATGAAAGTTATAGGGGACCGTCTAGAAGCTATCCCGTAAAATCCTTGAAAATGTCATCAAATCGTTCCTATAGACTCGGAGTTTTGCCTGTGTCAATCGATATTAGTTTCGCTCATGCGCAATGGTTATTGCTCTACCAATCGCGGTAACGTTTACAAGGCATTTTGTAGAACATATATCCAATCACCTACCGAGTTTGAACGAAATCGGACCAACAGATGATGAGGAATCGACGTTATGAGAAATTCACGATTGCGCATGCACGCAGGCTACAGTTGATTCGACGGCATTGAAAATTATAGGGAAACGTCTAGGAGTTAACCTGCACAATCCCTGAACATTTCATCGGGATTGGACTGGAACTTGGTATAGTTTTGGGTATGAATATGATTTACCACAGACAGACACGGAACCGAAATTGATCAGCAAGCTCTGAAACGCAAAAAGCAAGTAGAAATTCTGATTTTGGAGGACAAACATTTTTTCGACTTCTATCATGAACACAAAGCTTCCCTACCTTCGGTAGTGAGGAAGCAAAATTTACAAAAACAATCGAAACACAATCGATGGTTCGGGAAAACATCGATGCGTTTCGGCTGTAGGAAACAATCGATTGGTCTCGGTTGTTACAATCGACAATTATTGACCATCCCTATGGTACATTAAAAGTTATACACAAGGGTGTGATTCTCCCAATTCCACCTTATGCAGTTGTTACCTGAAATGAGGCGCTCAACCCAGTAGCAGTCGCGGGTGTATTAACAAATCGTGGAGAGGCTTTTTTGTTCCTTCTCAATGACGGTTAGCATTTTTACTTTCTTCTCCCTCATAGCTTCCCTGTCGAAATCAGATGCTATTTCAAAATCAGTAAGTACACTTTTTTGTTTTCTTTCCAGACCTGCTGGTCCTCCACAAAGTCCACCAATAGACGAATTTCAGTACATGGGGCTAATTGACAAAAATACTAATAATTTCAATATAAGGGGCTAATTGACAAAAATACTAATAACTACGCCAAGAAGGTCAAGACGATCATTTTCAAAAATGTTTGTCAACGTAGATTCTAATCAAATTTATAGGTAGCATGCATTTCGTAAGATTCTATTGTTCTAGTTCAAATATTGGTCAAGCTGCTTTGGGAGTTAATTGGGTTGAAATACATTATATATCCTTAACATTGCTTTCCTATTGAATGAGGAAAGATTATGTTGCAGTATATTCAACAACTTGATGTGTGCTGCTAAGATCTGCAGAAATATCAGGGGAGCCAGTGTCGGCCCATAGACAGAGGGGTCACGCGATGCGGGGATTTGTCAATTTTATGGTTCAACGCCGGTAGTCGTGGGAAGATGCAACAGTGAGATGTCCGGAAAAAAGCGGATACGATCGTTTGCTCTCCATTTGTACGGTGATTTTATCTCTCATCCGATAAAAAACATACCGTGCGACAGAGGGAAATATTGGCAATGTTAGCAGGGTGGGTTAATAGTTAGATTTATTCTTGAACGAATAGAGATTGACCATGTTAGAAGTACAAGGTTGCTCATAATATTCCAGCTATGAATTAAAACTAACGGTGGTCGACCAGTGGATTATCTGATTTGTAGTAAACCTTGGTAGCAAAAATTTAGTGTTGGAAGTATTATATATATACATATCAAAAGTTCATGTATATTATCCGTTAGATAACAGAGTAACGGTTTGGGAAGGAAAATACAATTGAGATTAAGAATGAACTAGTCGAAAAACGAAATAAGTAAATTATTTAAAAATCAAACTTTTTTAACTTCTTTGGATAGAAATCCAATTTGGAGCGTTCTGTAACGGTTCCTGGATATTAACACCTTATATTTCCACATATGAAGCAGCCGGGCGGCATTCCAGAATCCATATATGGCCATTCAGGACCTTGTGTCTGTATGAATTCATCGGAATGGCTTGGAATCCCAGTACTTTATCGGTACAGTATGGAATGAAAATTTCCAGTGAAGCAGCGCAATCGTATGAGCAAATTTTCGTAAAATGTATCATATGTTACATTGTTTTGAAATTTGGGCACTTTGAGTGCAGAAAAACTAATAACTTCCAATATCATAGAAAAAAGCTTGATCTAAACGATATCCTGTGATTTAGAATAGACATTGGATTTTTACCTTTTAAGGACGTCCCTCTGAAGTTAGGCTTCGTCAATAGAGGGAGCACCTATTGGGATTGATCCAAGGGATGAGGGACAACCCAAGCATGGGAATCCCCAGTATTGTACTTTTACTCCGAATCCGAACGGATTCGGACGAATCATAGATCGTGAAAAATCAATGTTTAGGGAAATTTACGTTTACGCATGAGCTTTCTCTAGTATTAATTCGACGGCTATGACATTACGCCCGGGGGCCATCATGGAAATTGTTTGTGCAATCCCTGAAATTTTCATAAAAGCTCTGAGATACACATGTGTCAACAAATTACAGTTTATTAAGAGTAATTAAAGTTATTATTCAATCAATGGCAATAAAAATCACAGGGCACTATTGTGAAGCACATACCGAACTACCCCCCGAGTTGGAATGAAATCGGACCGAAGTATCATGAAAAATCGACGTGATAAGAAATTCACGATTGCACATGCGCACATGCTAATATTATTCAAACGACAATGATATGTGAAAGGAACTATTTAGGAGCTAATCTGAACTATTCCTAAAAATTGCATCAAAATCGGACCGGATTTACCGCAGACAGACCGATATATCAAGAAAAATCGACGTTATAAGAAATACACGTTTGCACATGCGCACATGCTAATATTATACAAACGGCAATGATATGTAAAAGGAACCCTCTAGGAGATAATCTAAACGATTTATAAAAAGTTCATCAAAATCGGACCGGATTTACCACAAACAGAATGACACAGAACCAAATTTGATCAGCAAGCTCTCAAATGTAAAACAAGTGGCAATTTTTCTAGGTTTTTTTTTTTCTCTACTTCTTGCACGAACACAAAGCTTCAGGAGTGAGGAAGCAAAGTATTTTAGACAAGAAATATCATTGTTAACAATTTTTAATTTACTGACTAGAGATATGCTGAGAAGAAGTGGTCTCTATAAAAATACTTCAACAATTTAAAAAGTAGTAATGAAAGTTGAGTGAAACATAGAGACCTATTTTAATAACTCCTACAATGGTTTTTGTGGATCCCCCATTTTGAAGCTTTCCTATGTTCTTTCTTGTAAGGAAACTCTTATTTCGATAAACCTTGGGAATTAGGGTCTTTCCATTATGGTAGAAGAGTGAGGATATGTACCCTGAACAGGTAGAAAGGACCTCTATTGATCGCCACGGAAGGGGAATTATCCCCAATAAAGAGTTTAAACTGAGTTTCACTCGCCCCCGGCTGTTGTCCTCCTGTAATTGTTGGAAAAGTTGAATTGATATTTCCGTGCTCTGCGACGGTTAGAAGCGGGAAAAGGGGGCCGAGCTCTTGGTGGATTTGATGGTTATAGACCTGTAAGGTTGGAGTTGGTGTAGGAGGGCACCGGAAGTTGGCAGCCATTAGCGTGTGTCAGGTTTATTCAGCCGACTTCCCCATTCTCTTGTCCGTCTCTGCTTCAACCTGCCAATTGAAGATAATTTCCTTAAATTACATACCATTGAAATTTGAGCCGGTAGTGTGCTAATTGGAAGTAGGTACTATCAGGTTCCTTGCGTAATAAACTCCTGGCATATTGTACAGCCTCCGGCCTTCGTCTCTAATCTCTTGCTTCACTTGTCTGATCAAAACCTCAAAGTTTCACGTACCTACCATTGGTTCCTTAGCTAATTAGGGCTCTTGATTTCCACAACGTAAGCATAAAGATCAGTCATATATTTATATATTTATATACAAATATACACATTTTTTCATTTAGCATCACACATTGTATATTTTTAAGCTAGCTGTATATTATTATAGGGTTAAGCTTTTAGGGTCATTCTGTGGTTTTTTTAAATTCTATTAATACTATTCGGGCATGTTTTCAAGAATGTGGAATGTGGGAAGTTCTCAGAATGCCATTAAGTATCTGGGTTAACAAGACTATGATTTTTCTACGTAGAGCTTTCAGCTGGGGTTGAGTTATTCCATCATGGCCAGGTGCTTTTTTCGTAGGTGACCGCCGAATAACGTTTCGAACTTGAGCAGGAGTTACGGAATCGCTAAAAGGGCTTAGAAGAAGGGGTTCCTTATTCTGTTCTGTATTTTCTGGGAGAATAAGGATTCTGATCTTCATTTGGCCGAAACTGAGTTTTCAACATTTCCTTGAACAGATTACATTTTTCTTGCGGAGATGAGTACCATGACAAGCCGACTTTCAGCGGTGGTATGTCCATAAAGTCCTAAATCAGAATTTTCATCTGTGTCCACAGTAATCCATCATCAGCATTTAACTGACTGATTTTTTGTTAAGTTGAGCGATAATTTTCCCTTTTCAATGCAACTTTTAGGTCCCTGGTGGCTCGGTAAGTTTTGTGATATGGGTATTTGGACGATTCCCATAGCCTTCTAGATGCAATTTTAACCGCTAGATGTTGCGCTATTTGGGTACTAGGAAAATATTTTTTATAATTTAAAGCAATTCTTGTGGTAGGAGCCGCCCAACCGCTATTTTTATGCTTCGCGTAATTGTCAATATCATTAGGGGTTTTGAGGGGAATTTGAAGATCTGAAAATTCATCCATGTGCTCCTTATAACGCTCCCAATTGGATGGGTATCTAAGAAGTCCACTATCCTTTATTGTAGTTTGATTCCGTATATTCAATGTTGCTATTACGGGAAAGTAATTCGTGTAATTCTCGGATATCCATCAATTTCTGGCTGATTAGTTTTCCGATGTAGAAATCTATCATGTTAGGCTTGTTCCGCTGTCCGGATAATGCGTTGGTTCTAAAGGAAAGGTTCTGTTGAATTGTTTTATCAGACTGCTAAGTACTCTAAGTACTCGCGTGGATTTGTCGTTTGAGAGCCCCATCTTGGGTGCTTGCTGTTAAAATCGCCGCCAAGTAAGAAAAAGGATCGCAATTCATGAATTATACCCAGAAAATCCGCTGAGCATAATCTATTACTCAGAGCTGAGTAAAATGATGCCATCTGAATAATGCAGCGGAATCTTCGTAAAATGGTAATTCAATTTTGATAAATTGTTTTGAAATTTGAGAACTTTCTGTGCACATGATTTGGCAATCAAGTTGTGGCGCAACATTTTTTTTTTCCACTGAATTGGTTTGCAACACCAACAAAGTTTTGAAATTTAACAAAATTTGTCAAAGTTGACAAACATTTCATGCCTAGTGAAAATATGAATTAAATAAAATTAAAAAATTGAAGAAAAAATGAATAAATCAAAACGTAAATTCAACAATTTTAATTTATTTTAAAGCTAGCGTTATTTGATGGGAAATTTTGTTGTCCACGGAGCCTACTTTATGATATTTCATTCTTATCAGAATGTTATGATTACTTAGAACAGAATGGCAGATATTTGATGTTTGAATAATATTTCTGTATTTTGTATCTTGAACATTAACGAACTAAATCTAATGTAAACATTTAGACACCAGGTGTTTGGTAGCTTGTGACTCTACAACCTAAACAATAATAATAAAACTGGATATAACACAGAGCAACTATGATTGGAGTTTCAAAACGTATCATAATGTGTGGATGATGGTACATATAGCTTCTTCAACAGTTTCTCTCATGTTTTCTCGAAGTTAGATTACAAGTTTGACGAGTATCTTGTATACCCACTCACTCTTTATTCATTACTTATATTAGCATTTCAAGCTTAAAAGTAATTCTGTTCTGGAGGTATATGTATACAAAAGTGGATGGAGCTATTCTTATTCTCTATAGTCTGCTTTACGGTAAGTTGTAAGGTTTATCAGGGCTTTTCATATCCCGATAAAAGGAAGGTTGGATCTCGCGGAACATGTGTAGAACTGCCAGGGTCCCCGAGACCGGAGCCATCTGAATAGAAGCGTCGTGATATATTGAGGTACACAGATCCACCATCAGAAGTGTAGAGGGTGGAGTGAAGGGGTATTAATCATTCACTTAAAACTGTCTACGTGATGAGACGCGAGGTTTCAAGCCCCAAGAGATGGAAACACAGCATGGAAGGAACCCCATCGACTCACATGTTCAGCATCGGCCCCAGATCCTCATGAGCCAGCGGAACAGGAACCAACGAATATTTAAGTACGATCCGTACTAATACTAAAAGCGTCGTGCTTCACGCCCTTTTGTTAGACGTAGGAGCAAAGAGGCTTAATGTTCAGTGAACGGTCTTATTGTCTCCGACGCAAGAGTTTGATTGCAACCCCACCTTCATCCTCTGCTGCCAACTTTACTAAACTAACAATCAGTCTCAGAAAGTGGCCGTGACGCGCCTATTCACAGGTGGGAGGAGTAGCGCAGGGCGATCTCTTCGGGCATAATTGAATCTTTGTATTCTCGCGACATCGGAGCGCCTTGTCGCTAACTTTAGAAGGGATTCACATTTAACAAACCAGAACTTGTTTCAATAGACCTCTAACGATGAACTCCTAAGTACAAAATACAACATCGTACCACAAAAGATTGAAGCGACTGAGCTCTGAGATAGAGCACATCCTAATCTCTATACCAGACAAAGTGAATGTGCGTAAGAACCTGATGTTTAACAACTAAATTTTGTCATTAGACTTGGCTAGAAACTTGGCATAAGACATCGAAATGAGAGAAATCTCATTCCAAATGGTAAAATTAATGTTAATTTTAATAAATTTAATAATTTTAATAATATAAAAATTAACATTAGGTAGTTTTTAAAAATAAAATTAATTAAAAAATAAAAATCATGTTCAAATGGTAAAACAATCCCCACAGTATCAATGGAGCCCCTGGAATTTTTCAAATTATACCCATATTTTATTAAAAATCGCATAACTTCATATTTCAGTCCTATTGTAGCAAGGAAAATAATTTGTAATCAACAAAGAACTATTCTTCAGGCCATGAACCTAGAGAAGACTAGCTAAAATCGACGATACTGTCTCTCTGCGGTGGACAGCGCGGCACGCTTTGGCGCCAGAGGGGAACCCGAAATTGAATGTGAATTGCAAAAGCTATAACATTGAAAAAAAATTCAGATAAAGAATCTAGAGCGGTTTTTTGAATTACCTACTTCTTGATTTAAGCTCTTTACAAGGGGTATTTGACTCTTCAAGATTGGCAAGAAAACAGCTATTGTTGGATCTACTTCAAAATAATTCTGTACATACCCAAAAATGTCCAATGTTACGACTCGTTCTAAGATGACTTCTATAATAATGTATTGAGGTGGACAAGGAATAGTTCAGGGGAAAATCCTTGGGAGTATACATACGCAGTTGATAGTATAATATTTCGAAATATCAAGAAATGTACAATATGTATAAGTTATTGGGCTTTTTAAATATCGCCCCAGGTTTTTATCATTGGCTAGTTTTGAATTAATCTCGAGATATTTCTACAAATATTTCTAAATATACCTACCCTATGAATCTCAGAACCATGTTAGTTCAAATATAGTCACTGTTCTCTTTTAATTTTGCTCCACTTTCAATGAAGTTCTCCCTGATTTTTCTCTAACATTACGTCATGGACACCCTTTATGTACACAAATGAAAACCCCTGCCGAATCGGGTGGGCAGTTTAGCTTCCTCACATATCGTATCATGGACGTATGGATCTAGCTAAAGAACAAAGCACAAATCGAAATGATTGAATGCAAAATATAACAGTATCTAATACATGTGTATACATGCTAAAATGACAATTACTATAAGTCATGTTTACATGTACCGATATTGACCAAAGTTTAACCCTCACAATAAATGAAAATGTCGTCAAAATCGATCCATTATTCTCCGATTGTGAACCAATATTGGTTTTTCTTATGCGCAATAGTTACCTATTATTTAAGCGAATGTGATAAAATACAAAGGGCACCACCCTTACCCAAGAACCACTCTAGTCTCGAGATGAAACAAATCGGCTTTATAAGAAATTAACGGTTGCGCATGCGCACATACCACCATTCATGCGACGGCAATGAAATTTATAGGTGACAGTCTAGGAGCTAAACCGCAAGACTTCTGAAAATTTTACAATTAAAGAATAGTTTTTGTTTGTTTCATTTAGATGAAATTCACTGTAATGAATCGAATGAATCCACCGGGAGCAGCCGTTCGCATTCCACAAAGTTTCGTGTTGAAATAAGAAAAAGACAGCAGAACAAGTTTGGTTGACCAAGTTAGGTTTTAACAACGTGTTGTCACTTGTGGTTCTATAAATCACAGCCATGATTTCAGTGACCTTGATGTATATGATAGATTTCTATGCTTACAGGTATTTTCGGATTGTTTTTTTTTCACTTTTTTGACATTATTTTTTTGTGAGGTGGGGGGGGGGGGGGGGGGGGGGTATTTTCATGTTTGTCGCTTGTTTTTATATGAGCGGTGTTGACGTATAAAGTCATTCCAATTACCATGAGAAGTGTTATGAGTAGTTGAACCGGGAAAGGCTCATCTACAAATAAAAAATAATAGTTTACAGCGTTTTGAATTCTGTTAGAACTTGACTTTTGTATTTAATCACACAACGCCACTCACGTGACGTCACTCTAACGTGTGATATTGTCCATGAAAATCGAAAAGTAATCATTTCCATTTCTCGGCTCCACCTGCAAATGGGACCACAAAAGTATGCATATACAGATGATTTTAGAGAATTTGTGGCGGTCGTGTTGAATGGTTGGGAAAAGGTGCGTCTATTAATTTTCCTACCATACTCGTCTCTCAGGTACCGAGTTTTCCAGTTAATTCTGTTCCTAGTGGTTTTAACTTGTAAGCTGTCTTAGGCACAACTCGTTTAGGAAGCCAAACTTCGTTGGTGCAGTTTTTCTAGTTAGCATACAGTATGAAAGTTTTAGTGTTGGGTTCCAGCATAATACAGATTATTTAATCTGGCTATCTGGATTTAAGTCAACGTACAAGATCGATTACGATTAACTATTTCTAAATATTTAGTATCCAATATCCATGAGAATTCAGTCAGATAAGTTACAAGAACCTAAGGTTTTTGCTTGTTGAGTGATTATCACGATTTTTATGTGATGAAACTCATAATGGATGACGAAGGTATAATCTGGAGCAAAGTGAATTTAATCAATAGGTACAGTTGAACTTCACTTACTATTTCAAACTTTACTAAAAGAAAAGAATGATCTTAACTAAGAATTCCAGTATTTTATTGAATTGATGTACAATGGCACATGTAATAATCATAATATATCTGTAATCTTTGGAACTTCAATAGTCGGTAGAGAAAACAATGAAACGTATGAAGAGGTCCACATTTTCGGAGAAAATAGCTGGTTGAAAATGTAGACGCATTGAGTTGCTTTGTTCTACCTGGTGTTTTGGTGAGGGCCGAACAAATACTGAATAATAATTATTGTCGCAGCTATATTGGGGCTCTTGAAAGACTTTAACATTTGTGTATGTTTACTGGCTACCATAAATTTAAATACAAATTGTTTTAAACCATAATAACCCAAATAAACCCAGGAAACTGTATTGAAAGCGGACTTAAATAGTAAGACGTATAAAAATATGTGTTTGCAAAGATTAGGGATTGATAGACAGGGAAACAAATTTGTCCAGAATTTTCTTATACGCGTGTTTGAAAAGTAGGATTTAGGGCGACAGCGAAGTACCCTCACCAAACACGATAACATGTCTGCTCCAACCTATTTTCGGTTTCGGGGTAGGAAAATTGTTTTCCAGAAATTTGTTATCTGGGCCATCAATGTATCGAAATAAAAATAATCAGTCAAGTTCCAGTGGTAACTTTATGGGAGACCTTTCTTTACATCGAGCTCACCCAACGATACGGTACGACGCAGCTGCGTTTTGGAGAAGAAGATTCGGTATTTTATTATATTATTTCTTCCGTATTTTTATGTTTCTCTTCGTCCATTGCGTAGGTTCTTTATCTGTTTATTCAAGAGGAAGAACCTTAACCTTAGAACAAACATTGCGATTACCCGAACGCTACAAGGTAAAGAGGGATTCTGAATTGAACACTATAATACAGTTTCAGTGGTGCAGCATGACTTTGTGAGCACATTTTCTTAGCGTACTTTCATTGCTATTGCTATGGTAACCTGGTTATTCTGCGAAAGGTCATAAGCGATTTACTCGCACCTCGAAACTATTTTTTGGTGTTGAACCCCACATTGGACTCATAAGGCGTTGACCTCCATGTTATGTGTATATTTGCAGGGTTGTATGATGATGGTGTTATCTGCGGCTTACGTCGCTTACAGGTGAAAGGGGGGCTTTGGGAATCAGGTGTCATCTTCAGCGTTACTATCAGTCTTGGTCGGAGCTCTTGTCATTAAACTTCACTTGTAAATACGGTTATATATTTTTCGTGGATTTTTCTTTGCTTGATAGAATTGTTGGTATATTGATGAAAGTACTTATCGTTTTGATGCCCACATGTTCCAACCCGGCCAGAGCACCGATCCCTTACATCCTTAAAAGCCCACACGGGAAATTAATTTTCAAAAATACAGGCAAATCAAAATATCAGATTTTACAAAAAATAGTCTTTTAACAGAACATTGAGCAATGGTTCCGGGAGGAAATCGTAGTTGCAGGCTGTCGTTTCAGATCAAGCAGAAACAGTTCTCGCATGTAATTATTCTTGTCGACAGAAGGTAGTGTTTTTATTTATTTATTAACGGGAAAGCCCAATTACATCATATAGAATAAGTTATTCTATCGGTGGTTACAAGGGTCTGTACATTTTAAATGATAAATGAATGGAGAGTTACAGATGGTAGATTTGAGCGTTGAAAGAGGGGAATGAAAAGTCTGGATTTATCGTCAAAAATAGGTTGGTGCTGCGTGGAAGTCTTCGGAATGGGCGATTTCGTTCGTAATTTGTCGGTGAGAGCGGAACGGAGAAGAGTAGAGGCGAACAAGAAGCTGAGCGTGGGGCGAGAAGATTTAATTTGGAAACGAAGGCCAGACAGTCAATGTTGTTATTCAGTAGCTCATACAGCATAGTGAGGTCAGCCGAGCAACCTCGAGAGTACTCAAGAGGCATTTCTGGAGCAAATGGTGATATGTAATATCTTCTGAGGCGATTCCCATCTTGAAGATAATATACCGAAGGACATTGTTTGCGCTCCTTCTAGACGGCTGGTTAATGAACAGCATATGCAGGGGACCAGACAGTCGATGCATATTCCAACATCGGCAGAACAAGTGCTTTACAGAGAGCTACAATGGAATACTGGTGAACTCCCTGCTATTGCACTGTAAAAAGCCCAGGGAACGCATTGCTCGATTTGCCAGCCCCTCGATATGACCAGAAAAGCCCAGCTGCTCATCGCACAGAACCCCCAAGTCAGTCACTGCTCTCATTGGAGCGTCATAGCGAAGCATTTTGATGGGTTTTACGTACAGGTGGTTTGATGTACACCATGCCTCCAGTCTGTCGACAGCCAACTGGAGGGTTTCTGAATCTGAAGGGGTGCGGATGTGGCAAAAAATCTTTAGGTCGTCTGCAAACAGCAGACACCGTACACTAGGTGCGAGGACACTCACGACGCTATTGATCATTAAAAGGAAACACAGTGGTTCGAGATGGCTGCCTTTAGGGATGCCAAATGACGCCAAAAACGGCAGGGAAAGCTGGCCTCTTGCCTGAACAAATAGCTGACGGTTGGCTAAATATGTCCTCATCCAATCAAGAAAGGAGCCATGGAGACCCAATGATTTCAAAAGCTCTAGTAGATGATTGTGGGATAGTTTATCAGATGCCTTGGCATAATCAGTCGAGATGACGTCGGTCTGGAGACCATCCTGGAAGCCATCCATGACTAAATCCTGGAATTGCAACAAGTTGGTACTGGTCGAGCGTCCATGAAGAAAACTGTGCTGTTCATAGTAGATGAAGGAAGAAAATCTAGGTGTGCGCTGATCTACAACGAGCTTTTCAAGAATCTTAGGTATGGTTGATAGCACACAGGACGATAATGGTTCACGATACTCTTATCTCCATCTTTATAAACTGGTGTGACAAAAGATGTCTTCCACTCTGTGGAAAAGTGTCCTGATCCGAGTGATTTGTTGAAGAGAGGGGTGAGCGGGAAAGACAGGTTTACCGAACATTGCTTCAGGAGGATGGGGGAACCCCGTCTGGCCCCATACCCTTTCTCGTTTTCAGTCGGCACAGAACATGAGAGACCATCTCCTCAGTGACGCGAAGTTCACCCATGGATATAATATCCTGAGCGGGGTAGGCGGGCACGCTCTGTGCTGTGGGCTCAAAAATTGACAAAAAGTGTGCAGCGAACAGTGTAGCAATCCTCTTTGGCTCCGACTCCCGGGCTTCACCGAATGACATGGAACTGGGAAAGTTATTTCCTTCTTTTCTGAAGTTGAAGAAGTTCCAGAATGCCTCAAGACGTTCGGAATGGACTCCTGAACACGAAGAAGGTAGGCAGCGTACAGTTCATCTGACTTGAACTTGCAGTGCGAAGAGATAAAAAAAGGTCATATCCCAGACCAGTGATTTTATAATGGACGTGGGCGGTTAACTTTTTACGGGTCAGAGAAATTGGAGAGCAATCGAACCACTTGGGAAAAGAGGTGCTGAAACTCAAAGTTTTGGGGACGTGGTAGTCGATGGCATTATAAACGGTGATGCAAAAGGTCTTCAATGCCTTATCTAGTGACCCAGCCACAATCTTCTCCCAGGCACATATCGCGAAAAACTGATACATAGCTCCAAAACCGCCTTTTTCGTAATTATATGAGAATCTGTGATTAGAAAAATAAGAGTCGGAAAATTCGAGCGGGGAGTGTGCTATATCAACTGGCACCGAAGAATCTGCGGCTCTTGGGTTACATATGGTGCCATTCGATAAAAGGAGATCTAAGACATTACCAAATGGGTTGGCAATAAGATTAAATTGTTGGAGTTCGTGGAGTTGCATCGCTTTCTTATACGAGCCTACCTTTCGAGTCAAGACTCTCCAAAAAACCATCCTCAGATTGACTCTGCCACTCAATGCCCAGAAGATTGTAGTCACCAACAATCACTAATTTGAAATCAGGGTGAGCTGTGGAGATGGAATCCAAATTCTGTGACTTGCAAAAATGGAGAAGCTCAGCTGGTTGATCGTCAGGTAGATAAATGCAACCAATGACCAGTCAGAAGTCAGGAAGGGCAATTAAAACATGTTCAACGATGACGTGTTCCATTTATATGCTCGGTATTAGTTTGAACAGCAATTAAAACTCCCCCACCAATGATTTTATTTGAGCGATTTTTTGACAATGATCGATAGGTTCAGAAAATATTGTGATTCGTGAGCCAAAGTTCTTCGGTGGCCACATTAGGAGAAAGCCAGGTTTTTGTGATGCAAAGTATATCGTAAGGAAGATGAGGTGCTTGATGATGAATGGTTGATAATTTTGAATTTAGCCCCCGTACATTCTGATAGAAAGTTGAAAATGAATTGGGCTTTGCTAGTTTAAAGAGCGCTAGGAGGAGGCACGGTTTGTGTGGTTACCAATTGCAACTATTTGAGGCTCATGATTCACGTATTTAATTATGATGTTTTTTTTTCCCACCAGCCTCGATTCTGTTTTTAAGTTATCCTCTACAATGATACGGGTAAGAACGCTGCTTTGGAGTTTTATCGGACGAAGCTGAAAAGAGAGGTAGGCCTTAGAACGGTTTACAATTAAAAAAACTTGTAGCGGACTGCGGGTTATCAAAAGACACTTTAAGAGGGCAGCAAACTTTTTGTGGCTTGAAATTACCTATACGTGAATCGCACTGAACTAAGCTTACCAAATTAGGAGATAGCTTGTTGAATTATTCTTTGAACCTCCTCAGATCCTCTCACTCAAAGAAACATTCGACCCCAAAGATTCGGTTTTCAAGAAATCATAAATCAAAATGTTTGGGGCACGGTGACGACGGTCCTCCAGCTCAGTCAGCATTTCCTCAAAAAGCTGGGACGTACTCGTAAGTGACTGAGGCTGGGCAGGATTTCCCTATCCAATCACTCTCGGTGATGACGACGACTTCTCGAGTAACCTTGGACGACGATCAACCTCGGTGTACCTTTCATCTAAATCACGCCTAATCTCATACACCTCGGGTTCCAGGGCCTCATAATTCGATAAGCAACAATCAAGTTTACCAGTTATATCTGAAATTTGAGCAGACAACTCGTTTCGGGTTGTACTAGCCTCCTCTTTCATTTCAGACAGAATTTTCCTATTATCGGCCTGCAAACCTTCTAGTAGTGCCTCTAATCTATCCATTCCAAATTAGCAATTAACGTACTAAGCTTGCCTTACTAGTCCTATTCAGCTTGCGAAAATTCTCCTCTCCGAATCCTGCACACCAACAATGAAATGATCCACCACAAAAGACGCAAATAATTTTGATCTCAACGAACACGGGCTCTTTACACTTGCTGCTGCTCATATTGGCAGGCAACTGACGGCGATTACGATGATCGACAGGACTGAATTGTCGTCCATTGTTGTTGTTGTCCATTTACAACTGATTCTCACAAAACACCATTTCATAGTTGTTAGAATGAACGACCAGCCCCTTCAAACCAGGTAACTTTACAAACCCCAGTTGCTGGAGCGGCACACCGAGTTACCGCATCGCCAACTTGCCTTCTGACCCACGCTCATGATAATTTCATGGCTATTCGAAAACAACTTCATGTCACGATCATGGAAAAAATTACTGGCTTCATTTTCAATGCGGGGCAGCGTGGTTTCGTATATGAGGGGTCGGGTTGCCGGCCGGGTACATACATGTGGGCCTCTAGAGGATAAGTAGATACCTTGGTGAGTATAGGTTTTAAAACTGTTTGATAATGGACGAAGAAATGTTTGAGCAAATGAGAAGGTGAAACCGCGAGTTGGAAGTTTGGAAAAAGAGGGCAGCAGGAAGAAGCCTAAGCAAAAATTTATCGAGATAAAAACGATTCCGGCTCTGTCGACGAACCTATTTACGAGAAAAATGGGTCTCAGTGAACTGGAGGTTTCAGGTAGTGAAGACATGGAGACTTTTTTTTTACGTAAAGATTTTATTAATTTTAGGGATCAATTCCAACTTTTGGGGTAAATTTATCACGATATTTATGGTACTAACTCAACACGAAGAACTTCAAAATGTGGATAAACAGACTTCCGATAGGGTCAAGTGTGATATTTCCCCAAGGAAAAAGAACCGATGTACTGAGAAGATGTGCAATACTTTGGTGAAAGGTTATTATTTTGTTGAATATAGCATATAAGAACATAAATTGTTTTTATATTGGTAGAGGGTCATAATTTGAACAAAACTATGAATAAAACGGTATAATAAGCCCCATAGCAGCAACCTAAGAAGAGACAAATACCATCCTAATTTGTTCCATTACTATTGAAGATAAAATAATGAATTGCATTGAGATAGGTCTATTTGTTCGGATGAAATAACAATTTAATTCGAAAAAAAATGAGGTGCGAGAATGTTTCAAGTGTCACTGGCCGAGTGATTCTTGACCATGAAACCTCTCGTAGGTTAAAGAGGTATATTACATTAGACCTGTGATTAAGTATTGATTCTGATATTGACCACCCCCAAAGAAGCTGGCATTACCCCTGACGAAGACTTCGAACGCAAGAGCCACAGTTATTGACCGCCGAGCCCAAGAATGCGCTTGTCAAGTGGCTGTGCGGCGCATTGTGGGTTATGGGCCTACGAGGTTGACTGATTGCTGTTTTGAGCGGAGGGCCTGTGCGGACAGTTTGTCAGCCGGAGTAGAAGGTCCTGCGATGAGGCCATTGTTGGAAGTTGCTGTTGGTCACCCCCCCCCCCCCCCCCCCTCACCACCACCACCACCACTACTTGTCTCACCCAACACGTTCTCTCCCACCCACTTCAGCATCCACCAGGCCACATCTTTACTTCACATTTAACCCTTCTCGCAGCCTTGGACCCTGGCCTGGGATCACCTTGGTGTAGGGGAACACCTCGGGGCCCTCTTACTTGTATTGGAGTAGAAGAGGCAGGTTCCGTTAATTGGCGGTTCTGCATCAATCATATTTCCCTAACGATCATCAGACACTGTCGCTTACTCATATTCTCAAGGTGGCGGAAATTATTTAAGGTGACAAACTCATTGGTAAAGCTGGGTTTAGCATAAAAATGGCAAAATATAAGTGTTTAGCTGTTTATTATCACATTTCAACACAGAATATAACTTAAAACCATTTTTTCCTCTATTTTTATCAACTAATTGCATTTTTCTCGAACTCTTGAGAAAAATAATCAAAACGTTTCCTGAAATTCTTCAAAAATTAAATTTGGTTTAAAAAATTTTCATTTAAAATATTTAAAAAAAAATTAAATTTTAGTTTTAAATTTGAAAAATCTTTCTGAAATTCAAAAAAATGTGCTACTGCTCTTGGTCGAATTCGCTAAAAGTGCCCAAAAAAGCACCTAATTTTCACATATTGTGTTTCAGGATGTCCGGAAACAAAATCTAGTTTTCGTTGAATGGTATGATACTGAACGATTCTGGCCAAAGCACATCTTTGCCGTTGCACATTAGTAGAAAAAGTGAAAAATAATGAGAATGCGCAGACTTGCACACGATCTGACTTTGGAGTCACATTTTGAGGCCCTAAAATGAACAAAAAAAAAAAAAACTCCGTGTAGTCACGTGAACAACCGCGACTTTTTTTCGATTTTCTGATTGTTTCAGCTTTTTTGATCTGAAAAATCGATGAAGGCCAATTTAATGAAGAGCATTTTTTTAATGTCTTTGGATACATTGCCTGAATACAAATCAATAGTGGTTTAAAGCCTAATTAATACGTGGGGCCCGCCACGGCGAAAAAAAAGTACTGGTGAAAATGCCGATCTCCAACTTTTCGACCCCCTGTACTCCTCCAGACCGCTCGAAACGACAAAACCAGTATTGATCATATATATATATATATATATATATATGTATGTATATCAGCTAAAGAATCAACAATAAACCGATCGGCTCGATGCGTTTTTAATTTTTCGAATTTTCGCTACCTTTTAGCGACATCTGTGCGCCGTACAGTTATATTTCATGGGACGAAATATTTGCAGCCTGTTGTTGCCTTAAATTAATCCACCAAGAAAACAAAGTATGTTTTGAAAAAAAACTCCATGTATTCTAGCTTCATCAGTTCTAGCGATTCATCTGTTCTGCGTTAACTTCTCTGGTCAGGGCTTTGATTGACCCTCCTAGGGAATTCTCGAGGATAAGAGCAGTTGATTACATACCATTTTTGGTTTATTATTTTTAATAATGAACCTTTGTAAACGACTGAGGAACAATTTTAACCCCACCTCAAAATTTACTGGCTTACGATACGAAGATTTTAAAATTCGAAGTTAATATATAAGTAATAATATAATGAAGTAAAAGAACAAGTCCGCGCTTCTTCCCTATGACGCCCTCTGTCAGAACCTTTTCCCCCAATCAGCTAGACTGAGGCTTATGACATTTAGCTAAAAAGGGCGTTGAAATATTTAAAAATCGAAATTTCAGCAACTTGAATAACATTTTTTTTTTAAATTGATTCTGCTTCAATGAATCAAATAAAACCATCCGCACTTGCATCACGGGGGGGGAGGGGGGGGGGGTTATGTTAAAGGTTTAATTGAAGTAAAAATAGATAGCCAATGACTGTGAAGCGCAAAGCCATATTTTGACGCAGGAGTAGGCAATGCATATCAAGGTTTGTCTCAATATATTTTTGCCAAACATCCGATGACTCAGTGCCCGTTCAAATACTTCCTAACACATTTTTCAACTAATTGTCAAGTCCCTCGTATTATATTTTGAAGTAGAGCGATAATTGTATTACAACTAATTACATTATTTAGTAAGACAGATGTTAGTGGATCCATAATTTTAATTAGAGAAATCACACAAACATCTACCATCTTGAGAGAGACTGATCGTTCAGAATGAGAATATTTTATTAACGCGTTAGGTATGTGATCTTCGAAAACTGAATTCTGTTGGGAAGAACGTAAATGGGCCAATAAGTATGGTTGAAAGAAGAAATTATATTCATCAAAATTTCCTTTTCGTTTGGATACCGATGTTTGACAATAATTGTCAATAAAACCCTATTTAGACTTATCCCCCGATTTCTTATCAGTCTTCTCCTTTACGAAAAACATTTATTTAATATCGAGCTGCGGTTCGAATCGCGCTGTATAGTTCAAGTCTCAAACACGGTTCTTTTTGCCAGGAGATGAACAAAACCATTCATCGTGATAGAAGTAAGATACAAGGGAGCATGCTACACACGGAACAGTTAGCACCAATGCTCTGGTAACTTCTTGAACCATACAATGACAAATTACTGCAGATTTGACGGGGGACGAATGGACATCAAGAGGTAATGGATTGGGATGAAATGTCTGAGGGAGACAAATCACTGCATGTGTGGGGTCGATAACGCTGAAACGATCACCCTTCAAGCTTCAAGGCGCGGACGAGAGTGTCTAGGTTTCAAACGCCACTCCTCGACAGCATATGTACGCTTAGATTCGTAACAATTTGATTTGAGTTTGAATCCAAACCCTTTTGTCAGCAAATCATTACAAAAGATGTAAGTGTACCCCGACAGTAACGGTGAAATAAATTAGTAACAAAGTGATACTAATTCTACTTTTTGAATGACTTAAAAGAAAACGAGGTTATAAGTTTCACCTGCATAAGAAGGATATTCTAAATAGGAATATATATATATATATATATATATATATATATATATATATATATATATATATATATATATATATATATATGTGTGTGTGTGTGTGTGTGTGTGTGTGTGTGTGTGTGTGTGTCATTCTAAAAAGAAAATAAATAAATAATCAAGCATTCCAAAACAAAAGGTGGGTTCATTGACCAGCACTTTGCAAGCACTTCAAGTGGCACAAATCCAAAACGTGCTTATAAAAAAAATCACTAAAAAATGGTTAAAACAGCTAAAATTCGTTTAAAATATATGGAAATATTTTTCTTAGCAGAATATAGCTGAGAACAAGTGTATCAACTATGAACTAGATCATTGAGTGTATCAAGTGTATCAACTATGAACTAGGTAGATCATTGAGTGTGTCAAATGTATCAACTATGAACTAGGTCATATTCTGAAATTTATGCACGTTAAGTCATTAATTTCAACAAACAAACAAAGAAAAAAACAGCAGGTTATTAATTATTATAAGTAAATGAATTTTTATTTTTACAACAATGTCACATTTATTTTTAATGCAGGACAATTAATTAACTTGCATGGTTCAATTGATGTACTTGTTTCGTTCTGTGGATGTACTGTATGTTCTACTTTTGCCTGATATGCAAAATTAAGAAGGATTTTCATGTGATGATTTATTAGAAAACAAATGTGCCTTTAATTTAAGAGGGGTAAATGTTATATATGTTAGCATTATTAGTTATCCGTAGACAAGAGTGCGAAGTGTTGTGCGGGTATGCTCCTTAAAGATGCATTCATTCCATATGGGAGAAGAATAAATATGTTCATTTAAGACTGCGAATTGAGTACATACATGAGACTATATTATTTCAATCTGTTTCATAAATTAATAACACACTGCTGACCACTTCATCACAGAACATGCTCTTCTGAAGCTGGTCGGGCGCCCCCAGCCAGTATTTAAATTTTATTTTTATTTGGGTAGGAATTTCTTCTGTGGTCGTAGTTTCTACATCGCCACTGGATACATTATATCTTCTATTATTCACCAGTTTTTCATTTAGCTGGTCGCAGACGGACAAATGATGCCCTCCGGGATCCCTTTAGTTGTATTTAGACCATCAACGAAAGTCCTATGAAGTACATAGAGTAGAGCCCCAATTATCCGCGGAATCAGGTGGCCAGAGCATCGCGGATAACGAAAATCGCCGATAACCCAAATAAAGACTAAAATTGAGGTGAAAAAACGAAAAAATATTTCAGCATAAAACTATGTTTTATTGTACAAAAACATGATATGTAAAACTTTGAAAACATGTACAGAATAGCAGAAACATTTTCTCCAAATCATCAAAATAAAGAACAGTAAACAAAAAAACAAGATCAATGTGTAGGTTCGTAATGAAAGAAAAAAAAAAAAAAAAAAAAAATTCGAGGCACTCGCGGATAGTCGGGGTCTACAGTAATTTCAAATGCAGCTCACCACAGTGTGACGATTCCAGTCTCAACCAGGAGCGTGCGTCTACCCTGAGGGTCGAACGCCATTTATGCCGATTCTTTGAAGTGGCGGTCGGAGAGACTTCCAAAGGTCCCTCCCGCCTTCTGGGCAGGAACACGACGGGAAACAGCCGCGGGATGTTGGTCGCATTTATATACCTGATATACCTGGGCGGCGGCAGTAGAGATGCTGATATCGAAAAAATAACAGTATACCGTACATCGATGGTTCAGATTTAGTAATTTGATATTTCGTGAACAAATATCGATGTTTCAATATATCGGCCATTTTTCATTAGCCAAGGTAGGTAGGTACAAACAACTTCCTAAAAGAAAAAAATAATGCTTTCGCAATACTACATAGGTATACTAACATTTGTTACGATACAGGGTGACCCACGAGCCCCCCCCCCCCCCCCTTCCCTAAAATCCTTATTTGTGGGGGTATTTGAAAAACATTTTTTTAAATTCTTCATGATTTTTTCCAAGCAACTCCGTTTCCGTGCGCAAACAACACTAATTTTTTTCTCTTTTTTTCATATAGGAACCCCCTTTTTTATTGCAGATTTGTGTTCTACGAAAATTTCATGAATTTACGACCCCTCACTTGATTTTTTTTATGGCGCGCAACCCGTTCCGTGAGCGCAAAAAGTGGCTTAAGTAGCGAAATGGCGCTAAAACATAATATTCTGATAAACCCCAAGTGCGGCACATGAATTTCCACTGTTTTTCAACGATGATTCACATGGTGCGTTTCCTTATTTGAATCGACTTTATCGAAATAAGGGCCGAAATTAGGTTATTTTTCGTGGAAAAATCATCTTTTTAGGCGTGCATTTCCACATGAAACTCCATAACATTCAGTTTCCTTTCCATTCTCCTTTCTCAACCAGGCTCCGAACCGGCTATGGCGGAGCTAAAAGAAAATAGAAACGAACACTTCCTTTAAGAAAAATAAAAAAATACCATCCGATTGGAAAAACGATGAAAAAAAAAAGGACTTCAAAGCAATTGCCTAAAATCCCCGCTTCCTTGCTGTAAGCAAAGCTCGACGCGTCGAATCCATTGCTAGGAAGTGTAGGTACCTTTTTATTTCCGTTTAACTCCCCCTTAGCCGGTCTCCAGCCCGCTTGAGAAAGCAAGAATGAAAGGGAATTGAAAATGATGGAATTTCATATGCAAACACACGCTTAAAAAGTTGAATTTTTTTTTGCGCAAAATAACCTAATTTCGGCCATTATTCCGCCAAAATAGCGACAAATCAAGAAACGGATAGCACCATGTGAATCAGCTTCGAAAAGCAATGGAAATCCATCCATCCACACCAGTGTCCATGTTTTGCGCAAGTTTGGTAGTTAGAAAAATTTGAGCGCTCTCGGAACGGGTCGCGGGCGGTTAAAAAAATCTAGTGAGGGTTTTTCAATTTATGACATCTTGAATAGAATCCAAATCTGCAATAAAAAAGGGGGTTCCCATTTGGAAAAAACAAAGTTTGGATTGATTGCGCATGGTTGCGCAACGCACATCGTGGAGATATTTGAGATCCTTGAAAAACATCACGAAGAACAAAAAAATAAATAAATCTTTTTTTTTCAAATACCCTCACAAATAAGGATTTAAGGTGCATGATGGGTGCGGGGGACTCGTGGGACACCCTGTGTAACAATCTGTTGTTTCTCTATTTATATATTGCAAATAGTGATATATCAAGTAAAGCTCGGCGTTTCTATTTACTATTCTAGTTACTATTTATAGACAATACGTATAAACATTTGTGATACTTATAAAGAAAAAACGGATCATTTTCATGCCTACACAAAATGCTCACATGTTACTACTATGATTAAGTTTGCTCGTCTAGCGGTTCTGCAATACCTGGATGAGTGGTTCAACCTGGATGACTTGTTCAACCTGGTTGTGGTTCAACTAAGTTTGCTCATTCAGCGGTCCTACAAAAAGTAAAAGGGGTGCGGTATGGCTAATAGAGCGAATTTTCAAAGGAAAGTTGTGAATAAAATTGAGGCGACAGCCGTGACGAGATCACAAAGAAAATTTTAGGACACGCAACCGAACTCGAAAATTTGGTCAATTATGGGCATTTTTCACATAAAAATCTGCACTTAAAAATACGATTAAGGTTTTCCTATTTCTGTTGTTTGCATAGGCTGCATTTGAATAATTTACTGCCACGTACTCCCCATTGCTTGATGCATTAACCAGTCATTTTGACCAGTGCTTTCTCGCAATAATTTTTCGGTTGGTACCGCTAGAGATATTGCATTCTGATTCAAGGAACCGTTACACGCGGGTATATATATTTCAGGCAATTGTGTTAATTCTTTAGTGAAGGCTGTTGGAGGTTGCACTTGAGGTATTCAAGTTACATCGTTTTCAGTGTTAGTTTAGCGTGACTTACCAATGTTTGGAATAGGCAGAAGTAGTAACACGAAAGTATGTGAATGAATGTTTATTCAATCGATTTAACAGGTTAAAAGGTGTTCTGCTACCAAACGACTAGGAGCATCTTGATAGCCGTGGCCCTGGCATTTTGCTGACTGAATCAATGTTCATAGTCGATCGGCACGCAGCACCTACCTATTATTTCACGTCCTCGTTTTACGAATTGGAGAGCATCTATCTCTGTCTAGAATCTTTCTACCTGTCTCGCAAAATCTTCAGACTTTTGTTAGGGTTGACATAATCGGTTCAGGATTGGACAACACAGAACGTAAAGTTTCTTCATATCAATTTCTGCAGCCTCGCCTCAACTCGATGTAAGTTGGTGTTACGCTGACGCGAATCTTCGAATACGAAGATTTCTTCTCGGATCTTTGCGGTAGTAACGACATTGGCTGTGAATCAGCTTCGTGGTAGCTGACGGACTGCACGATCCTGAAGCACCACGCCGGAGCAGCTGACAGTCAACGGAAGCCACCGACCACGATGAAACAGCTGGGCGCCAATGTAGACACACCAAGAGTAAAGAACCTTACATCAACGTGTCCGGCATTTTTCATTTTCTAATGTTTCTCGTTCATAATTTGTTTCACACCTTGCGATTCCGGACGCAAATGATTTCAGCCTCACCTCTTGATTTTCGGCGGTGTTTTTAAAGGAGATGCATTTTAATTTAGTTTCTCCTCTCTTGCAATCAAATTTTTTTATTATCTTTTTTTTCCAAGGGGGATGCCACAATGATTTAAACGCCCGGCAAAAAGAAGTAGTAATTAACTGCTCAGTGAAGTTGATACCCCCTTTTTATTTGCAAACTGGATTGAATGGTACTAACCGCATGATGCTAAAACTAAACGTTCCAGAGATATTTCGCGTAATTATACCATTTATCATTTAATTTCGTTAATTTACATATGTACAACGCTATTTCAGAAATGCAATATTGACAGTAAATATTTTATTATTATTATTATTATTTTTGTTTTTCTTTTTTTCTTTTAAATCAATAATATTTAATGATCATGGTACATAGAATGAGGGGGATATTCGCTTGAAAGTTTTAGGTTTCTCTTCTACTTTTGTGGATCATCATATTTAATTAATTTTTATATTTCCTTCATAGCGGCATTAGTGCGCCATCCTCCAGTCCAAGGCACCTCACCTTCCTCCTGGTGCCTCTTATACCCAGTACGATCGAAATTTGGGTTTTTACTCTCACCCATTGGGTGATGTGCGACACGGGCTTCTGTCATTTATCAGATAACACGCATGTAAATATTTTATTGAAAACTTTGTTTATTAATATTAAACTTATTCAAAAAGTTTATTCATTCAGATATTACCTAACACAAAAATCACGAAACGTTGTTTCACCAACAAAATTAAAAAAAAAAAAAAAAAAAAAAGGAGCGATTTCTAGTCTCAATTTCTACATCAGAATCTACATCAACATTTTCCAATGATTTCGTTCTGTTAAACTTGGCCTATGATATGAAGGCAAACGTATGAATGAATTAATGAAATCTTTATTTGCCGTTACAAATTTTTGCATGACGATTGTCAATAATTCATTTGAATCACAAACACACAACAACACAACACAAAAACACAAATCACAATAACTAAATAATGACAAGACATTTATAAGTCAACAAAAATATTACAATAACAGAAAAATTGCAACACAAACTTTTAGGAAGGTATTACTACTATAAAACAAGATAAAAAAATAAAACTTGTAACATGAGTAGCTTTAAGAACCCTGGATTTGGTAGTTTTAATTTTAATTCAAACGAAATTTGAACAGAAAATACAAAATTTAAGCACTTTTGACTCCCACACATACACCACAGCACCCCATACCCCCAAACTGACACATTACACGTTTCTTGGATTCGCCGCAATAGCTCATTTTCCACAAAAATCGCAAACATTGTTCCGCAATTTTGGGTACTTACAGATTTTCCCTACATGAACTAGGGGTGGTACAAAATATAACAAGTTTTAAAGGGGTCAGACGCTATTTTCTCTGCATTCCTCCAAGTACGAGGACGAGATGAGAAATACATTTTTTCCCCAGTAACGTATATGCGCATAAATCCTATTGACACATCAGCAAAAAAATTCTGGAAAAAGCAAATATTACTTGACTTATGAGCTCTGATTTATTTTTGGAATGATAGAGTTAGCTTTCTGCCACTGCTCGCAAGCTCATGCAATACTGAAAGCTAACTGCGAAATGAATCATAGAAAAGCTTGCTGTGTTAAACCAATTTCTATGGTGTGATCATAGACCATGGAGTTCAACGTATCAAGAGGTCCGTATTCGTTTTTGTTAGGTATCTGTCGATGGATAAATCACACAGTCCTGATGTTTCCGCAACCTTCATTTTTGGCCAAATGTTCGCCAAAATCAGGCGGTTGAATCACTGTTGAATGTAGCGATTTTTTTTCTTGTACCTACATCGATTTTCATTTTCATCTTGGGGATCCCACATGGTGTAAAAGTTTATAATTTTCACAAGCGGAATAAATCTCAGTTCTTAGCAAACATTGATTCTTAAGAGAGAGTGTGTACCCATAATCCTCGCGTGATCAACTAACTTATTTCTTAAACATTGACTTTGTAGTCTGTACGGGATATGATTTTGCTAATCGGACATGATTTAGCGAGATCACTACTCATCTATGATCGATAGGATGATTCCACAGCTGTCAAGAAACAATTCGCGAATAGGTCGTTTTTTCCCGCGCACCAACTTAATCATCCTCACCTAATTAAAACATCTTCTTGTTACCAACTGATGATAATATATATCAATCAATGTTATTAAAAAGTAGAGTCATGGTAATAAGTGAGAAAGTGGTCCAAAAAAAGTGAAAGTGGTGAGGAAGTTTTGTGCAAACCTTAGTTAATATTTCCTGAGGTTGTACGATTAGGTGTAAGATAAGAGGTTGTAAATGATCAAAAAGCGAAACATTGAACTTTGTGAATGTCTATGTATTTATTATTTTTAAGGACGAAATATATACTATTAGGGACCATTTAGGCCTAATATAGCTGCGATGATTATTAAATCCTCAAAAGGCTCCATTTCCTTTCCTTTCCTTTATCAAGCAAAACCCCGATCTGTCTCTCTGAGATACGAATCCCTAGGCATTTCCAATTAAATCAAAACTTGAAAAGCGAAGAGCATGAAGAGGCTGTTACATGGTGAAAGGTCCACAAAAATAAATTTTTACTTTGCATACTTGACCAGAAAAAGATTTCTGGAACTCGGCCAGGAAGTGGCTCTTGACATCACCTGACCTTATATCCATGCGTTTTATGAAGACGTAGGTATATGAGTAGGGATGGATGTGTGGATAAATTTTCATGATTCTGTCGTGGATTTTCTATCTATCTGTTTTCAATCAGTTGGAGCAAATAATTACCAACAACTCAACAAGTTAAAGGCAGTGAATATGAAAAGCGAGGATAATTCAGATTTTCTACCTCAAACCAGACTGGGACGTCATTGATGCCATTACCAATACCTACGTTTATCGTTTCTTTTAACGGTGTAATTCGTTTATTTTAAAAAACATATATAAATAAATGACTGGCACACACACACGCACACGCAAGCACGCACACACACACACACACACACACACACACACACGCACACACACACAAATATATATATATATATATATAATATAACCGCATGAAATGGCTCTACAAGAGCATATACATATTCAATCAATTTTTAAGGAAAAACAACAATTGACAACATGAAACTAATTTTTATATTTCGGCTTATGCCTTTTTCAAACTACGAGAAAAGAATTTTGATTTTTGTTAATTGGTGAGAAATTCTTGCCATGGAGAAGCCCAGTTAACGTCTGATATTCAACCCTGGAGGATCATACGCGCCCAAAACATTCGAGTGAGCTCTCTCTGAATGAACCAGCATTAATTTATTTTCTGTGGGCCCCATTTTTTTCAATACCTTCATACCATAGCAATCATCAAATGTTGCATCATGCGACGAGGCATGGCGGCTTACTGGCAAATCTTCTTTTTTCATTACTACCGATGCTCTATGGTTATTAACCCTCAAATTAAGTGCTGTCTCCGCTTTTCCTACGTAGTATCAGTTGTTGTGCAAACAATGCCCTGCCTTCTACGTAGGAAAAACGGAGACAGCACTTAATTTGAGGGTTAATAACCATAGAGCATCGGTAGTAATGAAAAAAGAAGATTTGCCAGTAAGCCGCCATGCCTCGTCGCATGATGCAACATTTGATGATTGCTATGGTATGAAGGTATTGAAAAAAATGGGGCCCACAGAAAATAAATTAATGCTGGTTCATTCAGAGAGAGAGCTCACTCGAATGTTTTGGGCGCGTATGATCCTCCAGGGTTGAATATCAGACGTTAACTGGGCTTCTCCATGGCAAGAATTTCTCACCAATTAACAAAAATCAAAATTCTTTTCTCGTAGTTTGAAAAAGGCATAAGCCGAAATATAAAAATTAGTTTCATGTTGTCAATTGTTGTTTTTCCTTAAAAATTGATTGAATATATATATATATATATATATATTCTATATATATATATATATATATATATATATATATATATATATATATATATATTGTTTGTAAATGCCAATTTACAAATCTCAAACATATATATTATATATATATATATGAAAAAGCGCAAACTACAGGAATCGTTTCAATCATTAAAACATTTTTTTTAAGCTTCATTTTCTATGAATTCATTTTTAGATCATTGTAGTAAAACTACGCTCAGGGATCCTTAATATTGGTATATTTGTGATTAACGTAAATGGGAAATTATAGGAGCGTCTTATGGGAAATACCTTGTTTCGGCCATTTGGTGCTCTTTCAATGTAAATATTATGTCTTCACGGAGTACAGAACAGCAAGCGCGCATGCGCGAATTTAACGATAATATTAGGCTCCCTCATGAGTGGGTTTGTTCCTTCCTAACCGCCATCACGTGCTGTGCTCCCTTTCTCTTTCAAGTTAAAATTAAATACCGAACCAGCTATATTTACATATTGTTCAAAACAAGTAGGGTTGAAAATTCTACCTCTTTACGTGTTGACAAAACTATTAAAGTGAACAGCTTGCAGCCTTCAGGATCCGACATCAAGTCTCAACTCCCGGGCCCAGGGTCCCCGTAAGTCGTGGACGCCTCTTGTAAGTACAAATCCGTATGTACTGCTATTTTGTCAACATTTTGAATTTTTCAACTTCCCTCGTATAGTAGGTACTTGTTTCCTCTGAGTTCCTTCAAAAATCGTAAAACTTTGTTTACTACATTACTTAGGAATCAGCTTCGTCTTTTGGCTGCATATCTCTCGTCCAATTAAAAATATAGCCAAGGGAGGATGTGAGCAACACAGACCTTTAAGCACGTCCGTTACGTTTGGCACCACCTCGCATCATTTGTAAGTGTACGTAAACGTTATGCAATAACTACTACTTAATAACGATTACTTCAAGATGTGTACCAGAAATATAAGTTCAATAAGTACCATTTAAAGAAAACGTGGTTTATGATTCAGCACGGAAACTAATAAATATATCACGGAAATAAATGTACCTCGGGAGAAGGGAAATTCTTTGGACCCATGCAACCTTCGAGGGCTTGGGTTCATGAATTAGTAGGCTAAAATATTCGCAGGGCTCTAGTTGGATCGACTGGTGGGGTGGGAGGATAGGCAAGGTATACTAACAGAAGCGCGAGAGGGATTTCGGGTGGGTTGTTCGAAGATAGATAACCTTTTTAGCCTCATCAATAAAGTTAAGTTGAGAGAGAAACAAAAGAAAAACAACCTACGTATTTTCCATTGATTTGAATTCAGCGAACGACCATATAATATACAGGGTGTTCCACCAGACAAAGACCCCCCCTCTGAAACCGTAATTTCTGCGGTAATTTTTTTTTAATCTGCATTTTTTTCCAAGAATCTCAAATATGACCTCGTTGAGCATTGCACACGTGCGCAAACGTGCGCAATTGACATCAACTTCATTAGTTTGAGTGACAACGCCCATTTTTTATTTCAGATTTGAATTTTACGTAAAATTTCATGAAGGAATGACCCGTCACTCGATTTTTTAAGTGCGCGTAAACGGGCGCAATTCCGCCCCCAAAGTTAGCAGTTCCGCTCTAAAAATGTATGTGAAATACTGAGTTTTTGAACATACTCAATTGCCACATGTAATACATGATTTTGGAGTACTTGTTCGTGCTGAACCTCGTAATGATGTTCATTTATTGATATTTGCAACACCAACTTGGGAAAACACCGAAAAGCTACCTGTCTTGCTTCGGTATCTGCAATTTCATTGCGAGAATTCCTGTGTGGCCTCTGATCCAGCATAGACTTACTCTTCTCCCTTTTTTCGTAAATGAGCTCTTGTATTATGTTGGCTTCCACCTCGATAAGACCTGATGAGAATGAGACATGTGAGAGTTTCATGATCGCACTCTTGGAGTCTGACATCACTCACTCACATAACTCTTCCAGTAGGCCCAGTTTCCAAGGAGTTTCCATACGCCAGAGCTTACCAAATCGCATAACATTCATGCGTGCATATTGAGGACTCATTGTACAGGCTAAAACCTCGTATCACTTAATTTGTGGGGTCGTAAAAGGCACAACCTGTCTGGTGGTTTTGAAGGGAATGTAGCGTGTAGAAACTCCATGAGACATTGAGTAGAAGTAGAAGAGTGAGGGATAAAAAATATGGTCGATGGTATTGTAAGCATCTGTACAGAGTGTTGAAAAAAATAGTATGGTATGGAATAGGCATATGGTCTATCAGACTTTGCCAACCACTTGAAATACTCGTTGAGCCTCAAGAAACTCACACAGAGTAAAGTGCAAGGCTTTGTGGATCAATATCGGTTGGTGAGGTCTTGGAAGAACAGCTCCCGGATCTTGCTTAGCAGCTCGTCATCTTTGCTAAAAGATTTTAGTAGAAAGCGATCTGCTATCATCATGCGCCTTAGGTTAAGGGGGGGGGGGGGGTTCACCCCAATGATAGAGCAGTCATTGATGCTGAGCCGTACAACATAGAGCCATAGTCAATCACAGCTCTAATTGTCAGCCTATAAAACAACAGAGCTGTAGTGGGATCTGCTCCACAGTTAACATGTGTGAATGTCCTTAGGGTATTAAAGTAGGCTTCTGATTTAGACAAAACTCCTTCAATTTGTGCATTCCAAACTGCACAAACTCAAAGGAGAAACCACCAAACAACATGAGGTTTGGAAGCCGACCCAGTGGAAGCCGTCGCTTCCGAGAGAATGGACATACCACTGACTTCTGAGGAGATACATTCAGGCTCAATCTCTTGAAGTAAGGCTGCTAAAACAGCCTCACCCAGAAGCTCGATACAAGCTGACATACAGCTATCACAGACAGATATCATCTGCGTACTGTATCACCCTCACTCATTCTGGGAGATAGCTCTCAAGGTCGCTGACGTAAATGATCCACAGCAGTGTACTAAGAATAGCATCTTGAGGTAGCCCTTTGCAGGTCTTTCTGGGTGAGGAAAGGAAACCATCACACCATATGAATATGTTCCGATCTTCGATCAGGTGTACAATGTTAGTAGCACAGATTTGAGGAATCCCCAGTCTTGTAAGTTGGGTGTGGAGTATTGACAAGATCACATCGTCGTAAGCAGACGAAATATCAATAAAAAAGGGCCAAGCACGTACGATTCTCAGTCAAGTTGGATGCATCCTTGACGAACCTGCAAACCGCATCCATGGAAGAGCGGTTACAACGAAAACCTTGCTGACTAGCTGGTAAAAGTCTTTTTGACTCGAGCCACCAAAATACGAGCCTTCACCATTTTCTCGAACGTTTTCATAAAACAAGAAATCATGGCTAAAGGAGGAAATGATTTTGGGTCAATTGGTTGTTTGCCTCGCTTTAAGACAGGAATTACTATGAAATCTTTCCAACTGTCTGGATATGAACCTTTTAGCCAGAACTGGTTGAAGAAGGAAGTTGGTGTTCTTTGATAAGGCAAAAGTGGATGCATGAGGACTGGGTAGGGCAGAGCATTTTTACCAGGACAGGAGTGAGATTTTCGGTTTGCGGCGTCTGTGAATTCTTTCAGGGTGAAGGGAGCCATGAAGAACTCCTCAACAGGATCATCGGATGTTCCTCGACCCAATCCGGGGTAAGACCGTGGAGGAACTCCTCAGTCCACCCACCAATTCTGACGCCAGAGGCAGGAACTTTGGAGCCTGAAGGATACGGATTTGGTCCCAGATCTTTCCTATTGAAGTGGACCTGTTGATGCTACTACAAAATTTTATGAATGCTTCTCTTTTAGCCTTTGATATCGTTCTTTGGGCGATCGCTCACAAATATACACCTCCACGCAGGTGTAGTAGCATGGGTTGCATTTAAAATCCCTAAATGCCTGTTTTCTATTAGTGACAGCCACCGCACACTCAGTATTCCACCAATACTTATTATGTTTCCTTGTATTTGATTGATATGAGGGTTCTGCGTGGTTACAAGCAGCCCCCAACAGTTGAATAATCTGATCATATGACATGTGAGTCAATAATTTGTTCTCGTGAAGAGTCAGGTATTGGCGAAATTTGACCCAGTTGGCCTTGAAAAATTTCTTGCCTGTAAATTATTCATCTCGACTTCGTAGAAAGTAATAAGAGCCGGAAAGTGATTAGAACCCGAAGAATCTAAAATACTGCTTCAGTCAAGTCTGCTTGCCCAACCTGCACTGATCAATGTCAAGTCAACAGCTGAATCATGACGATGATTTCAGGCGGGGATTAAAGTCGGCGACCTATCATTTAAATACGTGGCACCGCAATTTGATGCAGCCTCAAACAGATCCACACCCCGATGATCAGTAAAGGAACTTCCTGCTGCTAAATGAAGGCAGTTGAAGTCTCCCATAAAGAGGTAAGGCATGGGAACAGACCGGAACCAAGATTCCCATTGTGCTTGGTAAATCCTATCATCTGGAACATTATAAGTGGAAATGATAGCTAGTTTTGCGCAATTGTATAGATGAAACATTACGCCAACCTGGAAGACTCCGTTGAATTGAATCGTGTTAATTCTTCGTATCTAATACCCTGTTTTATTAACAATGCTGAGCCTGCCCTTCCATCACTTCTGTCATGTCGTAGTAAATCATATTCAGAAAAGTTATAATGACTATCTGGGTGACACCAAGTTTCTGACACGGCTACAGCAGTAACTGGAGTCTCTGACAGAAAGTGCTCAAGACTAGCTTTATATGATACAAGAGAACGGGCGTTCCACTGAAGAAAATTAATATTACAGTTTGGTTGGTTGGGGATCTGATTACTATTGTTATTGGGATTCATGTTGGTTATAATTTTTTCGTAATTGGGCTTGAGTTGCTAAGTGACGGGGGAGATGATCATATTATGAAGCAGAGATGGTATTGGATGGAATAGGGTGTTTTAGTCTATGTGCTGTGATTCTTGGAAAGTTTTCATAAGTTGTTCTATGCTATGGGCTGTTCGTGCGATAGAATCCTCACTACAATCGACTTCCATCCCCTGTGAGATGGGCCGGGAGGGATTTGGGGGCAGCAGCTTAGAGCTAGAAGAGGGTCGAGAGGTTTGTTGGTGTTTTGCATTAAACTACTTTCCGTAAACCAGTCATCATGTTCTTCGATGGAATGACTGTTGGGTTTTTGAGATTTGTCCGGGCGCCTGTAAGGCTGCAGTCTTGTAGTTTGACGGTGTTGCTTTTTCTGGGAGATTGTTGGTAATTCAGGAAATTCCATCCTATCTGGATGGGTTTCTACATGGGTCAGGGTTTGAAAACGGTTTTTTACAACTGTTGAGTAGTTATCTTTCTAGTTCTTTTCTGGTCTCTAGTTATTTTTTGTCTCTCCACGAAAATTGGGCATTTACTGTCTATCGCTTTGTGGTTACTACCCTTACATTTGATACAGAACGTTTTAGATTTTTCGGACGAGCTGCAGGTAGACCTTCCGTGTTTTTCGCCAAAGTGCAGGTAACAGAAACCGCCCCTACACTGAAATTTAATATGTCCTATCCTGTGACATAGGGAGAAAATTCTGACTAGAGGAACATACGTATCAACTCTGCAACGCATGCCGTAGATTGATATGAAATCAGGGATCATTTGGCCATCAAAAGTTATAAAACAGGTTGACATTATTTATCTAGAAGGTAATCCGTCTGAGTTGGTAACAATTTTTGTGCATCTCCTTATTCTAACGACTGAGATTGATGAAACTACTTCCCACAATATTTCCTCATTTTTGAGCGAACAGTCTATATTCCGATCAACTCCCTTGCGGTATATAAGCGAGTCTGATATGTTCTGGCATATCCTTGTTCTTAAAACCTTCAAATTTTAGAAGAGCGTTGGCTGCATCTCCTGAAACTGTTTCAATTTTAATTCGGTTGCAGGTAACACAGGCAATGTTTGTGATTGAAAGTTAGTTAGCGTTATTCTGGAAAAGCCATTTGCCAATAGCCGTTGGGTGGGCTTTCCCAATTCTCAACAAAGATGAAGAAAGGGCCATTATCAGTTTTTTTGTTTTTTAATCGATCGTTGTAAATATTCGTTGCCATTAACTTGTTCGGTGATCGGCTTATTTTTATCTTTATGGGTTGACTCGTGTTTATCGTTCAGGTTGTTATTCTTATGAAGGGGGAGGGCCGACCTTCCCCCGCCGCCTGCAGTCATAGGAGTTCAGAAGGAGGTAACTGTAAGCAACGGTCACCTGAAATTATAAGAAGAGATAGAATAAGATGAGAAGATAACTTATCTGGTTACGAATACTCTCACGCTATACGTCGGGAGCGAGCAAATAGGTCTTCTCTCGATGGTGAAGTTATAACGAATTAATTGTTAACTCACTCGCTTTTGCTCAACTTGCTCAAATTTCGAAGACAAAAAATTTAACAGAAATCTAAAGATAATCTAGTAATCATCGCTCATTTTCAGAGTTATAAGAGTAGGTAGGTATATGCAAACCTTCTAGGTGTTTGAGAAGAGTCAACTAAACCAAGATGAAGATTAGTTCAGAAACAATGAATGTGAACATTTAGGTTTCTTTCACCGTCCTCCTAATCTGATGAATGGAGCGACGCTCCGCTTCCTCTACTAATTAAACGGTCGATCCCAAACTTTAAGCAAGTTCAGAGCTCGGCTGATCCAGTATATCAATTCATGGTCGCGCCAGAATACTCGTAGTTACGAGTCTCCACAAAGAGACTAAACGATTAGAGCCAACACCACTTTAGGGCAATAAGCCCACTGCATCATACTACATTCGGTGAAATTTCAGCTATAGTAGGGTGAACCGAGGAATATAGCATGCTTAAGTGCCTTATAATAAATGGAAGAGTTGAACCTCCAAAGCAGTAATTATCGGTGACTCTCTCCTTATCTCTACGGCTCTGTGCTTGACACTATTTAAAGCCCGCATTAGAATTTAGTTATTAAACTAGATGCTGGTTGTGTTCTCTGTAGGACAAAGATACTGGCAAACTTCCCAGAGACGCTAGTGAAGTTTTACAAAAAACGATGAGCGCCCAATCTTCTCTATATTTCCCAATAGTATCAATCAAATACTCATATATCCTTCTGAACCATGACCACCTTCTGAAACGTGACGAAAAATATATATGCTGTTGAGAGTTGACTAGATGAAACATAAATATTGTACTTATTTTGCCAACTCTTACAACTATGCTGCGATCCCAATTTCAGTATTTATAGCACTTTATTTCAACGATTTTTCAAACCCACCTTTGAATACAACTTAAATTAACATTGAGTTTAATCCACTCTTTCTTTCAAATCCCTTTATGCTCTACCCTGCTTTTCAAGGTGGTCGTCCCAAATCGTACCAATAACGTGAGAACATACTCCAACTCGTAGATATAGCTACACCTATTATAGTCCCAAACATTAACTGTATCCCTGTCAGTAGTAAAATCCCTACTGGAAACTTATAGACCGTTAAGTCCTTTGGGATTAGCCCAGCTAGTTGACTGTGGGTTTTTCCCTCTATTGTCGACAGACCAAATGGAGACAATTGCCGACATATTTCCCTGACTCATTCCCTTTGTGGTTCATTGCATGTTTCCATTGGATCCCCCACCTTGTCAACCAACTCCCCCACTAACTTCTTGGTGTCTACTGGATAGTACGTGTTCTCAGACGAAGAAATATGTGTTCAGTGACTTTTTATTCATACTTCTAAACAGAGCATCGTATCCGTGTTTTATTTGCTCTTGCTCTCTGGTTTATATGTACATTTCAAATATTCAATAATTATTGTGCTCACCAGTGACTATATTGTAAATATTTGTTCTTCAAGCTGTAAATACATAAACTAACTAACTACATAAATACACTTCTTGGGTTCGTTAATTTGATAATCTACCCGATTCCCCGGGTATGAACGTTTTGGTGCCAAAACCTGGGAAATTAGGCGGGAACATTGAAAAGAAACCCGCCCAAGAACAACCGAGCGATTCAGTTTACGTGCCCATCTTCAAAATGACAACGCAGGAAGAACCTGAGGAGTATCTGGTAGGTAAAACCAAGCACGTAGAAATTTTCAATAAAATTCGATAAAAAACTACCATGCCGTGGAAAACTCCTCATTTACAACTCAGGAGAGACGACTAACTGGAATAAATCCCTTTTTGAATCAAAACCATAGTTTCCTTTTATAAATCACCTATCGTAATCTAACAAATCTTTTTAAACGTAAAGCTATTAAATCCAGAAATCGTTTCAGAATACTTCAAAACGGATTACCATAATAAAATTGATGGAAAATCTTTATTTTAAACATTTTTGAGCCATTGCATAGTTTAATTTTCTTCAAAAACAAGCTAGAAGCTATCCGAAGTATCTCGTTGAAAATAGTCATAGAGCCTAATCCACAATACAAATTATTGAATAAACTACAATGGAAATGCGGAAAACATGACGAACCTGGTGGGATTTTTCCAACAAAGAGTTGTGTTGCGAACAGGTCGCTATCAGAAGGCCGTCGGAACCTTTTTGGCGGCGCGGCCTTTATTTTCATGGTAAATTACTTTAGGGATTGGCGCACCTCCACCGCCCTCCCGCTTCACTATCGCCCATCTCTTTCTAAACGGTCTCGTACATCTCCGGTAAGAATACAACCCCACCCACTCGCAGTTTCACTCTGATGGAAGATTAGTTTCTCCGCGGATGAAGCGGGCGCGTCTTTTCTCCTGTGTTGCGGTATAGCGCAGGATTCTGAAAGAGTGGGTGAAATGTAGCAGGGACGGAGCTACCCCTCTCATCGTCCCGCCACCCTCCACCCTGTTCCAGTCTCATCAGGTGTGTTTGGTCGAGGATTAGAGATCGCGCTCGTAAAGTGCGACGACAATCTCCTGTCCTCACTTACTATCGCGCCAAAGGTATCCAACGCATCCACTATCATTCCCGTAAGCTTCTTTTACTAATCTTCAAGTTCAAACAACAGGCGGGACTCTTTCCACACTGTGCAAATGTGAAAACCACTAACGGAAGTGCTTTTTCCCTGTTCCACACAGTATGTTTATTTTCCATGATATTCTGCACTACTCAAAATATTATCTCCATTTCTCCACACTCCACCACTACAGGAAATGCCCTCGATCCTAAACAATTGTCTCCACTCAATTATTTTGCATACTTATGCCTTCCATTTATACGTCGCTTATTATAATCACATAGGGACCCAACGTTTTCGGTAACGTAAAGCGGTCAAAAACAGTAAACGAATAGGTATGTAACGCTCTATTTTAGTCTACTTTTTCAAGTCTTTTTTTTCTAAGCCTAAACTAACTAAGAACTAACAAATAAATTAGTCTTGTTAAAAAATTGACCGTTGACGTTAATTTTATTTTACAAACTTTTACTTATGTAACGAGCGTTACCCACGTATTCATTTAATATTAAATATTTCTCAGGATGGAATCTTCTTCCATCCATTCAAACATAGTTGAACTACCTTTTTCGAACCCATGAATACCATACCAACCACTCATTATGTACTTCATTGTGGCTTTAAAAAAAAAAAAAAAAAAAAAAAAAAAAAAAAAAAAAAAAAAAAAAAAAAAAAAAAAAACGGTGATTGGTGTTTTGTGGATCTACAGTCTATACAGGGAGAAACATCATTGAGTTCAGCTACAGCTTTTGACTGCCTCATTTTCTGAAGGGCATCAAATCATTTGAGAAGATCCAATTTTTGGTTGAGAAGTTGGAGCCATCTCGTTGGTTAGTTCTGGAAAACAAAACTGAACGCGACACCTTCTAATCCCATTTGACTAACAAAATCCGAACATTGACCTTGAGCAATACAATAACATTACAACGCTTTTAATCACAATGCATGTCGCACTTCGTACGGGAGATGATTCAACTGATCTGGTCCGACGTGTTTCCATAACAATAACCGACTTACCTACAACTAAACCGCATGGATAATGAATGAGTGGCGTCCGCTGTACTTTGTAACCTCCAACGCCCTCTGACTTCACTATCTCCTATCTCTAAACGGTTGATTACATCTCCACTGAAATCGGCTAGATTAATTAGAAATAAACAGGGTTTATGAATAGTTTTATTTCCCTCATTCTATACCTACATTTTTTGGTCGCTGAATCTGAGGTTGGCGTATAAATTTTTTACCTGGACCTAGTGAAAAGTGCGAAACAACCGACGTGTTTTGGCAATATTTGGGATTTTTTCCAATATTTCAAAAACCATGCGTTCAAGCGATTTTTCCTTAATATACAAAATTAAAAGTTCACATAATTTCCTACAACGCACTGTGGTCATATTTAAAATTTGTTCTAATGGTCAACATTTGGGCAAGGATGCACCGAAAATCGAAATCCCTAAAAAACCTTATTACCCATTTCCGAGGGAACAAACCGTGTTGCGATATTTCATACCATTAATAATATCAAACTCGATTAAATATACTTATTAATGGACAAAGTGATGAGCTGCTGTCCAGGAGCCTCAACTAAAAAAGAATAAGTCTTAAATAAAAGTAGGGGAAATGGGTGCCTTGATGTGATTTATATAGGCTGAGGGGGGAATCGATGCAAATGGGTGAATAAACGAGTGATCCGATGTTGATTTGTAATAACACGAGTTTATAGGTACATTTGAAAAACCATATCGTTCGAATAGTATTTTCATAAGCTAACGCGATCGTGGGAATTACCGAAACCAAAGTCGTGTTTAACCTTGAACTCTGCTGATAAAAATAGAGTATTGTGGGGTTTTTTTTTCTTCGAATTTCCGTGAGCCAGAAGTTTTTGTAGGGGAAGGAGCTCGAAAGTACGGTCTTATCATGCTGAAAAATTTTGTGATCTCTAGGTACCACAAGTTGGGAGCAGCTTCTTAAAATATAAGAGGACTGTAGTGAACTACAGCCCTCAAGACTTCCTTCCATGAGAAAAGAAGGAGGGGGGGGGGGGGTTCTTTCAAGATAGCTGCGCTTCCAGCATCAGCAGAGGCAGTTGTACGGAACTCTTACTGAGTCTACCATCAAGTGCAGCATCGGCTGGAGTTCGAAAAGAGTTGGAAGAGAACTACTAACGGCCTTTAGAAAAGCACAACAATTTCAGTCCGAGCGGTATCCAAATTGCTCAAGCTGATCAAGTGTATATGTCATCAAAACATGTGCACGAAACTGCAGTTGTTTTCAAGCGGGGCTAAGTCGCTCTGCCCAGTGCATGAATCTTGGGAAATAGTCGAGCAACAATGCACCAATAAATTAATGTGGACTTTGATGAGGAGGCCGAAGCTGGGGACAAGGGTCTATGTAAAGAGTGTCAGTCTGGTATTATACTCCCAAGCCATGGACAAGCTACAGCACAACTGGAGGAGGATGCTGAAGAAGACTGACTGGAAGAAGAAGAAGTAGCTGCAGCGGCTCCAGATGATGCTTCATGCTCAGAAAATGTGTAATATCAACTGTATTCCTAAACTGTAAATACATTTATAAGTACTTAATTCTATACTATCTGTTCTTTTCAGATCTATTGGATTTCTCAATGAAACTGAGGAAAAAGCTACCAGTGGAGGGAACATCAACAGCACCTGGAAGGCATGGCACTCCCCACTACCACCCAAGACTTGGATATAGAATATATGAATGTTACTGAAATGTTACGAGTATGTTCACTCTCTTATTCCTTACGAAATATTCAGTACCTACTAATAATAAATTATTTTATTCCAGATGAATAAATGGCCACACGGCACCCTGTTGCGTATTTTTAGAAATTTCCATGTATATTATACTCGTATTTTACATTTCATTAAAAATACCTCACTAATTTGCATCCGTTCCTGTTAACCTGCACAAATCACTCCATGTATCTCTCCCCCCATTCATTCATCTTCCATTGAAGACTAATACTTTTTCCAGGTGAGGCTCCAGGATAGCAATCTAACAATTTGACCAATAATAAGTAAATTTATTCAAAGTCGATATCATTAATGGTATGAGTATCGTAATGTTCCAGTGTTGAAATGAGGCGTAAAAAGGTAACACCATTTTGAAAATAACTTTCATTTTGTATACAATAGTAAAATTGCTAGAATGCATAGTTTTTGAGATATTCGAATAAACCTAAACAACTGCCGAAATTTCGATTGTACAGGATGAACATACTTTAGGTTTTACCGTAGATCAATTAACTAATTTCCAGAAAATGTTTCTTTTAGAAAACGCTTCCTTTTTAAAACGCTTTGGTCTCGAGTAACTCTTTTTTTTTTTTTTTTTTTTTTTTTTTCAAGTATTCTTGTGTCTATTTTCTACCTAATAACTATAAAACGGCCATAATCTCCCTTAAAATGACATAACAATCTATACTATTTATAAGAATGAAACTCCGTCTGTTTGTTTGTCTGTTTGTTTGTCGTGTCTATGCACGGCCAAACGGCTGAGTAGGCCGGATCTACGAGTGGGGGGATCTTCTTGGGATTTTCCGATAGGGTGTATAAGCGAATTTAAAATTTTCTAATCCCACCCGAACCATGGGCCGTAGGGCGGGAGGGGGGTCGAAGTAATAATTAATGTGCGCTTTTTGGACTTCCCCGCTTCCACTACCGGTTTCCGGAAGAATACGGGTTTCGTAGGTTTTCCTACGAGGAAGACGACGGCGCGATCGGATCGCGAAAAAAGTATCGGGAAATGCGTCAAAAAAATGCGAGAGTACGGACCGTGTTTTCTCGAAAAGTCCGACAAAAATTACGTTTTTTCCGATTAAAATATACCCCATAAAGGTACGTTTTTCGGAACGGTTTTCGCGGGCGAAATACAGCTTTGATCCCGCCGAATCTGAATCCGAAATCGGATATCGAAAAAAGTGACGAGAACTCGGTCAAATTGCGAGCGGAAGCGAGCAAAGCGATTAAAATGATTGTGCCGTGGACGAGAGAAGGCTCAAGAATTGACGTGAAGGGTTCGATGTCACAATGTTGCGAGGCGAGCAGGTATACATACATAGTTACCTACCTTGCGAGCGAAGCGAGAGCCATTCCCTAATAAACTTTTCGTGGTTCCACGTAGTTTTATAAGATTTAATTTGTTTGTAAGAATTTCCAACAGAAAAAAACGTCTGCCAAGTTGGGTGGGCAGTATAACTTCCTCAAGCGAGCAAAGCGAGCAGCATCCCCTACAGAAGTTAAACCTACCCTTAGGGATCTACCGTTTGCGAGCGAAGCAAGCATCATTCCCTACATGCCATACCTTGCGAGTGAAGCGAGCAACATTTCCTACATGCCACAATTTGCGAGCGAAGCGAGCAACATTTCCTACATGCCAGAGTTTGCGAGCGAAGCGAGCAACATCCCCAAATAAACTTTTTTGTGGTTCCACGTAGTTTTATAAGATTTATTTTGTTTGTAAGAATTTCCAACAGAAAAAAACGTCTTCCAAGTTGGGTGGGCAGTATAACTTCCTCAAGCGAGCGAAGCGAGCAGCATCCCCTACATAAGTTAAACCTACCCTTAGAGATCTACCGTTTGCGAGCGAAGCGAGCAACATCCCCTACATGTTTCATTTGTAATCGACCCCGCCGCCCATTTCACAACGGAAGGGACTCGACTTCTACGCAATACCTTGCGAGCAGGTCAACGCACGGTCGCGTATAAGGATGGCATTTTCCCTTTCGAGCGCCATTTCAACAGAATAAATACGGGTTTGTCCTACACATATACAGCAATGCCTTGCGAGCGAAGCGAGCAACATCCCCTAATAAACTTTTTTGTGGTTCCACGTAGTTTTATAAGATTTAATTTGTTTGTAAGAATTTCCAATAGAAAAAAACGTCTGCCAAGTTGGGTGGGCAGTATGACTTCCTCAAGCGAGCGGAGCGAGCAGCATCCCCTTCAGAAGTTAAACTACCCTTAGAGATCTACCGTTTGCGAGCGAAGCGAGCAACATTCCCTAAAGAAGTTAAACCTACCCTTAGAGATCTACAGTTGGGTGGGCAGTATAACTTCCTCAAGCGAGCGAAGCGAGCAACATCCCCTACACACGTTAAACCTACCCTTAGGGATCTACCGTTTGCGAGCGAAGCGAGCAACATTCCCAAATAAACTTTTTTGTGGTTCCACGTAGATTTATAAGATTTAATTTAATTTAATTTAATTTAATTTAATATGCAGCAATACCTTGCGAGCGAAGCGAGCAACATCCCCAAATAAACTTTTTTGTGGTTCCACGTAGTTTTATAAGATTTAATTTGTTTGTAAGAATTTCCAACAGAAAAAAACGTCGGCCAAGTTGGGTGGGCAGTATAACTTCCTCAAGCCAGCGAAACGAGCAGCATCCCCTACAGAAGTTAAACCTACCCTTAGAGATCTACCGTGTTGTTAATTGTGCCCCGGACGCGAGAAGGCTCAACGAAGACGTCAAGGGGTTCGATGTCACAATGTTGCGAGGCGAGCAGGTATACATAGGTACCTACCTTGCGAGCGAATCGAGAGCCATTTCAACAGAATAAATACGGACTTTGTCCTACACATATACAGGTATACATTGCGAGCGAAGCGAGCAACATCCCTGAATAAACTTTTGGTGGTTCCACGTAGTTTTATAAGATTTAATTTGTTTGTAAGAATTCCCAACTGAAAAAAACGTCTGCCAAGTTGGGTGGGCAGTATAACTTTCTCAAGCGAGCGAAGCGAGCAGCATCCCCTACAGAAGTTAAACCTCTCCTTAGAGATCTACCTAGAGACATCCCCTACACACGTTAAACCTACCCTTAGGGATCTACCGTTTGCAAGCAAAGCGAGCAACATGCCCTACATGCCACACTTTGCGAGTGAAGCGAGCAAAATGCCCTACACGCCACATTTTGCGAGCGAAGCGAGCAATGTAATGGGGGGTCCGGGGGGCTTGCCCCCCGGCTGGACGTGGAGGCGAGCGTAGCGAGCCGGAGCGGCTAGTAATTAATAAGCGCACTTTCGGAAAGAGCATTAAATTTTTTACTTTTCTTGGAGTCAAACCAATCTATTTTGAGCCGACTTGATACGTAAAAAAGGAGGAATAACTCCAAACATTGAATAATTTTGTGACAGCACCCGTCATTCCCGAGAGAGCGCGTCTACCTTTCGCTCAGCGTTGGGTTGAACGCCGCTTCTTCTCGCTTTTCCGAGCTGCCGCGAGTGGGGATACCCTCGCCCGTTTGATCGGGAACGATATTCCCTGAACGCAGCACATTTATGCGCTAGTAGGGGAAGGGGCTGTCACACCTCTCCTCTGTTATTTATTGTGCAGATGTCCGCCCTGGACGCCCAGCACCAGGTACCCTTAATCTGTTCCGTGGTAGAAAGAGCGTGGTGGTGGGAGCGACGGTCATTACCTTGTAATCGGGTCCACTATTTGTGAGGGCTAAATGTTTCAGAAGAAACATTGTGCCCAAGGATTCCAGAAGGAATCCTATTTATCTCTTTTCATATAAATAATTTCATTGGTCAATTAGGACTTATTAATTGTCAAATTTTCCACTCTTCAATTATTCACCTAATTGATGATGATCCCAGGCCCCTCTGCCTTTACCTTACTTTTAATATTATTATTACTAGATAATAATAGTAGTTCCCTACAACTTGAAAAACGTTCCCATTTCTATATTCTAGGGCATAAGTTCCCACTTTTCAAAGTCCCTCAAGAGAGCATATTGCTTATATTACTAACACAGTATTTTTACTACGTTGTAAGCGTCCAATGTTGAACAAGTTACCCTTCCCGATTGTTAAAATCTTTGATTTGGGGTAGTGAGTAGCCCAATGGATGTTTCAGATGATAATTCCTGAAGAATCCATCCTGTTTTATTTCCACATTTTATTCCCAATCGCTAATGCAGCTATTTATCAAGGAGCATAAGTTCTCCGTCAGTAAAACTATCTCAGTAGTACCTTTACGAAGGAAGATATTCAGCTTTGTGGTTTCACAGATGACCTTTTTTGGATCGGAACCCATACTATACTGTCAGTCCACATTTTACATATTTGTTTTTCAAACAAGTGTGTTTTAAAGGGGAAAGTGTGGCAGATCCTGTCATTTCCGAAAGAGCGCGTCTGCCTTTCGCTCAGAGTTGGGTTGAACGCCGTTCCTTCTCGCTTTTTCGAGCTGCCGCGATCGGGGATAGCCTCGCCCTGTGACAGTTCCCAGAATTTGATTTTTTCCATTTGCTTTTGTGAGGAGCGGCTTCTACGGATTTTTTCCTTTTCAGTGGACGTAAAGCACTCATACGGTTTCTGTTTGATCTGTACATGAACGAGTCATATTTTCCCCGGGGCAACCGATGCTGCGTTGGGCTCGGGTAACTAAAGATTAAAATAAAAAATAAAAACAATCGCACAAAATCACAGTTTTGCGTTTTAGAGTTTTCTATTCTGATTTATTCGCGTGTGTGTATAACTTGTTAAAACCCTTTCAACACATTTAGATCGCAGCAGTTGAGCAAACCGGTATTAATAGAGGATTTGTGAAATGGACTGCGAGTTACCTGGAAGGTGGTTGGGGTAACAAGGATAGGTAACATTTTTATAGTGACGAATGTTCATGTACATGTGGCGTCCCTCAGGGAACAGTTTTGGGTCCAATTTATTCCATCTTTTTCCTTGATAGACTTTTGAAAGAGCATTTGGAGGATTTGGATTTGGTTTTTTTCTTTCTTTTTCATTTGCAGATGACAATATTATAGTCACCGGTGAAACATGGGAGCAGGTAGCTAGGAGAGCGAAGGATTGCCTCATGAAAGCTGATGCTTGCCTTCGAAGTACGGGGATAGTGATCAATTATTAGAAAAAAAGATAATAATAATAGGTAATAATAAATAGATAAATTATAGCATTTGTTTCCAGAGAAAAAGGAAAATTTCAAGAAATTTGCTTTCAAACTATCAAATGCCATGTTTAATACTTTACGCACCTTGATTGCATTTGTCCTGAAATAATCCAGGTAGGTATCTGAAACTCGTTATTTAGAGGATGAATTTAATCAGTCCTTGAAATGGGGCAGAAATATTGATATATTTGATTGTGATTGTGAAAGTTGGTCTAGGTATGTCGGGAAGTAAGGAGCATTCTACCCAAGGAAGCCATCGGAATGTTTGCTTTGTCCGAGTACAACCTATGCGGTCTCCGGATGGGAGGGAAGTAGTGCTACTCTCGTTCTATCTACGTGGCCCAAAAACTTCTAATTAAAGTAGGTACTGATGATGAGGATGTTGACGTTGAGGATGAAGTTCCCTTCTTTAGAATTATTTAGACAGTTTCAAGTCCTTCCATTGTAACACTTATTGAATAAAATCACCTTATTTAAGACTCGAAAATTTGTCTATAATTACGAATTATGTTTTTTGGAAGATGGTGTCACTAGAGTTTGGAAGCAAAACTTCATAAAACTACCTTTCAGATAATCAACACGTGGCCAACTAGTATACGACTATAAGGGTATGAAACTTTTTAATGCTTTGCCCGATATCCTGCGCGTTATTTCTTCATTATCGCTATTTAAAAGGAAGCTCGAAAAGTACTATAATATTTTGCATCTTGATTAGAGCGGTTGAGAGCAGATTTTGGCGTACTCGTAATCATAATCACCAGAACATAATTATAATCACAGAACCTGGGGATATGATTACGATTAAACTTATATTTACGATTATGACTACATTCGTAATCTCAGTTTTCTGTAGTTATTCACAAGTTTTTAATGTGATTATGGCCATAACAACCGATATTCCCTATGCATAAGCCCGTTAACGCAGATTTTCCCCTGTAAATATAGTCATAATCATAATTTTTCCTGTGATTACAGCCGTTATCTTAGTTTTTCCTCTTATTACAGCCGTTATCTTAGTTTTTCCTGTGATTACCATTGTTATATGATTAAGATTCTCTTCACAGGAAAAACTAAGATTGTGGTAGTGATCACACAAAATAACTAAGATTATGGCTGCAATCACTGGAAAAATTATGATTATGACTGTAATTACAGGGAAAAATCTGCAGTAACGGGCTTATTAATATGAAATATCGGTTGTTACGGCCAAAATCACATTAAAAAACCTGCGATTACAGTCGCAATTGCAAAACGTTGTGATTAAGAATATGACCACACAAAAACTGTGATTACATATGTAATCATAATCTAAATTGTAATCATCAATGTACCCGTAATACCTCCAGGTTCTGTAATTATAATCGTAATTGTAATCACAACTCTAAAACACTATTATTGTAATCGTAATCGCAATTATGACTACAATTATGAAATTCTGATCGCAATTATGATTACAATTACGTCCAACTCTGATTCTTTGTTTAGCTCAGTGTTCTGTTATATTATATCAGTGGTGTATTATAACATATTATGAGTATATTTTATATGAAATTATTGTTAAAACTTGAGTGTATTATCGGATGAAATTATAATTTTCGTCTGATTCTTATCTAATAATTTCTGATTCTTTTCTTATCTAATTTTTTTTAATTTATATTCTTATCTAATAATTTGTTATCTGATTTTCTTTTGGGTATTCGAAATATTCTCCCAAGTTATTTTTTTATTTTCGTTTAAAATTCTACTCTACATTGGAAGCCAGTTGCGGCAGTACCTAAATTTCTGTATTTAGTCGTAAGCAATTCCTCACATACAGCTCAAGTCCTAGGTTTAACATAGGGAGTACATTTTAAAACTGTGTTCTACCAACTATTATGGTGTGAGAAAATAATAAAATACATGTTTAAAAAAATCGCTAACTTTAAAAGGTTTAAGATGAGATATCAGGTATTGATCGAGCCAAATCCCATTAGGACAAATAGTGAATTTCTCTCAGTACAGATTTGGATGGCTATTCTTTCGGCGGGGTATAATTCATAATAGTCTCCAACGAACTGGATGAAGTCCAAACATTGCTTAATACTGCTCATGAGCAAATCTGAAATATATAACATAACTCTCAAAAATTCTCTTACCAAGTTCAAATTTTCTTCACATTCCACCTATTCGAAAATCTCTCCAAAATGTACATTTGAATGGTCTTATGTGTGTTATTCGTCAATTATTTTTCAATAGTTTTTTGAAATATAAGAACATAGTCTGTTATTTTTGCAAGACTATATTCTTACCATAATAATGAAAAAGGAAATGTATTCCAAACTATATTTCCCTTTAAAAATAAAGTTTTGGAATTTGTTATAAACCTATCCCTTATGTAGTCATCAAGTTGGGGACAACTTTTTTCTATTTTCTAATTATTACACAACACATAAAAAATACTCTACTAATCTTATCACTCTACCACCTATAACACCTGATCCACCGGTTACAGTGTAAATTTTCTGGCATGGGAACAAGGGAGGAGACGATTCCAACCAACCCTAGTTGCAGATTGGGGAACCTTGTCCACTGGATTCAGAGTGCCTCCAATCATAAGAGTGGGTCTTTGGGGAAACCAGTCAGCTGGTTATTGGTAGAATTGGTTGGTTTTTTTTTTGTGGATGGTGCTAGGTCGTTTTAGGTGGTTACAGGTTGTTTTAGTGGTCGCAGGTGGTTTTAAGTTGTTTTAGGTGATTTTAGGTTGTTTTAGGTGGTTGTAGTTGATTTTACGTGGGTTAGGTGGTTTGAAGTTGTTTCAGGTAGTTTAATGTTGTTATAGGTGGTTTTGTTTTCGGTGGTTTCAGGTGGTTGTAGGTGGCTTTAGATTGTTTTAGGTGGTTTTAGGTAGACTTTGTTTTCAGTTTTCAGGGGAGGGTAAAAATCTATCTACAAATAAATATATATTAATAATACTAAACATAACATGTAATAAACAAATACAAAACATATATAATAATAAATAATTATATACAATAATACATATAAATTACACTCTGCTATTATTTTCTATATTATATGGGGCATTGAGTTGGATAAAATTATTTACAACAACTATCAAGGCTACGTTATTCATGCTTATAGAAATGAATAATTATTTTTTCATGCGGAATAATGAGGGGAAAAAAGCAAATATCGAGGGAATTTTCAGATGTTGCGTCAGTAACTTGGTCAGTAAAATCTCTAGTTTAATTTTGTATCCTGGGGAAATAGTTACCATCGTTCTTTCAGACTGCAACTTGCTCAAAGTGAAACTATTACTTACATCTTTGATGTTGATTAATATTTTCAATTTACTTTTTTCGTAGTCAACTTTTCGAGTTGACCGTCTAGTTAGACATCCCAACTCATCTCCAGCCAACTCCCCTCTGGGCCCCACCAACTCGGACAAACTTCCCTTTCAGGCGTATTAATGCTTCGCCGACCGCATCAGTTTCAGTGCCGTCTTGCTCCTCTATATCAAATATGACCAAGCACTCAGTATAACGGAATGCGTATTATCCTATAACGAAATAACTTCATTATATGGGTCCCTCCAAGAATCCCTGAGATTGAGGAGAAATAATGAATAATAAGAATAATGTTTTGGGGTAGGTAGTTAAGTCGTGATACATTTTGATAAAGTGTTTGTTGTGTTTATATAATATATAAACACAACAAACACTTTATCGAGAGAAAGTTTGTCGAGAGAAAAGCACAACAAAACAACCGGACAACGACTGGGAGTGTCGCAAATGCGAGATTTCTCTAAATTACAGTTCGGATACTTCAATATTGAAACTAAATTCAGGTGTTTCGGCAAATGTTATAAAGTAAACAACAAGTGTTGCTAATTAGAAAATATAGTTTAGCTTGAATTTTCAAAGTAAAAGGTTGTACTTTTTCTAAAGTAAAAAAGCTATTAGTTAAAACATAAAAGGGAAAGAAGATTGATCCACAATAATATTGTAGATACAATAAGTGGTAGCAGAGCGTGGTTGTAATGTCTGAGTCCGAAATTTCTGGCCTTCGGTATTATCGAAGGAGGCTAATTGATTTAGTAAGGGAGATCCAAGAAAAGTTAGGAGAAGCCAACATCATGACCTCAAGTCAAGCTGCTTCAGAGTTAGCAAAGGTGGAGAGAATATTTAATTTGATGGATGGTATGAACACAACAATATTGCAATTCTCAAGATCATCACGAAGATGCCAGACCAGCTATGAAGATGATCAGAACGAAACGTTTGCAGCAACAGTTGAAGCCCAGATGTTGATTGCACAACTTCACCAACTTGCACGAGTGCAAACGACTGCACAAACAACGATGCAGAGTGAAATGATCCAAGCACCCGTCTGCACGAAACTTCCGAAGCTCACAATTCCTCAGTTTTCAGGTGACCTCCTGAAATTCAGTGAGTTTTGGCAAATTTTCGAAATACACATACATAAAAATCCTAAGCTAAGTCAGGTAGAAAAATTCCACTTTCTCTGTTCATATTTGGAAGGTCCCGCGAAAAATTGCATATCGGGAATTGCTATGAATAGTGAAAATTATAGTACGGCAGTAGAGCTTCTTCTAGATAGATTTGGTGATAATCAGGTTCTGATAGCTCGGCATCACCAGGAATTAAGAAATATAAAAAAGGCCAATGATACAGTAATAAGTTTACGAGAAACGTTTGACAGCATTGAAAAGCATGTGAGGAGTTTAATCAATTTAGGTCAAAATGCAAATCAAGATATTTTTGTATCAATAATTTCAGAGAAATTTCCTGCACAGATTATGATAAAAATCGAAGAAAATCGAACGGAGCATATGACTACCGAACTCCTCCTTCGTTCGCTCAAAAGGATTATCACGGCACGAGAAAGAGTTTTGGCTATGGCTGGAGGCTCAACTACTGACGCTTCTGGAAATACTCATAACACTAACCATTTCACTACCGAATCTCTACTTGTAAATAACAATGAAAAATTGGTCTTAAGATGTATATTTTGTACAGGAAAACATTGGAATGATGAATGTGACGTATTCTCCACCCTGGACGCAAGACGAGAGAAAGTAAAAGGGCGCTGTTGGATTTGTTTGAAAAGAGATCACACTAGGCCAAATTGTTCTTCAAATATTGTATGCTTCCACTGTAAATCATTCAAATCCCATCACCGTAGCTTATGCCCAACTCTTTTTCAGAGATCATCTGTAGGCAATGACGCCCGCTCATTCACGCCTAAAGCTAATGATATTGCAAGAATAGCAGAACCAGGAATGATGGCTTGCACGGAGAAGGTTCATATGCAGACGGTTATGTGCCAACTCGAAGATCCTCAAGGCAGATTCAAAGTGAAAGTTATAGGGTTGCTTGACTCGGGGAGTCAAAGAACATATATCACGGAAAAGGTAATGAGGGAATTGAGAGTTCCAGTTCAGAGAAGAGAAATCTTGTCAGTATTTGTATTTGGTAGAAATCAGCCAACTCAGGTAAACACATCTACTGTAGCAGTAACCTTGAAATGCCAAACGGGTGATGCTCTTAAGATGAATGTAAATGTAATTCCATTAATTAGTGGGAAAGTATGTCAAAATGCATTTTATGATAAATCTTGGGGAATAGAACTGTCAGACGATAATCCTGAGGCACCAATAGATATTCTCATAGGAAATGATTATTTCTATGATATCGTATTGCCCATTCAAAAGGTAGTTCACCCTGGATTATATGGAATTAAGACTAAGTTGGGTTGGGTTCTCAGTGGGAGATATTCTGCTAAGCAACAAGAAACTGAATCTTTTTCATTTATGACCTATACTGTAGAAGAAAACAATTCCTTAGACATGGACATAGTAAATTGGGTTAAACCAATAGTTCTTCCCACCAAGGATGAGTTGACTCGCAGCAACATAAGGCAGCTGTGGGAATTGGATACTCTCGGAATTAACGAAGCACATTACCAAATTGAGGACGATTTAGCTATACAGACATTTTATGAAAATATTTCATTCCAGGATGGCAGATATTATGTATCATGGCCCTGGAGAGAATTTCCCCCTAAGCTGCCAACTAATTATGGATTAGCGTTGGGACGTTTCAGGAGTGTATGGTCACGTTTACAAGAAAAGGATCTACTTTTAGCGTATGATAAGATTATAAAGGAACAACTAGATAAGGGGATAATTGAGCTTGCTCCGGAACATCCAGGTAAGGATAGTGTCTTACATTACCTTCCTCATCACGCTGTCGTGACTCCAGAAAAAACCACGACAAAAGTACGTATAGTATTTGACGCATCTTCAAGGTCTAGGAAAAGTGAGAAAAGTTTGAATGAATGCTTATTCCGAGGCAGAAGATTTTTACAAAATTTAGTTGGTCTCCTTTTGAGATTCAGAATGCATAAGTACGCTTTAACAGCCGATATCGAAAAGGCTTTTCTACAAATAGGCTTACACGAAAGAGATAGAGAGTGCACTAGATTCTTCTGGTTAAAAGATCCATTGATTCCGGTAAATGATGACAATATATTAATTTATCGATTCCGACGAGTTGCATTTGGGGTAATATCTAGTCCGTTCCTATTAAATGCAGTAGTGTTACATCATCTCAAACAGTCTGATAGTTCAGTGGCTAAATTAATTTCCAATAACATCTATGTAGATAATTTGGTATTAGGATGTGATAGTGAAGAAGAAGTTATAAAAATTTATGAAAAAGGAGTGGAAATCTTTCAAGATGCTAAAATGAATTTAAGAGAATGGATATCTAATTCGCCAATACTTCAGAATACAGTGAATACTGCTGAAAGTACTTCAGTTTTAGGTATGCAGTGGGAAATCAAAGATGATTCGATAGCAGTAAAATCTAGAAGGAATAATATTAATTTAGAAACCCCTGATAGAAAAGATGTAGTAGGATATGTGTCGTCATACTTTGATCCATTAGGCTTGTTCAATCCTGTACTCATCTCAGCCAAATTGTTCATAAAAGATGTATATGAACATGATTCTTCTTGGGACGCTAGCTTGCCAATTGATAAATTGGAAGAATGGAAACAGGTTATAACTAATTTGAAAGAAATATCCAATGTTAGATTGAATCGGTTCCTACACAGAGAAGAGAGTGCCGAACTGCACTGTTTCGCCGATGCTTCTCAATTAGCTTACGCCTGTGTAGTCTACGTAAGGTATTCTACCCTTGGTTCTCATATATTGTTTTCAAAAGCTCGTGTAGCTCCGAAAGGTATGACAACCCCAAGACTGGAATTATTGGGAGTTCTCATCGGAGTTAGAGCCATAATTTTCGTAGAGTCTCAATTAGATATTAAAATAACCAGGAAGATCTTATGGACAGATTCTCAATGTGTCTTACATTGGATTCGATCAAGTAAGATTCTACCAGCCTTTGTTGAGAACCGCCTCGAAGAGATAAAACAGTTTAGTGGAGAGTTTCGTTATGTGCCTACGGATTATAATCCAGCAGATTTAGCTACCAGAGGGAAAAAATGTTTAGAACTAACATCTTTGTGGTGGGAAGGTCCGGAATGGTTATCCGGAAACGAAAATACATGGCCATCATGTGGAGTAATATGGGAGACTGGCGATGAGAAGATCCGGGAGGTACCTGTCGATGAGGATGGCAATAGTTGGGTACTTGAAAGAGAGAAGAGAGAAGTTACAGAATTTCAGATGGTAATTATTAACCACATTGAGAAGCCCTTCGATATAGATTATCAGAAATACTCTGTCCTGCGGAGGTTATTGAGGCTCACAGCGTACTGCTTGAGGTTTGTGGAGAAAAGTGAAACAATAAATCAGTGAAAAAATAGGATGTTTAGAAATTGAAGAGTTGGACCAGGCTTTGGAGTTATGGGAAAAATATGTGCAACAGAAACACTTTGGGAACGAAATTCAACATCTTAAATTGAAGAAACAAAATAATCTTAATGTTCAATTGGGATTATGGATGGATGAAAATAGGATATCAAGATGTAAAGGTCGTGTCATTAGCAGAGATTTACAACACAGTGCCAACTTTCCGAAATTGCTTCCGTCTTCCGATTGGTTAACAGAATTGATGATTCTCAGAGTGCACTGGCAACTGGCACATGCAGGGGTAGCTCATACTTTATTGGAAATCCGTAAAAGTTACTGGATTATCCGAGGGAGATCAACCGTTAGAAATGTCCTGAAGAAATGTCTAGTTTGTAAAAAGTATGGAGGAGGACCTTACAAGCTCCCAGAAATGCCTACTTTACCACCTAACAGGACTTCAAAATCGATAGCGTTTACGTTCGTGGGAGTCGATTACTTAGGACCATTAACAATTAGGGAAGAAAGAAGAAAAATTTGGATTTGTCTATTTACTTGCATGGTTACACGAGCATTACACTTAGAAGTGGTCAATGGATTGTCCACAGAAGAATTCCTACTTTCTCTTCGTAGGTTCATTGCACGCCGAGGTTGCCCAGAAGAAATTTTATCTGATAATGCGCCGCAATTTAAAGTAACCAAAACCCTAATAGATTCGGCTTGGGAGAATAGCATAAAAGATTATGGGACCCAGGAATTCCTAACTGACAAACGCATCCATTGGAAATTTATTACACCTCTTGCTCCATGGAAGGGTGGATTCTATGAACGGCTAATCGCAATGGTAAAAAAGTGTCTTATCAGGTTATTGGGAAAACAGTTAATGGGATTTTCACACCTGACAACTCTGCTTGCTGAAGTTGAAGGGATTATCAATTCACGACCTCTTCTTTACGTTGGAGCGGATATTGATCAATTAGACATAATTACGCCAGCTCATTTTTTGTGTTTGCGAGCGTTACAGCCGATACCAGTCGCCGAAGTTGATGCTTTTAAATCACTTGGTCCACATGCAATCACCGATTCATGGAGAATCGGACAGGAACTTTTAGAAGCATTTTGGAAGTCATGGAGAGATGAATACTTGGCGAGTCTGAGAGAAAGGAGGCAGCGCATCATCAAACAAAACAAGGGTGCTGTAGAAGCTGAGCCTAGAGTCGGCAGCGTTGTCCAGATCGGTCAAGATTCACCCAGAGCAAAATGGAAACTTGGAAGAATAAAGAATCTTGCAACCAGTTCTGATGGGAGGAGCCGAACAGCCCTTGTTCAGCTATCCAATGGAAAGGTTTTGGTGAGATCTTTAAGCCAAATCTATCCATTGGAGTTGGATGACTAGCAGGTGGCCGCCGGAGTGTCGCAAATGCGAGATTTCTCTAAATTACAGTTCGGATACTTCAATATTGAAACTAAATTCAGGTGTTTCGGCAAATGTTATAAAGTAAACAACAAGTGTTGCTAATTAGAAAATATAGTTTAGCTTGAATTTTCAAAGTAAAAGGTTGTACTTTTTCTAAAGTAAAAAAGCTATTAGTTAAAACATAAAAGGGAAAGAAGATTGATCCACAATAATATTGTAGATACAATAGGGAGCGCGACTGTGGCGAACCTGGCGGCTTTAAGAGGAACCTGGAATTGTCCGCTTTTGAAACCAACCCGACATTTCGGCATATTGTTTCTCATGGTTTTAGTCCAGTTATGAACCCACACTTTTAAGAGCATAAAAATGTTTGTTCGAACTTGTAAAAAATGTGAAAACATCATTTTCTGAAATTTTGGAGTTGTCCGGTTTTGATTCTAAACGCCTCATATCCAAATTGAATTTTTTCCAGGAAGAACTATTATGGATTCGTCTGATTAAAGTTAAAAAACCTGAAAATTTGTATACTTGAAAACGAAGAAATATGTATACCTAGAAGGGGAGAATCCATGAGATGTAATAATGATCTAAACAGGTTACGGTACCCTAATTGTTTTTAAAAGTGGTAGATAGTCTAAACTCGTGAGTAACAACATTAAGGAAATACCTGTATTTATATTGGCGTAACGTCAATTTTTCGTTACTAGCAATCCTCCCAATTCTGAGCTAGAGGATATTTTGGCAGATGCAACTATGTTGGTATTAGTGGCATTATCGTGAAATTCGAAGTCCATCGATGTAGGAGACCTCTTTATACGTGGTGTGTCCCCTTTCCAAGGGAAATACAAATAATGATATTTACATAGCACGGTTCTCTTTTGCATGCTATAGGTAAAGACCGATTTTGTCCAAAATTCAATTCAAATGCTTCGCCAGACGTGGGCATCTGTGTGGTCAAGCGCGATGTTCATTTTGCGGTGTGGTGACAAGGGAGAGAGCTAGGAGGGGTTCAAGCCCATTCAAGCATCAGAACAAAGGGTCTGAGGATGGTGGTGAACGGGGTGATAATATACCAATTGATGACAAATAATCAGGTTCCGATAACCTTAACCAATCGGGTGGTGTGATTTGGCAGGGATGAGCAGAGTGGTGGGGAGATTGCCGGCCAATTTATGTTGTCAAGCCACCTGTGAAGTCTGTAGAGATGAGCGAGAGAGCGGTCGATATTGGTAGGGAACTCGGGGATTTCCTCTCCCCAGCCGAGTACAGATTAGGCGTCTGTCTCGTCTAGTAGTCTCTGGGAAGGGGGCGGACAACACCTCTCCTCATCCTTCCCGACTGATAGGTAAGTACTTCCTGCTGTCCACTATTCAGCTCTTCATCATTACCTTCCATCACAATCCCACAATATTTCCTTCATTCACATCACCACCGCAATAGACCATTGATCTACGAGTGCCCACTCATCCACGTTGAGCTCGTTCTAATAATAGTTATGAGAGGAAATGATCAATTCTCCTTAGGATCCTGATTTGACTTGTTATAAACAACACTTGCACTTCAATGATTTTCCGAAAGTTTGGGCCTCTAAATTTATATAAATAACATCCATTTCTCCTTTTTACTATCCTTACCTGTCTAAAGAATATATATAAATATATATATATAAATCTAAGCTAACCCGCACAATTCCTGTAAATGTTATCAAAATCGGACTAAAATTCGACATGGTTTCGGGCGTGACAAGTATTTACCACAGACAGACATCACACAAACTGACACGGAACCAAAAGTGATCAGCGAGCTCGAAACCGAAGAGTTCAAGAACCACGCTTCAGAGCGTTCCTACAGGTACGAATACGGCTGAGCATTCTGACAGTGGTTGGCTGCGCAATGACATGGTTTCAGTTAGGAGGGGAGGGGGTGTGAAGTTGAACCAACGTTTTCAAAGTAAGGGACTGTTTTATCTACTGGTCAATGACGAAGTGAGAAGGGTATGAGGGGGGGGTCTACCGACACAGTACAGGGTGATTCAAAAAGAATGACCCGATTTTAGCTAGTAATATTATTGAGCCTAGTGCGTTACTGGCACTGAAACTGCATTACCGAAAACCAGCGAGGTCTAGAGTTTTAGAAAATCGCTGCAGATGTCTATTCGAGCGCTAACCTTGAGCTTAATGTCAGTCTGTAGCAATATGGCGTCCGCTCAGCAGAAGGCTCCGTATATCGAGGAACGGATCCATCCCATGCGGGCATCCATGCATCCCTGCATCCAGATGGATCCCCGCATATGGATGGATCCATCCATATGCATCCATATCCGATCCGTGATATCGAGGAACTGAAAACCAGGATAACAGATGCAGTAGCTACAGTCCAAGAAGACATCTTGCGAACAGTTTGGGATGAATTCGGCTACCGTTTAGATGTCGTCCAAGCCTCTCAAGGAGGTCACATCGAACATTTATGGTACATCAGCATAAACTTGATGCTCCTGTGAGTAGTTTGATGCAAAATTTGTTTGTGTGCACAATTTTGTTTAATAAATATACCTACTCATTTGAAATCGGGTCATTCTTTTTGAATCACCCTGTACTATATATTAATGTATCATAGAGTCATTGAATGTTGTCTAAGATGTAAGATGGATTAATAACTGGAGTTAAGTTGTAGAAGATTGAATTTCGTGTCGATTGGTTACCAGAAAAAAAAGATAAGTGGTAAAATGAAAAAGTTGTTGAATTTTAAAGTTTTTCAAGTACGAAAAATACCCTTTTTCAAATATTAGAAGTTAAAGTTGATATAAATATCAACTTTAATTTCAACTTCAAATTTAATCGAGTTTCATATTGATGCAAAGTTGTAGAGCATCAAATTCTGCATCTTTTAGACACGAACATTTCGAAAGATGTTGGATATTTCAAATCTTATCTTGCTTTTAATTTCGATCGTACACCTAAAAAAAAGTGCTACAACACATTGGTAAGTGGTGCATACATTACAGGGACTTCCCTATGAATTTATTGTATATAATTTTGGTCAATGGAAAATGATGCTTGGTAGAATTTACGTTTGCGTCTGCGCAGAGTAGAGTATTGCGTCGAGAACGATGAAATTGAGCGGGGACCGTTTACCCTCCAAACCCACACGTTCCCTGAAAAGTTCATGCAAATCGGATGAAAACTGTGGAAAATATGCTTGTTACAAGAATTTGCGGACACACGACAGACTTTTGGGGGGGGGGGGGGGGGGGGGGGATTCGCCATTATGGGAAACTCAAATTTTTTTAACCTTGGTAACTCGGGACCCAATTGATCAAAAACTACTGTTCACAATTGTTGTTAAGCATATTGTTTACAATTTCGTTCTCTTCAACATTTGCTTTACTGGTTTTTGATTGCTTAGCTCAGATTTAATCAGTCCGACCTTTTAAATTTAGGGCTCCTGGTGAGTCCCAATCGATCCACCCAAAATAGCGGAAAGTTCGGATTTTTTGGTGCCCCATAATGACATATTGACTGGACTATCATTGACGCTTCTTGAATTAACCTACTATGTAAAAGAAAAAATCCAATGATATGTAGGTACTGATATTATTTGAGAAATGAAACAGAACTGCCTCGGTTAGGTTTTTACGAAAGAAAAATATTTTTATTGAGAAGTACAAACACAAACATATCACACCAAACAACAATATGATTACAACAGTGGATCTGAAATTATAATAATAAAGTTTGAACTTGACTTCATTTTCAATAGGTACATTACTTACGTATTTGTGTATGTGCTTGAGTACAATGCAATACTCGCATTTCATACGTGATAAGAGCTTTTGGAGACGTACCTGCAACACAGGAAGCACATAATTTTATGTCATGTTTCAAGTATTATTTATTACACAAAACATACACGCTTGCATATATAGAATGGATGCTGGAGATTAAAAAAAAGTAAAGTACGGTTACCATTAACTTCTTTACGGGCAGCGGTTAATATGACTTTCCCAACTCCCTACAGGTCTGAAGGGAAGTTATGATTATATTTTTTACCGATAGAATTTAAATAACTTTTATCTCGAGCGCAAAAATATGTAAATCTGATTAAGCGCTATAGGAAATTCAATAAAATTCGCAGTTTGTGTCGATCAAGAGATTTTAGGACAACCTTCTGCAACTAGGTTTTCATATACGCAAGGCTTCGTGGTGGTGGGGGGTTGAAAAATAAAAATCTTTTCGGCTTTAAAACTCTTTTGATATCTGTAGAGGAATATAGCCAGCCCGAGTACTGGATATTTAGTTAAGACAAAATATAATACCTATACATTATGATACCATGTGAAAAAATTGGTACAAGTTTACAGTTTCACATGTCGACCACAACAATCGATTGAATATAATATAAGTATAGACAGGTTGAAGACGATTTTGTCACATGCATACATACATTTTTTACTCCCTTTGAAAATAGAAGAAGATGCCATTATAGCGAAAATCAAAATAAAAAAGCAATAGGTCGCCTAGGTTTATGCTGCAGGGATTTAAGAAATAGAGAAAGTTTGAGTTGGCCTAGGCTGTTTGTAAACCCTGCCTCACTATTTAGGTACCTTCTCCCACAGATTCGCAGCGTTCGGGATGAACATATATTTAGTGCGTTTCAACATCGAGTAGCTTCAGTTTCACAAAAATATAGAGTTGTGCTCATGTACTTTAACGGTTTTGCTCTCCACTGTGACAGTATGGAAGGGCCACGGGTAAGCAGGTGTTGTTATGTTGACCTTGAAGCGTGAATACAAATCCAATCGACCTAAAGCCATGACGGGTCACAAGAAAAAACTTAAGAACGTAATCTCGAACAAATAGAAACATAATAAATGCAACACAGTCTGTACATCTCTAAACATCCACTAGGTGGTTAAGTTTCATTACTAAAAGTCGAATACGCCCTTGGTTATCGGTTGCGTAGTACTTTTTAACCAAAATACCGATTTATGATCTGTTCCACCAAAAGACGGACTTTATGGTAGTGAATCAGGGCAGGTGGAAACTGTGATTGTAGTTCACGCCATACAAAAGAGAAATCATGCACTGAGCCTCGACACCTGTCATCTGAAACACGTCATCTAACACACACGGAAGCCTCACGTAAATCTCCCGTTTTAGCTTCCTCATATTACTCCTTCTCTTGGCTGAACATCACCTTTACACAAAGAAAATTAACAAGCGAGCGTCGTTAAAGCTGACGAGAACAACAGAAACTTCATCATCACTAAACTTCGCTTGAGCATTGAAGTAAATATGTGTCACGTGACTCATCGATGAGCATTGTAGGGTACCCTTGGCAATGAAAATGATCCAGTCAGATCTCAAAAGTTATGCGACGCCAACGCATAACCTCCCCTACCGCGTTGACCTTCCTATATGAAAACATTGAAGCTGCACGATCTTCCGCACTAGTTCGAGCCAAATTAAGATTTCGATATTCAAGGAATATGAAATGATCTGAAGATATTTCCGTCCATGTTCACAGGGACAACAAATGGAAATTTTCTTGGCGTACAAAGTTTAAAAAATCAAAATCATTGGTTTTAGGTTCGTCGTAATATATAAATTGTACTAAGTGGTTGTAACCCTTATATGTAGGAACCTTTGGCATGTAATAAGGATCCTACGCCTTGTGTGGTAGGGGGGGGTGGAACTTTATATTCAGATCTGCAGTACGTATAATACATATATTGTGAAGCCATTAAAGTTCACGATCAGAGTAAGTATGGAATAGAATAGAATTTGTTTACATAATATATGAACAGTAAAGATACTAAAATTGAGGTGAGCACAATACGGATATTTTTTTAAACACTGATTACCTAACAGTAGGCTTCGCCCGTGATGTTATAGGCAATGAGACAGTTGCCATCGTATCATGCTTTACATTTTCCAATTTTGTGAAACATAATTTTCAATGCTGCTCCTTCATCAGAGAAATGAGGAATTTATATTTTCGACTACAGTACACTTTACACGTAGATGCTGCTCAATAGCGAATCACATTCAGGAATTCCTTTTTTTATTGACCAACTTAAAATTACCTTATTGAAGTTATGCCTAGAATAGTTCTGTGGAATCTTCATGTAAAATTCAAGGTTTCTATGAATGATATAAATAATATACTGAGGACTATGAATTAACAATGAAAGTCTAGGTCTAGTGGCAATTACATTTCCTGCTGCTACGTATCACGTTTGATACGCAGGCATAAGAAGAATAACCAATAAGTGAGGATGTCAATGGAATTGCAGAAGTGAGTCCTTTATATAAAGTAGTCTAATAGTGAATATTTTCGCTACATAAAATAAATAAACTGAAGCTATTTCACGCTATTTCACACCGCACATTGATTATACATATAACACCCCCTAACAATTTAATTAAAAAATTGTTGGGGTTATTATACGTATAATCAATGTGCGGTTTCCAGGTTAATTTTTCTTCCAAGATGAGACCAAGTTATTTGTGGTGCGTTACTCGATCAATTTCTTCGCAGTAACAATTGAGGAGCTGACATATAAAAACAGTTAAGTCCTAAAATCGACAGAAAATTTTTTTTCGTCGAAGTGCAAGTAAACAGTCACGCCAACTGCTTTGGAAAAGCCTTTGGTCCTCCCGTCCTTGCTAGATCGCACCGTGAATAAATCTGTGACCTTTGAATGGAGAAGAGATTATGTCCAACAAATCTGATAAGAGTTCAGAGGGAGTTCCTATGAAATTTGATTTTTGGACTTAACTGCTTTTCCATGTCAGCTCCTCAATTAGATCTGAAGGCATAAGAATGCCGTATTAGATTTAATTTTTTTCTTCTAATTCAGTTTCATTCCCACCATGTTTAATCTTACATGGTGGGAATGAAACTGACTTATCCGTGTTTAGTGTGAAATAATTTTCATAGAACCAGTCACTAATGGACTTTAAAGGTCGGTTTGCTCTGAAGAAAACTTCTTCCCCCAATTAATATCGGCAGTGTCATCAGCAAATAGATAAAGTTTTGTGTTTGGTAAGTTTATGTTAGACACGTCAGTGATGTATGTATACTAAGAACAGAGGCCCGAAGGTAATTCCTGGAATTAATCGTAACTCATTAGTACATTCACTACCAGGACAGTCGCCTATTGCCACGAACTGTTTACGGTAAGATAAATAACTCTTGAATCATTGTAAACTGGGGCCCACTATCCCTACATCTGCTAACTTTGACATTTTTAAATTTAAACACTGTTTAGCTCTAATTCTGCTCTGCTGGTATGTTTCAAAGCAAGAACAGTCCACGGATTGTTGTCCACGAAGTGCCGTCCACGTAAATACCTACCGTTTGGATTTGGTGGAACAATAATCTACCCCCACCGCCACGTGAAGGTAACGTTGTAATAAAGCATGATAAACATGATTTGTGGTTGAATAATTTAGCAAGAATTATCTTGACAGTCTCGAAAGATTCCAAAGGAAAATTATGAATCTACAAGTTTTTATGAAGTAGTACTGGAAGAATAGAGTGGATAAATCTTAACGGTTAACAAAGACTAACAACATATTAGACTAGTTAGTTGTTTGTGTTTATCAGTGATTTTTTCAGATGTAATCCTAATAGCTAAACCAAATCATGAATATGTTAAACAATACTTTTGTTTCGCCACGACCAGAGGAACATCTATAACACTGAGGTAGCATAGATGATTTTGCAGAGGGCTGCGTCTGAGGGTTCCTTAGACAATAAGTCCCATCGCCATGGTTTAGAGCACCACATGTTTCCTTCAACTTATTCGTGAATTATACCAATGGTATGCAAGGAAGGCATCGTAAATCAGGGGTGTCTCCCATTATCCAGGGAGACCTCCTGATACATGATCAATTAGCTGAGACCGTTCATCTCTTCGAGATCGAGATTTACATCTTTGATAAAGCTTGGCGCTTTCCGCTGAACTGAACTATAGTCTTGTATGTTTCACTCATCTTCGCTGAACCCCAGTAAAGCTAAGACGACAACTGACGCTAGTGAATTATCCTCGTTAGTAAACCCGCGGACGAGCAGCTCTGTATGTTGGGATTTACTTTATTCCTTATTATCATCATTAACCAGTAAAAGTATCAACAACAAGTCCGGTACCAGTTTCAAAAAGCTGCATTAAAAGGATTTATACAAGCGGGAAAGGATATATTAAATTACTTAATCGATAAAATTCATTAATTTAACTGAATTTGTACAGCCTCAACAAAATATTGTATTTATATGTTTTATTATTTCATGTTTTTTGCACTAAAGTAGCTACTGTAATTTTCAGTTAGGTGACCATTGACAAACCTCACTTATACGTAAGTAGATAAAAAGAGATAGGCTTGTACAGTATACATACCATATACCAATCCAACCTGAGTGGAGTAATTATATAATTTTTTGATTTCCAGTGATATAAGACTAAACACAAGTACAAATATATCTGCACCCCACTGTTAAAATAACTCATAATTTTTTCTGGATGACTATCCAATCTGTATGAACACTTATTAGTGGATTTAACAGTTGAGGTAAAAGAGTGGTGAATAAGGATGTCGAAGCAGAAACTCCTACAAGCCAGTTAGATAGGATTACGTCGGATGACGAACTCAATTTTATTCGAGTACGTTATGCCTTGCTCCAAATCATTTCGCAGTTTTCTCCCCTCACAGTTCTCGCGAAGAGATGAGCAGGTCATTTGTCAAGTTCAACTTCCGACATTAGTGCAATCGTTTGAGCGCGGCAACTAACGAAGGATAATCTGCTGGGGTGCTTTTTGCTCAAACTTTCCTCGTGAAAACGCAAAGGAAAAAAAGGAAGAAGCGTCACGTTATGCCGAGGAGCACGCGAACATCCAGCCGTTATCGTCCGAGGCGGGAGATGAGCTGTGTAAACACGAAATGCAGCAAAAGGATTACGATTTTTACAGTCTGTAGGTTGACTTCACCTCGATTTATTCTTCCCAAATCATTTCGGAAATAGTAGGTGAACGAATAGCTGCCGTTGTGACAGCGGGAATTTCCTGAGATTGATATTATAATATAAGTTATTCAATGGTGGACCAGATATTATTAATAGTTGTTGAAACAAAGATTGAATGGAATTAAGAGGCTAGGTAATGTTTCTGTCACATATTATGTACCCTCCGCTATTAATTCCTGGCGTATTAATTGATGGTCATCACCAAACAATTATTTGGAATAGACACTTGAAGTACACATAAAACGAATGGGTCGGTACCTAAATCATTCAATTCAATCCATTCAATGAGTAACAATATCACCCATTAGATGAAACGCAACTATGTGCTCCATCCAACATTTCATACCTCGCGACCCACTCACTAACTCAGAACTGATGGGGTGTGCATTGTAAGGGAAGGGTTCCATTCCAACGCATTATTGTAAGAGATGATGTCTGGGCCTGGACAGGTCAAAGAAGCTTGTGGAGGCACAAAGAGAAATGAGGTTGGGCGGCCGGCTGCATTGTGCTGGGCTTGTGTCCGGGGCAGCGTGACGCGGCGGAGCGAGTGATGTTCCCATGCATCACCTACCCACACGTCATCACTCCACCATCACAGTCGGTCAAAACGCGATACTTACCGGGCCAAAACATTTTCTGGCTATTCGTATTTTAAGTGTTCCCGACTAATCAAATACATTTCAAGTTCATATTATGAATAGGTATTTCATCCATCTCTATGTTCGAGAATCAGAAATGTATGATGAAACATTGATGGAGGTCGTACTATTTAACGACTTGGAGAATGTCCTAGATTTCCCACCAGTTCAATGACATTTTTACTTCAACAAATTCTTCGACTTCTATCGCCCAATTTGCTTATACCTTTCAAGAGAGCAAAAGCTGCTGTGTTGTTATGAAAATTAAACCAGCGCCAACTTTTTTTCTCTATTTTCAGGTCTATTGTACATTTTTGGTGCTGTTTTAAGATTTTATGTATATTTAGGTATTGTTTCGTCACTATCTAGGTAGGAAGCATTGTTTACATTTGAGAGTAAAAATCACCTTTCAAAAAAATCACCTTGTAAAAATCTTTTTTTTTTTTTTTGTGAATTTTCAAAGAAATGAAGCTATTGCAATGGCTCCAAAAAATTTGAAACAAAAATTGTTGAAAAATTCTTTAAAGGAAATCCGTTTTGAGGCACTCTGAAACGATTCCTGAAGTTTGCTCTTTTAAATGTGTAATGTCATTCGTCACGATCGTCGTTTCTTCCCACGAGTTTTCCTCACAGGATGTCATTACTAATACAGATACAAAAAATGTACAAAAGATGTCAAACCGCAAAATGCATGATTTCATCCGATTCGGGCCAAGCCAATAGTCGGATCCTCTCACTCTTTTTGACTGCGTTTGGGAGTGAGACCCTTCTTCAACGGCTTGGCCGATTTTCGACAATTACAAAGTAAACACCATTGCTATTCTCCAAACGTGGTGGGGGAATATCTCCTTCAAATGGTCCTCAGCCAGAACCCATGTCCTCCGCATTGCCTACTAGTGCAGAGCTCCACAACTTTTAACACGAGACATGTACGAATTATATTGGTAATACTGTTTCATACCTTCTTGATCGCATTTTGTAAAACTACTTCCATTCCATCATAAATGTCGTTCTCTTAAAATTTTACCATACAATGTCATTTGAGTTACGTATACTCTTACAAATGCAGAGCTATAGTGGGCTATAATGAGCGCTGTACTAATCCACAGTAACATCAAAGGGTTCATATCCCCATATAATTTATAAATGAAATAAATAATTTCATTTATAAGTTATATTTTTATATTTATTATTTATAATTTATAAATTATATTTATAGTTTATTATTATAAATTTATAATTATATATATAACATATTTATAATTTATATTTATATTTATCTTTACATCTATATTTATAATTTATAATATAAACACATTTTACATTATATTTATTATTTATAATTCATAATTATATTTATAATTTATAAATATATTTCATATATTTATAAATTATATTTTTCAACATTAGGAATATATTTTCTCGTTGAGATGTGTGAATCCACCACCACACATACCAGTACGGTTGTGCAATAGGCAAAAATCGTCCAAGCCGTTGAAGAAGCGTGTAACTCCCAAACGCAGTCAAAAAGTGTGTGAGAATTCGACTATTGGCTTGGCCCGAATTGGATGAAACCATGCATTTTGTGTCATGGCATCTCTTGTACGTGGAGCGTCTTCTTGGGTGGATACACAGTAACACTGTGTTGTAAGTATAGGTACAGTAGTTGAGCAGACGTAGTTCTCATGTGAGCAGACTTTAGAGTGACTTTATTTATGCACTTCTTGTGCAAACGTCTACTACTTGATTAATTTTATTTTCCATATATTTTGTATGAGAGTAAATCAAGGTGGTTTTGTTCAAAGTGATTAATGAGGTCTAAAATACTGAATCCTGCAAATAGTTTTGTTGAAGGGAACTTGAATATATGGTTTCCCCTGAGCTCGAGTGAAAATAGAAAATCTCTGCAACCGCATTAAAAACTCAATTTTCACTTGACTGTGATGAATTTTTCAAGGATAGAAATGTTTGAATAGGTACCAATTGATTAAATCTGCGCGGAAGATATAAATGATCAAATATGGAAACAATAAACTATTTGTAACGTTGACCAGGATTTTTAGGGTATATGTACCATTAATTCGTATAAAATTTATCCAGGTGCAGCAAGAAGTGAAGTGGTACCCCATTATTCTACAAACTAATTTCTCTATTTTACTAAAATTATATTAGTAATAGTATAAATTAGTTAGTAGTAAATGACATTTTTTCCATGAGAATGAAAAATATTCTGACCTCAGAATCATCTTACGAGGGTTCGATTATTGAGGTGGTTTAGGTTACTAGAGAGGCTATATGCTAAAACGCTTTGATAGTGAGACATCTGTATCTTTTGATATCTCAGATGAATTTCACGAGTAGGTAACCTCAATATTTTCGCAACTGGGTTAGCGCCTTGAGGTTCTTGTGAGTGGAATCTGAGTGAACGTAGATGCAGTTTGCTCTCAGAGAATAGTACGACACAATTGAGGGGCGGGACCAATATCCAGATGTTTCCTACCCGATGACGTTCAAGGCCTTTCCGCTCCGTCGATCTTGCTCCCGTCCTCACTTTACAGCCCCGACGGAGGAGACGGCGGATAATCAAATTTCCATCTCGCATCTTGAGCAGAGTGCAACATATTACAGCCGTTGAGATTTCGGCTTAACCGAGCCGCCTTTTACTCAGAATTTTCGATGCGAGCGCCCCGTCATTAATATTCATCTCAACCTCATCAATATTCGGAAACTCGTCTAAACGTGTTCCCACAGGCAGAGACTCAGTTGGGTGAAGTAATACTTATTTACGAGCACTCACATTATAGCCTCTTTCCTGTCCATTTTCATACCCTGGGAGAACATGGATTTATCAAAATTAAGTAAAATTACCTAGGGTGTGTTTCAACAGTTGGGGATTGTTATCACGGAAAATTGATTAACAATTCAGGGAACCATAGCCAGGTTATGAAGTTATTCTGAGTCTTCGATAACTCATTCAAGATTTTGCTTTGAAGACTCTGGTTCGAGGTCCAACCCAAGAGACTTTCCTCCAGGAACTACATCAGAATTCGTTCAATACGTTTGGCCAGAGAACAAAACAACACACAAACGACGTCAACTAAAAAGACATGTATGGCATCATTTTTCACTTCTTTTTGGCTAGTTGACTTGAATAAAAAACAAAAATTATGTGCGCAATTCTATGAGAAGAATTGGTTGGAAATTGAAGAGATTATTTAATAATTATTTTATTATTTATTTCATATTTCTACAGTAGTGACTCCAATTGCTCATAGTTTCGTAAATCATAATCTGAATAAATTTAGAAGGTCTGTGTGAGTATTTCCTAATGTAAAATGACACCTACTAAATACCGTGAATTTTCGAAGAAAAAACAAAATAAATAAATAAATAAAATAAAATAAAAATAAATTATAATAAAAATAAAAATATACTTTTTAATATACGTTGGTGTCCCGTCATTATTAACATGACGGAACAGTCAGTAAAACCTTTATCTCAGGCATAGTGCCAAGTTTTAAGCCGAGTATGATACGCCTTCCACACGCTCAGATGGGTATCAGCTTCACACAAATCCGTGCGCTGATATTTTTGGAGGTTGTGAAATAAACCCAAATTCATAGTCCCCGAATGAGCCCACATTTCGCTTTCTACTATATGGTCTACTGAAAACAAATCCGTTTCAGATCATTAAAAGACCGAATCCGTGAAAAAAATCTAGGTGTATTTATAGCCCAAGCTACTATTCTTAAACGATATTCGTGATTCTTTCTTTTTTTCGATTCCAAGTTTAGTCCAGTTGTGCAAAAAACCTGAGAAATTCTGCATTCGTCATAGTGGAGGAGGGTGGAGGGGGTTATAGTCGATTCTTTTAGGTGCTGCCCAAGCTACAATGCTCTACCGATTTTCGACATTATATTTTTCTTCAAATATGAATCCTCCAAAATAGCATGATTTACCGGAATTACCCCCTCCATTTACCTCAACGATAATAAAGTTTAAACTGTAAAGGTTTGCTGCATGACTGGACCAGATTCCTGACTGAAGAAAAAAAGACTAACGAAACTCGGTCGAAATTTATAGCTTGTGCAGTACCCAAAGAGATCGACTAATAACCCCCTCTAACCTCCTCCACGATGATGAATCCATAAATTCCAGTGTTTTGCACAACGAGACGGAAATCGGGATCGAACAAAAGAAAGAATCACGAAAATCGGTTAATAATAGTAGCTTGGGCTACACACATACTCACCACACGGACATTCATACACCAAGGGTTTTTTCCACGGATTCGCCTTATTATGGTATGAAACAAATGTGTGTTCAGCTATTTTCAATTCTCAGACTTGTTGAATCCCCCCCCCCCCCCTCCCTTTAATCAGCTACCTGCAATTTCCCAGTTTTCTATCAGGGGTGCGGCTGAGGTGAGATTAAGCAGCTGTGAGTGCTCTTCCAGGCAGTTCCGCTCTTCTATAGGCATTTATTTATTTACTTCTTTTGTCGATTCAAAAGGAGTGCAATATACCAAAATCTTCAGAGTGAAGTAAAGATTGATAGAAATTTAAAAAAAAAAGTGAAAAAATATGTTTTGGTACCTACCTAATTATCCAAACCTACCTGATGATCTTTTGACGCACAGTGCAGCACAGATTACCTAACAAGTATAAAAATGTAGTTATGTTGGTGACATTTTCAGAGAACGTTGTTTGAGATGACTTCAGAACATCAATAAAAAGATTATTTCTTACCCCTGTCATTGAAAAATATGAATTATCGAACATCGTGGAGAATTCGGAAGTTGAATTGAAAACCAATGTAAAGCTTAATGTTATACATATTCGTTAAATATGGGGATCTGCTGAAAGGTACCAATAGTCGTAGAACGAAACCGTGTATGGCAGAACCCTAGTGAAGGGTTTAGGGCAGGTCCTAGTTAATCGTTGATAATTTTGTGTTGACTGTAATTCAACATGTGACAGTAACAACAATTTATTGGAACGTAGAGGAATAACTTCTAAGAACTCTCTAGTTGGCTATATTGATTCTATAGTTCTTTTGATCTCTTCATCTTTCATCTCTTGATCCCTCACAAGCCTAACTGAAGTGCTGCTCCGTCTCCGAACCCAAGCTCCGCACTTCTCCATCTTCTCGTTGACTGTAATTCTGCTTATTCTGCTGCAGGCTGTTTTTAGCCATTTTTAGTGATTTTTTGAGCACATGTTTTGAAATTAGACCAATTTAATATACTCAAAAAGTGCTCGCCAACGAATTAATCTTTTCATTTGAAAAGCTTGCTTTTTTGGCGCAAGAACGGGATTTTTGCGTCAATCCTAAGGAGAGTTATCGTCTGGAATGATATACAAGGGATTAAGGGATTAAGGATTTCAAAAATGACAAAATCGCGCATTGCGCACGTGCAACACGAAAAAAATACTTCAAAATCATGTATTACATGTGGCATTGAATTTCTTTGAAAACCAGTATTTCACATTTATTGCACATTTAGAGCGGAATCGCGCCCGTTTGCGCGCACCTGAAAAATAAAATGGGGGGGGTTCTCATTTATAATAACGAAGTTGATGTCAAATGCTCACGTTTGTGCACCTGCCTAATGCGCAATTTTGTCATTTTTGAGATCATTACAAACAAACATTAAGATTGAAAAAAAAATTTTTGTTGGGTCCATTATTAAAGATTTTGGCAAGGGGGGAGGGGGGATTTGGAGACACCTTGTATATATATATAACATATATATATATATATAATATTTGTTGGGTATATATATATATATATATATGTATATATAGATATATATATTTATATATATATATATATATATACTTAGATTTTTACATATAATAAATTCACAAAAGTTCGAGCTTAATGATATATATATATAAGCTCGAACTTCAGGAATCCTTTCAGAATGCCTCAAAACGGATTTCAATGAAGAAAATTTTCAAGTATGTTGATTTAAAAAAATTTTGAGCTTGAACGTTGTTTTCGGATGCTTTTTCTTTCCCTATTTTTCTTCCCAAAAAACCCTATTAAGAAGACATTATTGAATTAGGAATATGGTGTATATTCGGAATCAGCGTGAAACTTCTTATCATGCCAAAAATAATGATGAATACAATGAATAATAACTTTGTCCAGTTAGATCGGTCATTCGTTCCTATGTGCGTCAGGCAAGTATAAATGGAACGGTTTCACTCTTATTACTTTTACATTACTGGTATTGATTTATTTCTATTTATAGTCGTCCATGTCGTCACAACTGTTCGACTACATTCCCGCTCTATAATTAGTCGTCATTGGACAGCACAACCTTAAAATTGTATTGAACCCTTCAGTAATGTAGTGTTTTCCGAGGTGCTGTTTCGCCAGGGAGTCACATCTACGTTGCAGAACGTACATCCTTCCATGCACTCTATTCCTGCATTTCCCCTCCATATTTCCGTTTCACGGATTTGAAACTATACAAGGTTTTTCAAATTCGGCCCAGAACCTCCTAGGGGTTGATTTCACAACTAATTTCTGATCAAAGTTGCCTCGTAGAGATTCTTAAACGCTTTTATTTTCGAGTTATTCAACTTTTAATAAAGTTTTTTTTTCGTGTTTTCGACCTTGAGTAACTAAAACGGCCACAACTATCTGAATTTTTGAAGTAAAATCACTGAGGATACTGTTGAAAAGAGCATTAAATTTACTTTTGAATAGGTCACCTAGAGTGCTTAATTATGCAGGTAACATAGTCGGGAATCTTCCCCAAATGAACAAAATTTTCAAACATGAAAAAGCGACGTATTTACTCGCTAGAAATTCCACAAAATTCTCGCACAAATTACTGGAAAAACTTTGTCAAACTTTCAGCTTTCGAATGGTTTAGTCAATTTTACTTTTACATTGCTAATTGGGGAAGTAATGTAGGTTTATATGTTAAAAGAATATGGTTTTTTTTCGATGAAATCTACGATTTTCGTGAAAAATGACCCCCTAAGAAACTACGATTTTGGGGCCTGTTTTACTATTTTTTCACGCTGAATCGAATGGCAAAACTCCCAGACATACTCTACTTTCTTATAACCGAGTTTTACACCTTAAAAAACTAGTTTTAACCTTAAAATCACTTAAAATCGAGCATATCAAATAAACAAAAAACTCATGAGTTAAAGTGTAAAATTCGGTTGTAACGGAGTTGGGGGGATCTGCGAGTGTTACCGTTCGATTCACCGTGAAAAAATACATTGAAATCGGTCCCAAACTCGTATTTTGTTAAGGGACCATTTATTACAAAACATTGGTTTTCACAGGAAAAACCATGTTTTTCCACATACAAACAGTTCCCCCCTCATAAGCAAAGTAAAAGTAAAATTTACTATACCGTTTGAAACGTAGTTTTTCATTTTTTACCAGTTTTCCACTTTGGAGTTGTTTGGTATAAACACAAGGTTTTTCTCTCTCACCCTTAGTCTAAAGCGCATAGGCGGGGAGGATTTGGGTCTCATCCCGACCACTCTGATTGGTCCGCCCCTTCCCTTAATCCTTTCTACTTGGCTTCAAGTAGTTAAGGATGAGGGTAGCGATCTTCCTCTAGCAGCAGGTTCGTCGATGATCTTCTAGGAGGCGCCGATTCGGAAGATGAGGCCTTCGAGCTCCGACGTCAATTAATTGAATGACTTAGGAAAATGGGATACCACCTCTCCCTCTCTTCTCGATGGCGCTCCTTCCGAAATTCTGGAACTTCACGACAACACATCTGGTGGTGTTATAAAAGTACTGGGCATGGCTTGGGAACCTTGTTCAGACAATTTTTTGCATAAAATAGACCCCTCAGCTTCAGCACCTACAAAAAAAGGAATCCTGTCGAGAGTCGCTCGAATGTTCGATGTAAATGGGTATATTTAACCGGTCACCTTTCTCATGAAAGTTTTACTCCAGCGATTATGGCTAGCAAAATTGGAAGCAGAACTTCCTTTGATTGAAAGGGTCCAAATCCCGCGGTGCATACTCCCAAAACAAAATTCAGTTGATAGGATTTTCAGATGCTAGTAGCCTTGGAATGTGAGCCACCCTCTACATACGAGTGGAGAATGATCTTGACGCGAAAATTTCTTTACTTAAAACTAAGGTAGCCCCTCTCCGTTCTTGGACCATACCACGACTTGAACTTGGAGCAGCTCTATTATTAACTAAACTGATAGCATCCTCTCAGCCAGTAATATCGTTTCTAAATAATGTGTACAGGACATAATATGTTTTTCGGATTCCACTACCACTTTAGGGTGGATTGCAACTCCACCATTCCGATTGAGAACGTTCGTTGCCAACAGGGTTGTGAAGATTCACGAGCTTTGTCCATCCATGAACTTTTTGATCCAAGCGTCACAACGATATTATTTCAAAGAATATATATTATTACCCTATTGAAAAAAAAAGGCCTTGATCCAAACGGATTCAATCATTGTCGCCATTTCTTTCATCCCAAGGTCTTCTAATGTTGGGGGGAAGATTACGAAATGCCAACTTATCTCTACCGGCAAAACACCCTCTACTGATTCCTCGCAATAGTCCCTTAGCATCCCTTATTTGCGATCATTTCCACTTATTTTTTGGGCACGGCGGTCCTCAACTCGTCCAATCCTTAATGCATCGCCATTATTGGATACAATCCGCTCGCAGCCTCATAAGACAGCCGATCTTCAAGTGTCTCACATGTTATCGTTTTGTTGGTAAATCCCCTGGGCCTATTATGGGCGATTGGCCAACCGTGCTGGTAACTCCAAACAGATGTTTCTCCAAAACCGGTGGACATGGCAGGTCTATTTATGCTGAAAATGAACTCAAGGCGGAATGCTAGACTGGAGAAATGGTACTTTGCCATATTTGTCTGCATGGCAACAAAGGCAGTACATCTGGAATGTGTTTCAACTCTATTCACAGAGGATTTTAGTGACTTGAGGTCAAGAACACGAAAGACATTTTAAAAATTGAATAACTCGAAAAAAAAGCCTTTAAAAAATATTACAACGAGAAACTTCGATCAGAAATTAGTTGTAAGACAGACCCCGAGGGGTTTCTGGACTAAAAGTGTACAAACATCCTTTATACCATAATCACAGGCTCTCCATTGCAGCTTGGAAACCACCACGACGCGGGCCAACATCTTTACATCTCGCTCGCTTCGATGACTCACCCTTTTAGACAGAAATAAATAAAGATTTATTTGAAACTATTCAGTTTCATTTAGTGGTTCTTAGCAATACGTATAATTGTAATTATACGGTTGCCGGGTCCTAGTTAATTAACATTCTTCAGTCTCTTCTAACCACCTTAACTGATGAAGAAAAAAAAAAAAAAAAAAAAACTCTTGTCCCCCCTTTTTATCTGATCATATACACTTCCTCTATTGTGTAATTAATTTTGTGATTCAATATGTATATCACTTGTCCCCCCCTTTTTGTCTGATTTTAAGGCCCTGAAGATGGAGGAATAAATTCTTCGAAACGTTGGCACCCACTTGGTTTCACTGATCGAACCTCAACAATTCCACCACTACTTTAATACTCTACGATCAACATACTTCAAATTAATTATATATATATATATATAATCTATCTATCGATCTGTACTTATATAAAAAAGGATTCGGTGCATCTGAGCCGCTTTCACGGCCGAACGGACGAAGAGATCCGAACGGGTTTTTTTTTCTCTACCGAATCTCCCGGTCAGAATATAGGCTATTTTACAATTTTCTAATCCCACCCGAACCATGGGCTGGAGGGGGGTGGGAGCCCCTTTTCATGCCCCCTTTCCCGAGAGTCCGAAGTTCTATCCGCTGCCACATTAAAATTTGATCCTGAGCACTTCGTATGTCAGCGACAAAGTTGTATTTCTGGACCTGTAGAACACGATGGTGCCATCGAAATCGCTGAAAGATGCTGTCTTCTTGGAGAAATCAGCGAAAAAATACGGAAAATGACGATAAAAATGCGTTCCCTGCTATGGTTTTTTCCGCCTTAGACCAAGTAAACTATAAATAATGAACAGGTTTGGTTAGGTTAGTTCAGTCGAAAAAAATAATAGATAAATGATTAAAAAATCGATCAGCTTTGAGATTTGTCCACTCAGTGTTATTGCAACGAAATGCTGAAACTATTAAAAGTTTTTCATGTGACTTAATCGTGTGAGCTAATTTTGCATCGGGTTAACCTGGGTCCTGAATCCGCTTTTGAATAGATTTTTCAAGTTACTGATGATTGTGTGTGCGCCCTCCGCCGGCGCCGTTGCAGAAAAGTCATGCAGCATGATCGTATGAGCGAATTTTCGTAGACTAGTTGTATTTACGTTAAATTGTTCTGAAATTTAGGCTATTTGAGTGCAATGAAATTGATTATTAAAAATTTTTAGATAAAAAAGCGTAATGTAAATAATTGAATTGACTGGCTATTCAAATCGGGATTTTGGACTTTTAGGTTTTTAATTTTTCTTGGATAGTTTAGAACATTTTAATTTTTTTAAATTAACTATAAAATTTCACGAATCACTCTTTTTTATTCGAGAAATATTCCGCTTAAAATGATGAATTAAACAATTTTTAGCCAATTTTAGTCATTTCTATTTTCCCATTTTTCAACTTTAACCAATTGGATGAGTTTAAAAATTGCTTCCCCACGAATTCATTGTTTCTCCCAAATTGCTTGATTTTTGGAGGAAGAAAGGATTTTTTATTTCAATCTTAAGGCGAATTTTCGTCTGGGATTACACAAACACGCAAACACACACACACACACACACACACACACACACACACACACACACACACACACGCGCGCGCGCGCGCACACACACAAAATATCGTTAAAATCATGGAACGGTTTCATAATATTTCAAAACGGATATCCATAAAGACAATTTTGAGAGAAAATGTTATTTTAAAATTTTGAAGCCATTGCAATAGCTTCATTTTCTACGAAATTTTGCTAATATGATTTTTATAATAACGAATTTTATTCGTTTCGATGCGCAGATCTTCATTAGGCATGTATGTTATTGAGATGACAATTCAAATCACACAGCTGTTGAGACAAAGTCTTGTTCTAGTCGCAAGAAATAAACTTCAAATAACCACGATGAGGCTAGCTATTCCATTGGGGATGATTGAAGATGTCGTGTTCCAAAGGTAGTCAAATCGAGGGGTGGGGTTTGATTGAATCGTGCGAATACCCCATCAGATTCCCAGGGCTTCACAAGTCGACATTGTTGTTGTCTTATCTCGTCTCTTTATTTTGCTTTCAGCGTGATTGAAAAGTGGAGATTCGCATGTTTATTTGGATAATCCCAAAGATTGAAGAGTAATCTAGGCTATTTGAGATGAGAGAGTGCCACACATTTTCTGTTGGAATAACGTTGCTTTCCACAGTGATGTTTCATAGACTCTTGTGGTATTTAATTGAAAGCTATTAGTTTTAATTTCCATATGACACCCCATTACATGACAAGCCGAGATACCATGATCCCTTTATGAATCATTATTCGTTTTTATTCATTTTTCTTTGAGTATTAAAATATTTTCTAATCAAGTTCTGAATAATACTTTTTTAAATTACAATCAATCCATTTTACTTTTGTAGTTAATTGGATGTGTTTTTATATCCTAGCTATCAAAAGTAGGCGAGCTTTATGGTCGTGCGAGAAGCCGAAACAATTTTTGTCGTCCAGAATCAATATTTCCAATTGCTTCTTAAGATTCAAAGCTTGCTGATTAAGTTTGGTTCCGTGTCTGTTCATCTGAGGTAAATCCTTGTCACGCTCAAACTATACTTTTAGTCCGATTATGGTAAAATTTTCCGGGACTCTGCGGATTAGCTCATCGATGAACCATATACATTTCATTGTTGTCGAGTCAACAGTGGCCTATACGCATTAGCAAACAAAAATTTCTTATTGCGTCAATTTTTCACGATATATCAGTCCGATTTCGTTCATAATCGGGAGGTAGTTATGGATACTCATGTTTTGCAATAGGGCACCATGAATTATCTGATTGGTTGATTAATAACGACTGTCAATGTGTAAAACTAAAAGTGTCTGACAAAGGCAAAACTACGAGTTTAATGGATCGATTTTGGTAAAATCTTGGGGGTTGCGGGGGACAGCTCCGAGGAATGATTCTCTAGAAATGTCATTGAATTTTGATTGATAGTGAAGAAAGGGCGCAGGCGCAAACGGAAATTTCCAGAAACATCGATTTCTCGTGATTTATCGCGCGTTCGATTTAGTTCATATTCGATCGCTACCTATTCAGGTACAACTCTCGGGATGATATCAAATAAATTATGTTGCGTTGGTTGTCGTAGCCATAGCGTCAACCTGAAAAAATATTGTACAAACAAAACTCTGCTGACACTAACAGACCAATTTGGATGAAATGGTCAGAGATTATGCTCTTAGGCTAAGGTTACTATGGATCCGTACTCTTACGAACCTTTGAGAGTATTTGCTTTGGCAGCGACAGATTCGTCAGACCACTAAACCTCAGAACGGTTTGAGCAACCAAACTATATATATATATATATATATATATATATATATATATATATATATATATATATATATATATAATAGGGGAGAGCCGCCTATTATGGGGCGGTTTTTTCCGAAGTGACATGAGCTCTCATGGGAGCATAATTTCACAACTTTGAGAATGTTGATGTGTTCAGAAATAACCCAGCTACAACATTCTATCCGTGTTATTAATGATACTTGAGTTTAAATGTCCGAAAAAACCATTTACTGATTTAAGTCCATTACGCCTAAAGTGCTAATGGTCAGGTATTATGAGAATCCGGGTAAGGTAATGTGGGGAAGGGGCTCCCATATTATGGGACAGGTTCTGGTAATTTGGGAAAGAGGACCCTTATTGTGAGAAGAAAGTGACACTGCAATGGCTGCGTTTATTCATTTTTTTTTTTTTTTGCGCCTATCAATGATAATAATTATTATTCATGGTCATGAGGAGGATAATAAATTTGATTTATATCATGTAAAACTTTTTTATATAGTTCGGTATAAAGTGATCAGATATCAATATAGTTCATACAACTTTCAGGCTTATTTAAGACAAGAGGTAGGAAGTCGAAACTTGATCTTAACGTATCCAAAACTACTTCCATAACAGCACTCACGGCAGTAACCATGTTGGCTGGATCCCATTATATTCGCTTCTCAGACATCTGAAGAAATAAGCAGATAGATTACGCAAAATTCATTTTCCCCTTCTCTCTCTCCCCCCCCCCCCCCCCCATTTAACCTCTTCACCGACAGTAAATTGAAACTTCCAAGGCTGCATAATTGGATTGAAATCTTAATCGAACAAACTATAAAAACTGTTATGAAAGTCAGATGAATACAGTAAAAATACAAAAATTCATCGCTATTAGCCCTCCATTCACCCCGTTTCATTATGAAGTTTGAAACTCCTGACACGTTTCCTAAACTAGAACAAATTCAGATCAACTAAAAAAGAATCACGAAAATCGGACGTGAATAGTCAAAACATCATGATTTACCAATAATACTCCCTCATTCACCCCCCTCTTGATGAAATTTTAAAATCCTGACATGGTTTCCATAACTATATCGATTTTATAATGGAACAAAATAAGAATCACGAAAATCGGTCGAGATTCGTGGCTGTGGTAGCTATTGGAAAAATCGGTAATTATCCCGTCCACGCCCACCTTGACAGCGAAATCTGCATTACCAAGGTTTGTGTACAATTAGACTAAATTTTGAATCAAACAAAATGAGAATCACAAAATCGGTAGAGGATTGTAACCTGGGTGGCGTCGACAATATTTGTCGAAAAAACAAGTTTTTTTCGGAATATCCACCCTCCTCCATATTGAAATTCATTATTCCCGAGGTTTCTTGCACAACTAGACTAAAATTGGGATCGAATTAAGAAAGAATTCCGAAAATCGGTTAAGAATGTGACCTGGGCTGCGTCAACAAAATTTGTCACACACACTCACACACATTTTTTTTTACACACTCCCCTCAACGACGGAGGGGGTACACCATTGAAGTACACAATAAGAAAATAAGTAAAAGAATTGGGGAGGACGCTTAGGCTTACCCGACTTATCATTACGTCACAGCTATTGCCACAAATTATTAAATTTCGTTAATTTTATAAGTAGAACCGAAGATTTATCTCTATTATATTATAAGATCAGTAGTCAAAAACGGAAGTTAGTGAAAAACGTTGTCTATTTCCACGAAAAATAAAGAGTTACACTGTTAAATCGATTTCGACGGTTAGGCCATCATCAGTAACAAACAATAACATTGTTATTGTTTGTTACTGATGATGGCCTAACCGTCGAAATCGATTTAACAGTGTAACTCTTTATTTTTCGTGGAAATAGACAACGTTTTTCACTAACTTCCGTTTTTAAATGGGTTTCCACAACTTCGTCGCGAGTGATTTAGTTCGTTCAGATCAGTAGTCAATAAGAAGTTAATAGGTAGTGAGTTTAATAGCTGAAGTTATCATGTACTTACCTACTGAAGAACGGATGCTACGTTTTTTAACCAAACTAAACAACAGCAGATTCAAAAATTTGAAAAGTTGATTGTGCATAACTCTCACTATAGACCAGATAGTGATGATTGGCTCATAAATCTAACTGATACACCAATACCATGGGATGTAGCAGAACTATTAAGTTTAGGTTCCAAGTTTAGTGTGCAATATGATAGTAAAGATGTACCTATAATTCAATTGATCTCTGATATTGAGTGTATCATAGATGAATGCTCAGAAGAAGAACATAAAAACACACTTAGAGGGCAGGTCACGAATATAATGACTAATTTCATTCAAAAACAAAAACAGATAAAGAAACCTGATCATTTTAAGGCATTAGTAAGAAAAACCCAATCCTTCCTAAAGAATCACCCTGAATTAGTTGTTCTAAAATCAGATAAAGCAAACCGCACAGTTATAATGACAGAAATTGAGTATAGTAATAAAATAGAGTCCTTGTTAGCCGATACAACTATTTATAAATTAGTAACTGATCGAAGACGAAATCCTACCACAGCTCTTCAAGAAGAAAATAGGAAATTAGTTAACAAATTGTTTGAAGAGAAGAAAATAGATAAGTCCACGAAATATAAACTGTGCTCGACTAATAGTACCCCACCTAGATTATATGGTCTAGTTAAAACGCATAAAGAAGGTTACCCACTACGCCCTGTAGTCAGTTTTGTACAAAGTCCTACTTATGAAAGTGCAAAGTTTCTCTCCAACATTCTTACCCACATTTCGTCAGACAAATACAATGTGAGGGATTCATTCCAATTTTATAATACTATAAGGAATCAACAAGTACCACCTAATTACATCCTAGCTTCACTTGATGTTAAATCTCTATTCACAAACATTCCTATCCATCTAGTCAATTCAATAGTTAATGAGAATTGGGATTTGCTCAGCTTACACAGAAAACTGGATAAGGATGATTTTCTTGGTTTACTGAAGATTTGTGTAGAAAAAGGATATCTTAAGTACAAAGAAATGGTCTATGAAATTAAAGATGGAGTTGCCATGGGCAGTCCTATTGCACCAGTGCTTGCAGATTTAGTGATGAACCATGTCCTGGATTTAGCAATACCTCAATTACCTTTCTCATTACCTTTTATTTTCAAATATGTGGACGACATATATTTATCCATTCCTGTAGGGTCTAAAGAACTAATAGAATCTGTCTTCAATAACCTTTTTGATAAGCTAAGTTTTACTATTGAACTTGAAAACGATCAAAGACAGCTCCCATACTTAGACATGTTAACTACTAGGTCAATGGACGGAACCATAGTAGTTGATTGGTGGCAAAAACCTGAAAAATCTGATAGATACCTTAGTTTTAAATCACAACATCCCCTGAAACAAAAAATAACTGCTGCACTTAATCTTAAACATAGAGCCTTGAATTTGAGTGACCCCCAATTCCATGAAAAGAATATGAAAATAGTCAAAACCATATTAAACAGGAATGGTTTCAACAAATCATTGATAAATAACATAATTCATAATTCTCCAAATTCAAGAAACGTCAATCCCCCCACCACCATTACTGATACCTCACAAAGAACCCCCTCTGACTTACAAAGAATAGTTGCTCCATCATCCACCTCTAGTGACACCTCTGACAACCCACCTGTTATGACCTCACTAACAACAGCTCCTCAACAACCAATATCACCACTCAGATACTGTAGTATGATTTATGTCAATGGTTTATCTGAACAGTTGGCAAAATCGATTCTTTCAAAAATTAACTGCAAGATAGCATACAATAACAAAAATTCTTTAAATTCCCTGGTATTCTCCCGTTTAAAATCCAAAATTCCCAAGGATCATAAGAGCAATATAGTTTATTGTGTTCCTTGCAAAGATTGCAACATTAATTATGTTGGCCAAACAGTTCAGTATTTGACTAATCGCATTTCACAACATAAATCAGACATACGACTATTTGAGGACAGATGTATGCTAGCAAACCATGCCATCACTTACAACCATGCATTTGATTTTGATCAGAGTAGGATTCTAGACATGGAACAGAACTGTAACAAAAGAAATGTGAAAGAGATGATCCATATTCTCAGAACACCCAATACCTGCAACAAAAGAGCTGATACTGCAAACTTGAGTCGTTGCTATGCCAACCTAATTAAAATAACTTCTAATAATCAGCCAGCACGGTACATAGACCAATAGAGGTAATATAAAAATATATTTACTTGATGTTTTTTATTTAGAAAAATGTTTGTACTAGGTACTGTAAGACGATAATGTTTCATTCATCCTGTTTAGCATCCATGCACAACATACTAAAGTGACAACAACAACCTTATCTCATATTCATATCATTTCAAGTCAATCATTCCATCTATCAACTTTCTCTCTATATAATTTCTATAATAATCATAATTTCTCTCTATTATAAATTCATTAATTAGTAAGTAGTTAGTAGGTAGTAAGTTCTAGAGCTAAAGTTACCCCAATGAAGAATGGATGCTATGTAACCTACATGCAATAATAATGCAATCATCATCTAAGGTAAACTGTCCATATATCTTAAGTTATTCATAATGTAACAAATAAGGGTGTCAATTATCTGCCTACTTATATGTATTCAAGATTGTATAAATATTAGTCTCCATAAGTCTCCACTTGCAGTTGATAGATAGGTGGTACATGAGTTGTCAAATGTAACCAACTAAGGTAGTTTTTCCTATATTACAGCCCTGAAGAGGATTTACAAATAAATCGAAACGTCGGCCTAGTTGAGTTGTTCAATCTACAGACCAACCCTCAAGAACCTAAATACGAAAATATATATATATATATATATATATATATATATGTGTGTGTGTGTGTGTGTGTGTGTGTGTGTGTGTGTGTGTGTGTGTGTGTGTGTGTGTGTGTGTGTGTGTTGGTCTGAATACGTCCAAACTCTGCTCGACGTCAATCAATCAATGTAAACAATGATAAAAGCGGTAATAATCTACTAAGAGGGATCTCCGTATTTTGTTATGTACTCTTTCTGTCGTTCTTTGCGTTTTTCTTCCAACGCCATGGATGATAATAAATTAATTAGAATGTTTATGACAATTTAGGAGATCCCCACCGAAACTGAACAAGTCCACTTTTTCCCATATTACTTTTTTTTAAGGATTTTTCCTCAGAGCTGCAAATCATAGCAAGCTCCTGTTTTACCCAATGTGAATATTTCCTACCTAAAAACGCAGTCAAAATATGGGTTATCCGACAAAAATTGTCCATCGGTAGGAAATCTCACTTTTCTCTCACGTATTCTCCGCAATAGTGAACATCTCCCACACATGGTATATTACATCCAATGTTTTTTTAAAACACGTCCAACCGCTTGTTGTGACTGATTCTAGGAATTATTTCTCTCGTTCACCAATCGGTAGCACTCGAAACTCTTTACAGACGTCTTTCCACAGTTTATATCTAGTTCCCCAAATTTTCGCTTGTTGTCGCTCGTTTTGTCATGCATCAGGGTTCGGCCTGTTGGCTGGAGGGGATATTCCTAGCTGGCTTCACTTCAATTTCTTGTTTGGCCGCTTATCATCTTTTAGCCGTGATCTTTTCATTCTGAGCAAGCGCAACTCATTATTGCCACTTGAGCTTTAACTATGAGCCAGGACCACATTCATAATTACCCATGTTTTTCTGATATCATTCTCAGCCAATTCAATTTGTTCCGGATTGTTTATGCTTGCTTCTCTTTTAAATTAAATTCATGTCTTATGTATAGGTAGAGTTTGGTTACTGCTCTTGTCCCGTCGTTACGGGCTTAGCCATTGACGGGCAATATTTTTTCGGTAGTTTATTCATTTTGTCTGTAAACCTATGCAATACTAATATAATAAATTGATTGAATTGAATAATATAATAATAGTATAATAATATTGAGGGGGAGAATAAAATTACTTACTTAAAAATCAGGATTTTTACTGAATAAATTGCTAAGAATTGTCTGGATTGGGTAGAAGGTAGCCAATGAACCATGAGAACAGTATCCTGCACCAGGTAAAATGTTTTCATGGAATTGTTCACTTGTTGATAGTGTAAGCGTTGCAAAGCTCATTGTGTGCAACGTTTGATCATCTGAGTCCCAGCAAAATAATGAGGTTACGCAGTGTTCGAATCACTCAACGGCGGGAGTAGAGAATCAAAATTGAATTTTTGGGCGGCAGGCGAAGGAAAGTGGGTTGCGAGAGCCGTCCAAATAGAATTGTGGAGGCCGGAGCGCCCGCACCTCGTCAGTTTCCCAGTGTGGTGATCCTTTCCCCGTCTGCTACGCCAAATTACCTGCATACACGATACATCAGTCGCTTTGCTATTCCAATTTTATTCCCACAGTAGCTTAGAGCACAACTTTGGTCTTTCAGGTTTTTACACGACGAAAGATTTATTTTAGCAAGGAAAGCCTGGGATGTTTCATTATTCCAACAGAAATGTTTTCCTAACTTCTGGTAGTTAAAGTATGAGGTTTAATTTTAGTTTTCACTGTGTATTGAAGAAGTCTATAAAGGTTTGTAGGTATGAAACCCAAGTCAATATTTGAGCTGAACTCAAAAACGATTTGGAATAATGTAATATAGTAATATAGGCCCGACAAGATAGGCAGATGGGTAGTGGTATACACTATGGCCATTCTCTTGATTTTCTTATTAGTTAGGTACGGAAATGGTGCTGAATACAGAAAACTTAGCTATTACATTATGTCACATGATATTTTTAATGTGAGAAATATTGGTGCATGATAATATAGCTACCAAATCGTAAAGCCAAGACTAATGGGAGCAGAAAACCGGCGAAAACACTTTAGAGAGAGAGAGGGAGAGAGAGAGAGATGTGGGAATTATTTTTATTTTTCACAATTTTCTTGATACTTTTTTTGTAATTTAAGTACATTGTACAAGATCATTTAAGGCATAAGAAACTTAGGATTCCAGTTTCTTTCTTTAGTTTTTAGTGATTTGTTGTGCATTTTTAATTGTATTTTGACCTATTTAAGTGCACAAAATTGACACCTTCGGACTTATGGTAGACACACTCTTACTGCAATAGAAAAAAATTTAAATCTCGACTTTTCAAATAATTCGGATAGCCCTTATTCCTGAATACTTACACTGTTTAGTGCACGGAGATTCGCAATTCCTACAATGTGTGAAAACCAACTATTTCTAAAATAATTGTCTTCTGTAAAAAAGTGTATTAGGGCTGGACATTTTTACCATACATTGCTTCTTTTAGCCAAATATTCTGCAATTTGAGCAAATTTATGTCCAAAAATATTCTGTTTTTATAATGCAGTTTTTTATAAGGAAAAAATAATTCTATAAACTTGTAGTTGCTAATGTTAGATATGTCTATGACAGATTATTGTACGCGCGCGTGTGTATTTTAGTGTTGCGCAAGCTAGTGAAAAACGTTATAACTCAGGAAACCCGTCTAATGTTCAGAAATGAATTTCAGTGATTTACCGTTTCACATTTGGGTTTACTACAGTTTTGGTGCTATAATTTTGATTGGAGTAAGCTTGGCGCTTGTAAATAAAGTAAATAAAACCTCAAGTTTCTCCAAAAAGTCACTGATAAAAGTCAACGGTTTCATCGTTGATTCGACTCAAACATGCTCCTGGAGTCCAGGACTTTCTGTCTTCTACCATGGTAGAATTTCGTTTGTGTGAACTGCTTTGGTGCAGACACACATTTCAACAGCATTGATCGTAGAAAACGTGGTGGGATTCGGTTTAGGTAGAAGTGTTGTGTCTTGTGCATTGTTCGTAGAGTTGGTAGAACAAGCGACAAAAAGTTTTATTATAGACGATCGGAAGTTACGAAAACTACAGGGAACTAACCACTTGGTATACCGGGGAGTAAAGAAAGTGTTAGGCGAGCCGGCGTGGAACGGCGAGGGGGCCAGAGACTTTCTCATTTCCTTTTTCCGCTTCTCCATCGGAGTCTTTAAGAATTTCTCTCGTATCAAGATCAATACCTAACTCACTTCAGCCCTTTATTTTACAAAAAGTTTCCTATTCGGTTCTGAGAGACTTGAGAGGAGTTGGAAGGGCGAAGGAGAGCGACGCGGAATGGAATCTTAATGCCCACCCTTTCGGACCGATAACGATATCAAGATGAAGCGACGGAAGAAAAACGCAATGACGTGTCACCAGCGGAGAGCGGAAGAACAAACGGAATCGGCCAATCAGCTCGAGGAAACTAACCATTACGTCTCTCATATCGCAGGGAGCCGCACTTTTTAAATTCAAACAAACTAAGTGTAGATGACTGAGAGAAACGCTAGCATAAAGTACTCAATTCATCCATGGAATATCTACTCGGCTTGGCCAGAACTACCTACTAGTAAACAACATCCACGTTTTATGAACTGGTTATAGTTACTATGTCGAGATATAGGTATATTAAAATCACAATTCTATCAGTGGCCAGTTAGCGAATTTTCGTTAAAATATAAGCTATCGCGATGGCTTCAAAAATTTTGAAATCAACTTCTTCTCTTCCATGAAACGAATCCTAGAGTTGAACGTTTCGTTATATATATTATAGTGTGTACATAAAACGGGTCTGTCGGACTGCTGGAGTAAATTCCTCAACCAATTTGCATCAACTTTCGTCCAATAAAATTTTTTCAACCCACTTGAAAAAAAAAAAAAAATATATATATTTTAATTTTTCTTCGTGATTTTGACCTACGACATTAAATTGGTCATACACCCTTTGCTGTGTAAATTCAAAATTCAGGATACCGTTGGAAAGAGCATTAAATTTCCTATCGGATTTAATTCTAAACTCTTTTTTAGAATTACGGATTGAGACATGAAAAAGCCATCGGAAAAGCGAACTATGAGAACCAATATTTTTTCAGAATGCAAAAAAGTTTAAAACTGCGCCAAGATCTGACTTAACTAATGGTGTTGTCAATTTTACTTTTACTTTGCTCATTTCCGGATAAAACTATGTTTCACTGTCACTGAATGCTGGACATGAGTGCTAAAATATATATGAATTACACTAACTCAAATCACAGGCTACTGGAAATTTTTCAAATCTGATCCAAAGGGGGAGTTTTCATGGAGGAGGGAGGGGGGGGGGGTGAAATGAGGTATCTTGGGCATCACTGAATAAACTGAGGACCTGATAGATTAAATATGTTTGGAATACTCTAACTTGTATCACAAACTACTTAAAATTTGCAAATCTGAACCATAACGCGTATTTTGAGGAATGGGTGGGGGTGGAATGGGGGTATCTTGAACATCACTGAATAAACTAAAGACCTGATTGATAAAATATGTTTGGATAACACTAAAAAATCACAGCCTACTTAGAAATTTCCAATTCCGACCCATAGGGGTGTTTTTGTGGGAGGGGTTTTGGAAAGGGGTATCTTTGACATCACTAAACAAATTGGGGATCTGATTGGGAGAATATTTTTAGATTACGTCAACCTCAATCACAGGCTATTAACATTTTTTCTAGCCTCAACCATAGGGAGGTGTTTGTGGTAAGGAAAAAAAGGAGGGATAGAGGGGGTGGTTAAATGGAATAATTTGGTCATAACCGAATGAACTGATGATCTGATGTTCGGACGAATGGAATTGGATTAGTCTGAACGTTCTTTTGGGTTACCTTTCAAGAATATTTTTAATCTGAAATATGGGGAGTGTTTATGGAGTTGGAGTGGGGGTTGATTTTAGTGAATTGGTCCTAATAGGTTATTTATAAGTAAGTACTTTAAGTAAAGACTTCTTTGAATCAGATCCATAGGGGTGTCCTGAAATGTGACGGGTGAGGGGGGGCTTGAGTCAACCTGTACTAGTATATATATATATATATACAGGGTGTCCCAAAAGTAATCCCCCCCCCCCCCCCCAACTATTTTCCACAATTTTCGAGTTATCGAAATGAAAATTGGAAAGCGTTTTTGGGGTGCCTGATAGTTGATACTACGATTTAACCAAATAAAAATCAGGAAAAAATAACAGGTTCAGGACTTTGGTGTTGGTTTTTTTCTGTTGGTATTTTCAGGTACTTTGAAAACATTTTTTTGCCGAGTGACACAGATTTTTAAGTGATTATCACGATGGTGAAACCAGAATCGCGATATCTTATTCCGTTCTTCAATTGAACGAAGAAGAAACGCGATATTTTCTAAAAGTAGAAAACGTCTCTAGAAAGTATCGCGCTTCTTCGTGGTATATCAGCTCCGATCCGAGAACGGAAAAAGATATTAAGATTTCGGTTTCACCATGGTATTAAGCACTAAAAAATCTTTAAAATGAGGTGTATATCGGCGAAAAATGAAAAACAATTTTTCAAAATACCCATTACTCCCCCCTCCACCTTGGGGTAGTCCAAAAACTTCGCCAAAAAATCAAGCATTTCAGGATGAGTTCGTTGGACAGCGTTTTTAGAGCACATTAAATTGCTAACATTTCAAAGATTGTGCCTAAATAATAACTCAATAGTGAAAAAATTGCTAAAAATCGTCAAATTTGGTCTTTTTTTAAACAAAATTTTAGAATTAGGTTATCAAACTACTAACTGGAAAATCACACACAGACACACACACACAAAAAAAAAAATATATATATATATATATATATATATATATATATATATATATATATATATATATATATATATATATATAAAAAGTGTTAAGTTCTAGGATTAATTTCAGAACGCATTAAAACGGTTTTAAATTAAGTAAAACAAAATAAAAAAATTTGATTTAAAAATTTTTGGAGCTATCGCAGTAGCATAGTTTTCTACGAAAATTTGCTGACTTGATGAAACTTTACTCATGCTTAGTTTTGAGGGAGCCAAATTGAGATCAAAACACAACTGAAACTTTAATGACATCCAAGAGGAGAAACAGCATTGAGGAAGGGTCCAACTTCAGGTATTTAGTTTGAGAGCACGTCGACATAGGCTACTGATAATTTGAGCCTTTCTCGAATCTTCTTTCAAAGCGAAACCCCACTGACCGTTCCGACGCTGTGAGCCGGGCGACCCCTCTCCCTCAAGACAGAGATCAACATGGAAAGATCAGAAACACACAAAGGTAGATCAACATGAAGGTGTCACTGGATTAGATGAAGATGCTGGCCGAGCCAAGCTTTTCGAGATTGGAGCTTTCGAAACGAGACATTTTCTTCAATTAGTTTAATTGGCAATTACATTGGTTGATGATTTGATCTTTCCCTCTCTGCCTGAGGGTTTTCTTTCTACACGGCCTCTCGGATGTTTCCTTCTCTGTGGATTATTTAGTTTTACTTCACAAGGGCTCTTTCACCATTTTACTTTACTCAACTCTATAACAGTCTTGACTCACAACTCTAGTACAACTGATCTAAGTTTGTTAAATAGTATAATACAAATACATTTGAAAAAATAACAATTCGAGTGAGTCCTTTGAACTTGGAGTAGATTCGAGCTTCTGAAACTTCAATTAGTTGTGGTTTCATGAGACATTTTGAACAACTGTGCGCCGGCTGGCACGCCATCTCGCGGATCAACGGTGGAAAGTATGCTGAAAACGAGAGAAACTACATTTTTTAATAAAATCGGACAAATGAATTTCCGGTGGGAATGTTTTAGAAATAAGACTCTAGGTAGTTCTACGAGGTAGCAGATCCATACTGCAGGGAATTTAATGAAATAGGGGATACATATTACATGAACTTTAAAGGCTTCAAATAACAATTTGTGACTTGGAGACAACTTGATTCTGAATTACAAGAGTAAGGTTTTTCAAAATTGCATGTTCAACACCAAGAATACCTCATTCGCAATGATATAATGGAAAATATCTCAAAACTGGTTTAAGATATTAAAAACTTGGAATTCTAAGAGAAGATAATTCTATTGCGATCAACTACGACCTTTGAAAAGTACAATGGGGAACTTTGATGTGTCAGAATTCCCCCCCAGGGGCGTGACGTCATCGTTCAAATGAATTTCAAGATCAGATACCCATCAAATAGCACCTTTTGGAAAGCTCTCACTAAGATCTCGCTATAACAATTCCCTATTAGGTTACATTTACTATGTTAAAGGGGTTGAGCAGTGACGAGACCGATTGCATATAGGTAAAGATTGACCTCCCCCCCCCCCCCCCCCCCAAACACTGGATCCGCCCCTGCAGCTGGCAGTAGTAAGGGCAGTGTGCATGAGACTACGCGGGAGTAGGAAAATGATTAGATCCCTGGGATTGGAAGACGGAGCTGCACTATCACGGTGTGACAGCCAGCACCTCGAAAATCACGAATAAAGAAGAAGAAAAAAATCAGAGGAGAAAGAAACCAATGGGTACCAATGGAAAAAGCTGATACGTAAAAATAAATAAACACATGGGAATAATTTACAAAAAATAAAATAAATAAATAAAAAATAATAATAATCTTACAGATAAATAACAACAATTTTTGTGTCGCAGTTAATCGGCTTTTCGTATATCAGCTATAATTTTCTGTTTGTGTTGCCAAATTAAGGGAGCAACTCCAGAAGCACAAATAGTGATACCGATGTTGGATACATCGGAAGCCTTATTGCTTTTGGCAATCGGAATTGCTTGTAGCAGCACCGTCCAACACCCTACAGAGGCGCATTCATCAAGAACTCCTTCGTTGTTCTTACTATTTTCCAACAGATTCAAACCAACTCCGATTTGAAACTGTAGATATGGATTTGGTGGCCTTCTAACTAACCCGACCCGAAAAATATCAAGAGGTTGATACCATACCGGTCTAGGAATCAAGAAACATGAGGACGGAAGAGGAGAGAGATGAAAGTAAAGTAAATGCTACTCATACATATACAAGGTGTCCCGACTCAACTTCATCAAACTCTGAGGCAAACTGAAATGAACTAATAAAACTAACAAATTTTATAGCTTATTTCTGATCCAAAGTTCCTTATAGAGATTTTTTTTTCTTTTTTATCGCTTAGTTTTCGAGTAATATAATTTTCAAGATTTATATCGTGTTTTCGATCTTTTGTCACAAAAACGATAATAACATCCTTAATTTGCTGTGTCAATTCAAATTTGAGGATACCATAGAAAAGAGCTTCAAATTTTTTATCAGATAGATGCCCGATTTTTTTTTTTTTTTTTTTTTTTTTTTTTTTTTTTTTTTTTTTTTTTTTTTTTTTTTTTTTTTTTTTTTTTTACGAGTAGAATTAAGGTTTCAGACGTGAAAAATACCTCTGAAGAGCAAATTTCATCTAATTTGGGAAACCTTGAGCTTTTAAGATCGGAAAAACGGTTTTGGTTATCGGTTTCGGTTTCACTCGGTACCTACATACATGGTTTTAATGCTGAATCGAGGGATTTTTCGAAAAATGACCTTCTACTAGTTTAGGGTCGGGGTTTTTTTTTTTTTTTTTTTTAATAGGCTGAATCGATTGGTAACACCTGCAGATTTCCCAACCCCGTTATAACCCAGTTTAATACTTTAACTCACAAATTTGAGTTCATTTGACATGATACATTTTTCAAGTTTTTCACGGCCCGTATAAAATAGAAACACGAATAAAATCCAACCAGAGATACAAATAGTTTCTATTCTGCAGAGATAGTCTAGGCGGCAGTTACTTATACACATATGCAAGTAAACGGACTGTTAATGTCATTCTAGCATGTTGTTTCCACATTCCCTGTAACAAGTCCAGGCCCATGATAACTTTTTGACCGATTTGGTGAACCTAAAAAACCGCGAAACATTCTACCTTCCTTACAGTTTTTCTGTCGTCACTTTTTCTCATAATAATTTACAGGAAATGTGCAACTGGCAATTATTAGAGCAATATGATCCTAGTTGCGATTTACGAGTTTCAGCTGATAGCTCTTCTTATGCATTAGGCGCGGATTCGGAGCAAAAGAATAAACGTGGATAGTATTCCTCAATCATGTTCATATCTCACACTTTGTCGGACGCAGAAAAATCGTATGCCCAAATTGAAAAAGAGGCACTTAGCATAACTTGGGCCTGTGAAAGACCATCAATGTACCTTATTGGGAAGCAATTTACTATACAGACTGATCATAGACCTTTGTTATCTTTGTTGAGCGAAAAACCGCTGTCAGAGCTCACACCAAGACTCCAGCGTTAACGTTTAAGATTAATGTGCTTCAACTTCTCAATTACCCATGTAACCGGATGAAAATTTTTTGTACCCGATACCCTCTCTAGAAATATTAACCTAAAATCCAGGACCTAGAGCTACGTAGAATAATCGCAGCTAATGACCACTTCATTCACCAGAATTTACCAGTGTCGGACACTCTTCACACGCTAATTAGAAATCACTATTTTAATGATGAAGTACTGAAACAAGTCAGCACTTGCTTGATAGAAGGATGAGAACCAATTCGTAAAACCAATCCCTCAGTAGGGCGTTTTTACAAATACAGAGACCTATTATCATGCCACGCTGGTATTATACTTCATGGTACTAGGATTGTTATTCCACAATCACTGCGTAAATTAATTCTTGATCACTTACACATTTATCATCTTGGTATTACTAAATGTAGAAACTTGGCTCACGAGACCATGAGGTGGCTGGGTATATCCAAAGGCATAAACCAAACGGTAACTAAACTGTTTTATATGTATCCATCATCGCACAAACTCAGTTGAACCCCTAGTGCAAACTCCATTCCCCAAATTACCCTGCTCACCAATAGGCACCGACATTTACCAGGCAAAGGGACAATATTTTCTAATAGTACCTACATGATTATTATTCTAGATTTCTTGAAGTCTTCCAGCTGCCCAGCCCGTTTCGTTATTAGATCGTTTCGTTATTAGTATTCGTGATTAGAACATTGAAAAGCTGTTTCGCCAGACATGAGATCCCCCAAAAAGTACGAAGCGACAATGGGCCGCCCTTCAACAGCTATGATTTCAGGGAATTCGCAAATCATTATGTTTTTGAACATGTAACAAGTAGTCCTATGTTCCCTCAGTCCAACGGTTTTGCCGAATCTGGGCTGTCCACAGCAAAACGACTTGTGATGAAGTGTGACGACGTCCGGAAAACGGATATTCACCCGCAGAAATGCCCATGGGAAGAAGGTTGAGATCCAATATTCCATGAGTATTGAACAACTTGGTTCCCACAAGGGTGGATCAATGCAACCTTCACGATAGAGAGCAAGCTATACGCTATACAACAAAACAGGCAGTCGACAAAAGGCACGGCAGCCGAAGAGAAATTCCCATCTTGAAACTAAGGCTAAAGGTTTGGTTTATAGATTCATGAACCAAGGACACTATCATGAAGATGCTGGATCACCCAAGATCATTTAGCAAATTTTCGGAGAAAATGAACCTATTGCAATGGCTCCAAAAATTTTAAAATCAAAATTTTCGAACATTTTCTTAATTGAAATCCGTTTTGAGACATTCTGAAACGAATTACAGAGCTTAACATTTTTTTCATATATACATATATTTATAAATTCATTTATGTATATACATGTGTGTCCTTCCGGACGATAACTCTTCTTAGGATTGAGATAAAAATTCCGTTCCTACGCCAAAAAATCAAGCTTTCCAAACGAAAGTACAAGTTTGTTGGCCAGCATTTTTTTTAGCACATTAAATTGGTCAAATTTCAAAAAAGTGCTGAAAAAATCACTAAAAATAGCAAAAAAACGGCTAAAAATCGTGAAATGTATATCTTTTTAGCGGATTATTGCTCAAATGAAGTTTGTTAAGTATAAAATACAACATTAATACATTTATGTGCAAAATTATGCTGAAAAGTGTACTCGAATTTCATTGAAATGTGATAAAAAATCGATGAAAACTGCAAAAAATTTAAAAATCCAAAATCTGTTTTTGAATTGCATAATATTTAGAACGATTATTTTGCCATAAAATTGGTAGTTAACAGTTTCTTCTCCCTCAAAGACCTTAATTTTTAAAACAATGTAACATAATATAGTAGGTACGATAATTTACGAAAATTCGCTCATACGATCATGCTGCATGACTGGAACTTTTCGGTTTAGACCGAGAAGGGAGGAGAAATCCAAAGAAATCGTTTCCACCTAGTACCTGTGGGCGAAGCCTAAAACAAGTTTTGAGAGAAAGGAAGGTATCGTGAGATTTGCCTACTCAGCGAAGTTATTGGTCACTCTTGCTTCATGTGTTTATTCTTCTGTCGATAACTTGTGAGCTGGGATTTTGATAAATAAATTACTATATTGTGTTCGTAGCTAACGATTGCTGTCTATTATTCATATTGGTAGAACTACTTTTCATTGTTTATTTCTACATACTCATCCCACCCCCACCCCCCATCTACCCTCCTCAGAAAAAATTCTTCCTGAGGGTCAAAGAACAACACTGTTAATAGCAGTACAATATACTACTATTGTTATTACTTTAATTTTTTTTAAATGAAATGTACATAAGTGCAAAAGAATAGCATGGATATTTAAAAACGCTTTTGGAAAAAATATTAATACCCAAGAATCGTTTTCGAATGTTTCAAAATGAATTTCTAGGTGGAAAATTTTGAGGGGGGAAATTTATATATATACTGCTTTAATTTTGGGCTCATTGCATCACCCAACTTACAAAAATTTACTAAAAGTAAGATAGGTAGAATTCATTATTCAAAATGGAACTTTGAGAAAACAGAAATCGTTATAACGGTTGGTATCTTAATAAATCAAAGCACCGCAAATAAACTCCGGCAGAAGCTCTATTTAAACATTGATTCCGACTTCCGAGCAGACAAACTGACAAACTAAGGCGGGAGACAAATTTTTCATTTGGGCACAGTTTTTGTTCAGAGCCAGCTTTTGGGAGGGTGGGAAAGGGTCATTGTTGAAAGTAGAAATTGGACCAGGATCTAAAAAGTTTGCTTCTCTCCCCCACTTGAACCTGTGGCAGGGGGAAACTCCATTATCGTTTCCGCCCTCGCCGCGGGCTATCATTCGATTCTTTCTCCGTTACTGCTCTTCTCGATACAAAGTCATTTGCATCGAGGAACACCAATAACAATGTCAAATAACATTAACATCCGTTTGCCTCAAACTGCTGGAATTTTGATCTTATTTCCAATCGGTCCAGCGCTCAGTTTTCGTGGCGTTCAGTGCTCTATTCAGTAGGTAGTGAGAAATGTTTGAATTTCACCATGGATGAAGTAATTTCAACCATTGATTTTCTAAGGAAAGTTCTGTGGAATGTCCTTTGATCTTATATACATTACTTTCACGTCGATGCTTATTATATTAAATTATAGTAAATTACCGTTTAAAACTGTCCAAACCGCCAAAGGGACGGCAACAAGTTTGTGGGTCGTATCTCATATAGGTCTTAAATTAACAGTTTATACACGGTTTCAGAACGCGGTCGTATTTTGGCTCACAATCTTACTATAGAGCGTAATGACTAAACATGGTTGCAGTGGAATATGTAAGTATGAACGGACTGTTTATATTTTCGTAAAGTTGGAAGCACAGAACATAGTACTGGCTCAACACAAATTATGATCATAACTTCCATAACTGCTCAAAGGATGAACAAGTAATGCGGAAAAAATAACAAATGAGCTTAATGAATATTTCACCTCTGTGGGTCAACAGCTTACTTAGCTCAAAACTCGCTGAGTTTGATCTGCACCTCGAATTACCGCAAGCTGTACAGCGAACTATGAGCCTCCTCGCAACACAGTCTTCAAATCCTCGAGAAGACAAGAGGTCCCGCGAGAGGATTGCTGAACGGAGGGGTAATGCCCCACGCCTATAGAAGATGCAGGAGAGGCCCCGCCGCTATTTTCCAGGATGGCGTCCTTGACAAGCTGCTCGTTGTGGGGCCTCAGGTGAAGAGATGGAATGGCAGATCATGGATTGGCGTGTGCATGGAAAACGTACGTGCAAAAACATTAATATTGCGTACCCCATTACGCACAGCTTCTGCTCCCTCTGCTGCTATTTGCCTCAAATCCTCAGAAATACCTGCTGGTCTTCCATTTGGTGGCTGATTGCTGTTCTGCTTTTCTGGGAAAGGGCTTTTTCTTTCCTCGTCTCTGCTTCTTCCATAGCGTTCAGATCCAAACTCAAATTCAAAATAATATAATGAAAACCCTCAGGTGGCACCACAAACATAACCATTCAGTTGACTTACTAATTAGAAATGCTGGTGGCATATGTGGGACCAGAATGGGTTTTTTGTGGAAAAAACTCAAGTTAAGCTCCATTTTTGTAGGAAAGTTTGCGCTGATTCTGAATATACCTCATGTCCCTATACCTAAAATAGCTTCTTCGATCCGAAAAATATATTTTCGAGAATTTTCCTTATTTTTTGACCATTGGAACTGACAAAGTTTTTTTGTACGGGAATAAATTTGTAGGGTGAAGAATTCTGCATCGAGTGAGACAACGGCCAGCTCTATAACTCTTTCCCCCTATTTTTGGCAATTTTTCAAAGTTGTCGTAACCTACCCACTTTTAAGGAAATCCTCTAAATACGAACGGTAGGTCACCAAAAAGGCGGTAGGTCAATCGCTAAAAATCAAAGAAATGAGTAGGCGGTGGTCTCGTTCAATGGAGGATTTGGTCTCCTAAAATTTCTCTTCTATAGAAAATTTTTTTTTTCGAACAAACATACTCGTTGAGTGATAGGATGATCGCGCCTCCTGGTAATGTTTGAAATGGTACTGATACTACAGCCGGTGTTGTCCGGCAATGAAACAGTATGACATTAATACGTTAAATTTCCAGGAAAATTATTTTCAGGCCGGCGGAAGGCAGCGCATGTAGTGTGCAGTCCATTGAATATGCGTATATCTTACTTTTATAACGTCTATCGTTACTGTTATCTATCTCCGCGAAGTAGAGACTGTGGGAGCCGGTTAATTTTTTTTACCATCCAGTACATATGTGTAACAACTTGGAAAGTATCAAAGTCTTAGTTCCATAGACAAAGGCATACGGGACGAATTCATTTTGTATTAATAAATGTCGTTATTTAGCTATCTTGGAGAACTGAACTTTCAGAAGCACTCGTACTCAAAAAACCACTCTTCCCGCAACTAATAAACTAATAAAGAGTAGAAAACAAAGGAAACAATGCAAAATCGAAAGAAAAAGGTTTTTTCCAGTCTTGCCCCACTGTGTGCCGACACGTGAAGACATATGAACCGTATTATGTATGTAATATTGGCTGTACTGGTGAAACACTGATGAAGCAGCAAGCCGGTCAACGAAATTGGGACGTGAAAAGCACATGGCGACTGGATTAACTGTGGAATACCAGGACATTTCATAGAAGGAAAACAAAAACGAATCAAGAGAGAGGGTGAATGGAGGGGGTAATACTGATAAATCAAGATGTTTTACCTATTCTCGTCCAATTTTCGCGATTCTTTTTTTTTTTTTTTTTTTTTTTTTTTTTTTTTTTTTTTCAACTTTGACTTTGGTCTAGTTTTGGAAAATATAACGGAAGTTTAAAATTTGAAGATGGAAGGGGGTGAATTGAGGGGTGAATAAATCGTGATATTTTTACTACATTCATCAGACTTTTCGTGACTGTTTTTATTGCTTGTTCGATCAAGATTTTAGTCCAGTTATGCAACCCCAGAATTACTGTTGGTGGAGGGGTTAAAAGGGGGGGGGGGGGTTTCCGAGAAATCATGATACTTTTATTTTATTTTTTTCTCTTATTTTAATTCTCACCAAATTTATACACAATCTATTCATAGGGACGTCTCGGTAATGCATGCATTAGGTACTTACCAATATCTCTGGCATAATTCTTCACCGACTCACGTCATGCCCAAACCTATTTGTAAAATGTTAAAACTTTTTTGGAAGGTGTCAAAACTATTCGGAAAATTTCTATTTCTATTAGAAAAATGTCGAAATCTATTTAAACTTGATAGAATTCGATTGAAAAATATCGAAATCTATTTGTACAAGATCGAATTTGATTAAGAAAATGTCCATTTCTATTTGAACAATGCCAAATTCAATTTGGATTTGCTATAGGAATTCATATTTTTTTCTTACGTTATACGGCGTGTATATCGTTAAACCCTAGGATCCGTTTCAAAATAACTCAAGATTAAGAAAATTTTCGAAAATTATTGGAAGCCATTGCAGTTGCTTTATTTTTTACGATAATCTGCTGAAATGTACTTAAATTTCATAGCAATGGTAATTAGTGTCATTTAAAAACCAGAACAACTGTATGAATTCAAACATTTATTTTTAAAGATGAATATTATTTAGAAAAAAAAAAAAATGTTTACCGAAACGTATAGGTGGTTAACAATCACATTGAAGTGCTCAAATCTGTAATTAATTCAACATAAATTTAATTCGAAAATCAAAAAAATTGGCTCATACTATCATGCTGCATGTCTGAAACATTTTTCTTATCACAGTTTGCGGATCAATTTCGGTTTCCTGCCCATACCATTTCCAGCTTTGGTCCGATTTTGATGAAATATTTAAGGATTGTGACGGTTAGCCCCTTAGTTTAACTTTTACTGTTTCCAACAGAGTTTGATAGGGTTTTCAGGAAATGAACCGGTTAGACTGCAGATAGTCCCCTTAGTTTTATTGCTCATTAATCAATACTTCACTCAGTGCAGCGCAAACGTTAAATCCATCAAACATCAGATGGCCTGTTCATCCGATCACGTTCATATTCTGAGGGTTGTTGGGAAACGACGGTTTGATTATCCTACTAAAGTTCCATTTCAATCGTATCATTAATAACTGCTGCTGCTACTAAATTAGTTGTAACAAACACGACTTCTACAGATGCTGTAGATGGTCTCCAATGGACTTCACAATCCCCAATCACTGATAGGTTCTGTGCATGCGCAAATGTAACGTCCATCAAACATTGTCTCGTTGCATATCTCACCAATTTGCTCAAATCTGGATGCTAGTACATAGGTAAGGAAGAGACAATTTGATCGCCCTTATGAATTTAATCATGATTTTATTTCTGTGTGATTTCAATCATGCGATTTCTACGAATACGTAAATTTAAAGAACAAATATTTGCTATAAGAGGTTCATGTTTTACGTTCCATTTTATAATCCACCCGAACCTAGGAACCCACCATGGAATCTCCTGAGGTTTTCTAAAACATTTCAATGATCAATACAATCATGTTTTGGAGATGATTGGTGTCACTCCAAAATGGGCAGACGTAATGGGCAGTTCCACGTATTTTATTTTAATCCATTAGAAGATCATGCCGATAGCTTACCAAAAAGGTGCAATCTGGAGGGTATTGGAAGTGGGGAAGTGGCCCAAAAGCTGTATGAAGAAAGCTGAATGATGTCATAGAGGAACGACCACGACCTCACCCCGCGTCTGCATGAGGGGAACCTCAGTGCCATCCACAAATGGCTGCAATTAATTTTCTTTCTATCGGATTTTTATCCAAACCATTCGTCTACCATCTGGGAGCTTACCCGCACAATCCCTATATTGATAGGGTTCTTAGTAAGTACATAAATGATAGAGTTCAGTTAATTTTACATACTCACCTTTTCATACAAAAACCTAATGGTAAGTAATGCAAGAATAACAGGGACGTCCCTACGAATGGGTTGTACATGATTTTGCGAATTAAATACATGAAATAGCAAATCAATTGTGATTTTACTGGACACAGTAAAACATTTTATGTTACAAGCAGAACTGTTTTCACGAATTGGTTGAAATATCCCGATGTATCGGTAATCCCTCCCTCCCCAACACTATGAAATTTAATTACTGAGAATGGTTTCTCAGAAGACTAGTAAAATAATTGAACAAAACAAGAAGCATCAAAATCGGTTGAGAATCGCATAAAAAGTAGGTTCCATTACGCACCATCACAAAAATTCGTCATCAAAATGAAAACATATCCCATTAAAATTTTAGCACATCTAAACCAAAAGATAAAAAATATAATGATAATTATGGATGATATTAAACATAATAAATGAATAAAATTTAATTTTAATGGGTTAAATTAGTAATTTAATATTTTTTACATCCATTAAAATTTAATGATTGAATTTACAAAATTTTACCCTCTAGTTGGATACCTAATGTTATGGGAACGGTTGGATGAATAAACAGCTATATGAAAAAATTTCATTATTGCAGAATTATTTTAAAGAGCTAATAGTAAGGTTGAAATAGTAACCAAGCAATCAGTGGTGCTTATTGGAAAACACGAATACGCTGAACTAAGCAAACCAAATCGACTTGGCCTATATTGCATTACAAACTCACAGAGTGACTATGTTATGCAATAGCAGGTTTTCAAGATTTTACTGCCATCAGGTGCGATTTTTGGGAAATTATCAACGGCACCAGTTGTATATGCGATCTCAGCGCACTTTCAACCTCCAATATGCGATCTCAAAGATCTGGATGCGATCTCAACACAAAACGCCAAACTTCGGGCTTTCACCTTCGTTATCTCTCCGGTTCCTCTTATTTTCGTATGGCCAGTAAGTGTCTGGTCAGTATCCAGTGTCCGATCATTCAGTGAAATGCTCCTCCACTAATTATATAAGAAGAAGCATGCCCCATCCGATTCAGACACATCCCATGACGATGATGAGTACGATACTCAACGGAATTACGGTACAAGAGTGCAAGAGCCATGGGTCTTCGGTATGTGTTGCAAGCAGGCGGACATTTTAGAGCGTCGGTTTCATTGTGGTGGCGCTCACCGCACCCGTCACGATCTTCACTAATCTCTACGACGATCTTCATTTTTGGAGAGAAAGGCATATACAACTGGTACCTTATCAACTGTAGGTGATGCAGGAACATGTCCAGAATCCGAATCTGAAGCTAACTCAAGTTAACTCGAGTTACAAGAAACGGGCTCCATAGTTGAGTATGTGCGAGCCCTAGGGTGGATAATCAAATGTGAAGAATGTTTATCCGCACTCTTAAATGAGAACTGGCCTTTGTATCTGTCAATTATGTTTTGTTGAGTTTGAAAGAAATCGGACCAACAGATGATAAGAAATCGGCGTTATGAAAAATTCACGTTTGCGCATGCTCACGGGCTACTGTTATTCGACGAAATTTCATTGGGATAGGACTGAAACTTATTATAGTTCTGGACGTGACAAGGATTTACCAGAGACAGACAGACAGACGACATCAAACAGACACCGAACCAAAACTCATCAGCAAACTCTGAAAAGCAAAAAGCAAGTGGAAATTTTGATTTTGGAGGACAAACATTTTTTGTCTTCAATCACAAACACAAAGCTGCCTTCTATAGTGAGGAAGGAACAGAAATCCAAATCACAAGCGAGGTGAGGAAGCGAGAAAAATGGGGCCAACTCAATTGTGGCTAGCGAGGGTGCTCACCAGAGGGCTGAGAAAAGCACACATTTGCCGGGCCACTCGTCTGTGATCATAATAGCAATCGTAGGGTTTTAGAATTGAGATTAGAATTACGATTATGATCACAGACTCTAGAGATATGATTGCGATTACGATTTCACTCATGATACGGTTATGATTACATTCGTGACCACAGTTTTTTCTGTAATAATATTCGTAATCACAACTTTTTTTTTGAGATTGCGACTGTAATCACTAGATTTTACGTGATTTTGGCCGTAACAACGGATACTCCCAATAAATAAGCCCGTTTCCGCAGATTTTTCCTTGTACTTACAGTCATAATCATAATTTCTCCTGTAATTACAGGCGTAATCTAAGTTTTTCCTAGTTTTCCCTGTGATTGCAAGCAATGTTATTTTTTTCGGTGATTACAGTCATAATTTATTAAAACCTCAGATATGATTTTGGGCAGTATGAACATCTGACACCCCACTTTTTAGTGCTTTAGAAAATTTCAGCATTCACATGGACCCTCGGACAGGTCACTTAGGGTAGAAATTCATGGATGGGACTCGAGACCGAGTCAACGCTCAAAACGGAAAACCTAGTGGCACAGCCAATGAGGAAGTTTCAAGCATTGGAATTTCACACTTTTGATCTCAGATTCAGATTCAGCGCTCTTGAAAACCCCTAGTACCTATTTTCAGCTCAGAAGACCGTCTAGTTTGACCAATAAACGGAAAGTAGACGTAGTAGTGCAATGGGGCTGAGGGATTCCCCGGGGCAGGCGGGGGCCGCGGCTGTGACGTCATCGTGCAAATGAATTTCACGAGCCATATTACTCTATTTACCAAGAATTCTCTCAACGTTCAATTCACCCTATGTTGCAGTTCACTATTGAGATGGAGGCTGATGATGGAGGTGTCCCATTTCTTGACACAGTTGTTTATAGAGATGAAGATAATTGCTTTTACCATGGGTGGGATTCTAAGCCTTCATCTAGTGGTAGGTTGTTGCATTTTCATTCTCAGCACCCCAGATCACGGGAAATTAACCTTGTCAAGAACATGCTTGAGAGCATTCTTAAATTGGGGGACCCCCATTTCCATGCTACGGATCTTGCCAAGATGAATGAATTACTTAAAACTAACTCTTACCCGCAAGGCTTTTATGATCGTTGCCTCAGGGAAGTCAAAAATAAAATGTTTCCATCTTTTGGTCTGATTCCAGTTGCCTCCCTCTAATGCAACGTCTCGGTTTTTAACTCTGACATACATCCGAGGATTGTCAGAGGGCCTTTCAAAATCCCTTCAAAAGTCTTTCCCTAATTTCAAAATTGGGTCCAAACCGAGCTTTCGCCTTGACAGCCTTTTTTCTAAATTGAAGGACCCATTACCTCTATCCTCTATCCCTAATATTGTTTATGATGTCACTTGTAACGCACCAGGTTGTAATAAAAGATACATCAGCCAAACCAAACAATTCTTTTCTAAACGTGCTAGTGGCCTTAAGGGAGATATAGCCACAGGTTCTGCTCATAAATCTGGATCGGCAAGTCATTCAGTTGGCACAGGACATATATGCTAATTTTGATGAATTTACAATTAGATCAAGAGAATGAGAGCCCCGTAGATTGATTGCAGAATCAGTTTTCAGCAATATTACTCCTAAAACAGTTAATACATGTACTGATTTCCAAAAGTGTTCTGTGTCTTACACTTACATTCAACATATTATGTTCAATATCCATTATGCTCGTCTTTACTCTATGCTCTCTTTTCTCTATTTTTGTTTGATCAGCTCATTATTTCTCTCTTGGTCACATTCAATTTTTATATTTTTTCGAGTTACTTACTTGATTACTGTATTTTCTTGTGAGGAATAAATAGTTTAATAGTGATATTTCACGAATTGTTATTTCGATTATGTGTCGTTGGCAGCAATGGTTACTTTTCAGTTTGTTGACTAATGGATGTGGATGAATTTCATGTTTTTTTCTTTATTAATTTCCTTTTAATTTTTTCCTCTCCATTCTTCAGTTTTCTGGTGACATTAATAAAAACCATCCATTCTTTTTGCTTTCTTCTTGATATTTTCAAAGCACGCATCCTTGACATTTGAGTTGACTTGGTGAGTACTTACTTTCTAGAATGAAGGTTCACCCTTTCATAACAAACTTGTTATTGTTTTACTTTTTTATTAGTTTCTGATAAATGATTATACCTTATTATCTGGCGCATTACGAAGCCTACTAAGCACCTCGGATTCTTCCATGCACCTCGGTTTAATCCCTAGACATACCAAAAAAGGCCTCGTGGGAAAATGCATTCAAATTTGATTTTTCTTTTGTTTATTGCCACTTTGGATCAGTCTTTCCATGATGTGCGAATTCATTCAAAGCAATTATGGAAGCATTTGGAGGAAATATGAATATGGATATCTATTCAGATCAACAGTTATAGAAGTATAAATTTATGGGTTTTCTCAATTTTCATGAATATCAACTTTTATGGCCATGATAGAATGAATATTTTATACTTTACCCTGATGTGAAAAATCGTCCAAGCTATTTGTGGAAGCGGTTGGTGGGATTATGATCATGGATACAAATTCAGCACTACAGTTAAGCAGGTGTTCACTTAGGCGTTAGAAGCAGTATTGATAGGTAACGTAAAATTTTTCATATTCCACAACAGCATTAACTTTCATGGCCATACTGGAATCACTATTTTATATTCCTCCTGATGTGTGAATTCATCTAAGGTAATTGTAGAAGGAGTTGCTGGAAGTGGATAGCAATTCAGAACTGCGATTTTGGAGGCGTATATTTATGTGTTTCAGCCTTATATTTTCCTAATTCCTCCAGAATATTCTACTTTCAAGGGAATACTGTAATCAATATAAACGGCTTTGTTCTGAGATTCTCCTAAAATCCAGATCAATCACATTAAATGAAACGCACGATTAAGTCAAGATCGCACGGACCCAGATTATATCGATGAGCAAGGAAGACGGTGAAGAGAGAGTTGATTCAATGTGCTCTACCTGTCGAAATGCGGGTGTAGAGCCACGTTCTTTCAAATGCGAAATTCAATTTACTTCCCTTACCGATGAATCCGCGTCATCTGACAGTTCTCTTTCGACGCTTTCTCTTTTGTGCTACAACCGAGAGACGTGAGCCCCTCACCTGAGGACTTTTTCCAAGATTTAATCCGCTGGCAATCCGCCAAGAAAAGAATGAAAAGTGAATTTTTCATACCCTTTCAGTGGTCTGTTCATCACTAGATAAATGGATTGTCTTCTATAATAGAACAGGTACTTCTTACTCTAATTTTTCTGGGTATCTCATCACAGGAATGATACATATTCTTGGAACATCTTCATCATCATTTATTGATCTTCAATTTTCGACGGCAGCACAAATGATTCGTATCGTCAGGGGACCAGAGAAATGTTCGTTAAAGCGGGTTTTGGGGTGGATAGTGAGATAGATATACCTAAGTTTGTTGAAGTCGAGATGAAAGAGCTTCTGTCCAAAACAAATATATAGGAAACAAGAAGGCTAACAGGAATCGTTAGTGTAGCGAGTTTATCTTGAGATAGGGTGGAACAGCAGCTTTACCGAAAGAGCCTTAGGTTTGTCGGTAGACGAAACGTTGGATTCGGAACGGTATTAAGTGTTTAGTGTGGTCAGCTCTTATTTTGAATTACACGAATTAACAGGAATGATGTGACCAGAAATCTCTTTAAAGTGACATCAAAATTAAGGAAACCGTTCTCCCGGTTCCATTTGGGTTAGCATCTTCATTTGCTCCCTCAAGGCTACGGTGACGGGTGACGTCGTTAAGTTGAAGTCGCCAAAAACTCTCTAATATTGGTCTGATTCAGGTCTGCCGAACCTCTCTCGATTCTGGGTTAAATAGGTACCTACTTTCCAAAGCCCACATCGAGCAAGTTTTTGCTAAGACCGTTTCCCATTAAAATACAAAGTAAAAAGCCGTTTTTGCGAGCTTAATGTGTAAAATGACATGAAATTCATAAGTTCGCAAGCAGGTCGCTGTAAGTCAATGGGGAGTCTCAGCTAAAATATGCTCGATATGAACTTTGTATAGTACTTAATCTTGAATGGAATGAGCTTAGGCAGACTGGGCAAAAGTCTTGACGGGGGGAGAAGAGGACTGACCAAAAATCAGACCGATTGTCAATTTTCCTCCATTTTCTTATTTCGGGACATAATACGAAGTTTTTAGATCGAATCTTTTTTAAAAATCTATTATCAACTACTTTGATTACGTATAAATACGTCGGTTATAATAATAAACAAATATACGTAGGATGTACGGTTTAGGAATTATTAGAGAGAAACTTCAAAATGGGCAAATTAAGCCATCTTTATGATGCCCTAATTTTGTATCCCACCACTTTCAAGATGGCAGACAAGATTTTCTCACTCAGAATGGACTAAATACTCAAAATCTAATCTCAAACCTTCCCCTGAAAATAATACCAATTTTCGGCCTCGGCTCGGGGACTATAACTTCACTCACATTTGGCTGCATAGTCCTCATAATCTGGTTGCGTGTTGTAGGCATTAGACTTCCATTTCCCTCAGTTTCCTTTTGAGAGACATAAGACATTTTCGCAGAGACATTTTGATTTTGAGAGATTTTTTTTTTTCATTTTGGAGACATTTTCATTCCTGATTTCCATTGGGTTTTCACAAATGGAGTTTACCCAATTCCTAAGTATGTTGAATTAAGTCGCTCTCGTAATCTATCAAGTTTCGCCGAGACCGTCGTAGAACTACTGGCTAAGGACCTCAACTCTTTTTGTACCTCCCTGGCGGGCACAACTCGATTTCGTAGCGAAATTTCACGATCTCCACTTTCCATACTTCAGAGACGCTCACAGTCAAAACTTGATCGTACTAGATGTCTCCTTCGAAGGACCACTTTGTTATATGATAATTATTACATTAAACTCATTTTAGACAAAAACTAATTTCAATGAGTTTTGCTTACTGCAACAGAATTAGTTTATTATCATACTGGACATGGTTGCCATAGGTACATCTTAAGTAAATAATTATAAATTTGGAAACAGGTAAGATAATATATATAAATTGTTCTTGTCCAAAAATGTTGTCCAGCAGTTTTTGAGCACATTAAAACAATCAAATTAAGAACAAAAATAGCGAAAAATTCAATAAAAATGGGTAAAAATCCTATGAATCATTAAATTTGTATTATCCACCAGAATTTTAGACAAAATTTTATCAACGGTTTAAAATTGTGTGCACAAAATTATGCTGAAAAAAAAAAAATTGCTAAAAATTCAATAAAAATGGGTAAAAATGCTATGAATTATTAAATTTGTATTATTCGCCAGAATTTTAGACAAAAGTGTATCAACGGTTAAAAATTGTATGCACAAAATTATGCTGAAAATGTATCTTTTTAAATCCAAGAATATTATTTAGAACAAGTTTTTTGCCATGAAATCCTTATTCAACCATTTCGTTGAACACAAAGTGCTGGAATTTATCATAAATATAATTCGATAATTTACAAAATTCGCTCATACTACATGCTGATGACTAGAACTTATTCGCAGTTTTTATCGATTTTTCAGCACATATAAATGGCATTTAAGAACATATTTCAGGATAATTTTGTGCATAACTTTTTGAATGGTCCACGTCACAGATGATGTACTCCTTTTGATCAATATTCTGCTGAAACATATAAATTTGATTATTTTCAGCCGCTTTTTGCCATATATATATGAAGACCCAAGGGGAAGAACGCACTAAGTCCAATTTGAAAATTTTTCCAGAATTAGAAAAACAAAGTTTTTCGCAATGAATTTTCTTTCCTTTTCTTTTTTCCTTCAATTTTATGATATAATTCGATTCATATATTTATATATTTATGTTTATATATATATATATATATATATATTTTTTTTTTTTCCCCAGTACAATTTGTCGAATTTATTGTGCTCTGAGGGGTTAGGTACCCGACGAACTTCTCGTTTCTTTTGAAATGGTTGACTATTTGGCGTACAAGGGCTTTCTTATTTCAATCCTATGGAGGGTTATTGTCTGGAATGACACGCACAAATACATAAAAGCGTTAGGTATACTTCAGGAATCGTTTCATAACGTCTCAAAACGGATTTCCATAAAGAAATTTCGGAATGTTTTCACATTAAACATTTTTGGAACCTTAGCAAAAGCTTCATTTTTTGCGAGAATCCGACAAGTACTGCATTAGTTTTGGGATTAAATCTTCACCGTGGTTCTTCAGTTTAATACAACCGCACGAGATCCCCTACGAATGAAAATCAGGCACTGGGTGACATCTACCGGTCGATTAGCTGAACTAATCAGAATACCTAATTTTTCTTTTCAGCCATAGCAGCGCTGCCAACGACTCGCAAATCAAGGTTCTCTGCAAAATTCGACGTTCCCGAGCCGTTTGTACTACTAATTCGTAGGAGAATCACTATGAATGAAAACTGAATATTTTTAGAAGATTCCAAAGAGTTCCTTCGCCCGCCGAAGGACCCTTTTGAATCATAAACTGTGTTGAATATGATGTAGTCACGGCCTCCACTTACGCTCTTCGCTAGCACTTACAAAAATGCAACTTTTGTTTAAAAAAAAAAAAAAAAAAAAAATTTCATTGTTTCCTAGTGTTTGAAAGTGGAAAATATTTTTAAGGTAAAACTGGTTAGGATGAGCATTTTATGATTTTGTACAAGCAATCGTTCGCTAACTTTCGAATAAATATTTTTTCTTCACATTAACTGTTCTGAAAAATTGCATTTTCCAGAATTTCCTTATTTCTTAAAGGAAAGTACAATTATTCAGCGTTTCTCGTGGGTTATTTGTCATAGACCGTTATGCATCATGAGGAGTAATTTTAAGCTCACAATGATAATCAATAAAAGTTGCAATATGTCCCTTGATGCCATTTTCTGTGTGAAAATTTTTAAATAGAAGACACGAAGGAAATGATTCAGACTTTTACCCTAGTTTTAAAATATGAATAAACCATAATAAAAACAAAAGGAATATAATACATACCGATAGAAACTGAACTTTACACTGAAGTAGAATCTCCACTTTTCCATGAAACCTTAATTTTCTAATCAGATAAAAAATAATTTTAAAAGCTCACTCATGGATACATGCTAACTCAGTTTCAACAATCCACCTCAAGAGGAATGACATATTGCCTCACGTTTATAAACAAGGTGGCCTCCTGGGTCGAGTGAATTCCAATAAAAGAAACTATCGAAATGAAGGCCACGGAACCCATCATCTACTGCATCAACTGGGTAAGTAGATTTGGCTCAATAGACGCATTTTTCTCAGAAAAACAGAAATTTGGAGAAAAAACAGCAAGCAGCCAACTCAACTGACAATTTTAAAGATTTCACTGACAACAACTCAAATCAGATAAACGGGTCTATGTTAGTCAGATGGCCCTATAGGGATGACAGACTCCCCCCCCCCCCCCCCTCCCAGGCCAGAAATCAGAATGGGCTGTCTACAGAGACACACAATGCTTGTACATTTGGGCTCCACAACAACTGGTCAATATTCTTAAACCAACCCCGTCAACAATAACTAACTATACTCAACTGTTGACTACTCGTTCTCAACTGTTCAGACTCTGATTCCGATCATTGTTAAGATTCATCCAACTCTCGATCTACTGGGTGTTTCAAAAGATATGTTTATACGAATTGGAATTAGAGTACATAGTATTTCAGTTGAAAAAGTAACGCCAACGAGGGTATCACTACTTGAGCCAGTTTTGCCTTAACCTCAGTCATTTACAAAGATTAATTTTCTATTGACAGTGCAAAACTACTGACCGAAGAAGAGGCAAGGAAGCCCAACCGTTCAGCTTGAGGTCACAAATCTACAAACCTTTGTTGAGATTTTTCTAGCATATAAATGAAGGGGTGTGGCACCTCACAAAACTGATGTATAATATATTAGATAATTAATTAACAAATAGGATGGGAGGAACCACGTAGGAGAGCGCTTGGTTCAGTGGAATTAGACAACTTTCTTCTTTAACATCCGTTTTGTTTACTTCAGAGTTCAACAGAGAAACTTAATAGCGCATGTAATGTAATTTGTACATGTTCTTTTGTCCCGACCTCTAACTACCCGCTTCTTCTTCATTTCGTTCTTTGTATGTCAACGATTTTGTCTTTTCAGCAACCGATGCACGCTTCGAAAGAGCATCTAACTTGCCGCAAAAATCCATCAATCTAATCAGTAAATGGTGCTCTAAGTGGTGTCTGTGAATCCCAAAAAATCTAACATTCTTTCTTTTAGATCAAGGCGCAATACGAACAACCAGGAATACACATAAATAAAAATACACTGCCAAGGCCTTGGCACAGAAGCTTCCTCGTGGCCTTCACAGTATGTCACCATTAAATTTTCAGAAATGACCGGTTCACCATGATCATGACGATAGAGTGCTGGGCAACCAAAAATTCTGTTCAACATTGACGGACTTATGATTGTCACAAGAAAATTGCGTTCACGCATGCGCTGAGCGTACCACTGATTCAATCATGATAAAACTGATAGAGTACCATCGAGGGCTAAATCCAAACTATTTCTGAAAATTTCATTGAGATCCGATCAAAATTGTGGAAGTTATGGCTGTGGCAACAAAATATAGACAGAAAAACGCTCGCTCATGATCACAGCGTACCGCTGATTCAATCATGATAAATATTGTAAGGGTCCTCATCTTTTCAACATTGACGGACTTATGATTGTCACAAGAAAATTACGTTCACGCATGCTCTGAGCGTACCGCTGATCCAATCATGATGGAACTAATAGGAGACCATTTAGAGCTAAATCCACACTATTCCTGAAGATTTCATTGAAATCCAATCGAAATTGTGAAAGTTATAGCTATGGCACGGAAATATAGACAGACAAACGCTCGCCCGTCTAGGGACCATCTAGGGCTAAACCCACACCATATTCATACCTAGGACTGAATCCACACTATTCTTGAAATTTTCATTAAAATCCAATTGAAATTCTGGAAGTTATGGCTGTGGCATGGAAATGTGAACAGACAGACGGACGGACAGACAGATATGAAACCAAATTTGTTCAAGAGGCCATGGAACGCAAAATACGAGTGGAAATTTTGATTTTGGAACACAAAAATGTTTTTTTTTTTTTTCATTTCGAAAGTGAAAACAAAGATTCCGCTACCTTGCCGGGATGCAATATTGTATAAATAATTGGGCGTAAAAATGGATACAAAACTCAATTTTCAGAAGCACGTGACTGAGATCATCAAACGACTTCGAAATCGAGTGAAAATGTTTTAATATTCCTTCTGCAGAACCCTCATTTGTCTATACAAAACAGGGTATTCGTATTAGATCTAAAGTGTTATTTCCGGAAGTAGCAATATTAAAATTATCATTTAGGTACCTTGCGGCCATAGAAACAGTACTCCGGTACTCGACTTGCTAGACAACGGACTCCTCCGAAAGGTACCTAAATGATAAACAGGGTATTGATTTACAAATCTTTAAATTAACGATATAGGTCTTCAGAATTAAGGAACCTGCGCCCCTTCACATTTCCGTCGGTTCGAACAGCTACAATGTCAGATATACTTCAGGTGCGGATTGTTCCATTACCTCCTTTTCTAAGAAATCGCCACAATACACACGGAATTTCAACTAGAAAAAACGATCTGAATTCCACGAATAAATCACGGTACGATTTGTTAAAAACGCCTAGTGCAACCTAAATCCCCATGTTCCCCAGCCATTCAATATTTACCAGCCATTCTTCATTTCTACCATCCATATTTTAACAAGATTGATTTTTACAAAATAGACAATCCTAAACTGTTACATGTAATCATCTTCAACTTTCATTTATTTATTTTAGTTTTATCTCGTATAATTTATTTGCATTCATTGTTTGATGTAATGAGGCAACAATGCTAACCATTCATGTTGTTCTTATTAATTCATTGACTTATAATATTTGTACTGGACTTGGAAAAAAATCGTTTCATTAGGTAAATTAAAAAAAAGAAAGTGTAAATGCCGAATTTGACGACACCAATAGCCTTATGTGAAATACTCCAAGATTTTAATCTTCGAGCTTGGTTAATTATGGTTTTATAAATCATTCGGGATTAACGTTCGATCTATCAGTGACTGTTTGCGTCCTACAAAAATTCTTCGTTTTGAATCATCTCGTGCTAGCCTTGCATTTCTTCCATTACGTATGAGCTACCCGTAACTCCTTGATGCGGACGACCCTCTACTACTCCTACGAGGGTTGGGATAGAGAGCGTTGCTAAGAGATTGTTACATCTGAATGGAAAAAGGATTGTTTCCAGATGATAGAGTGGTTATCGAATTAGCTTTCTGCGCGCAATCTCAGCTCGAAGCCAAATCTCAACTTTCCAGTTGAAATCCCAACTTTTCCCCTCTTCTCCATTGTTCATCGTTTTGCAAACTCACCATGGTTTTTTCTTACCTATCAAAAGGTCGTTCTCAAGGGTAATGTGTGTTCAGGCCACCAAGCGCTAAGTGAGGGGATATACCGCAGGAGATAATTTTAACTGCTAATACACATTCTACTCATTTCATGTCTACAACTACCTGTTATGAAAATTTTGAGAACGGACTGAAAAGAATTTTTCAACTTGGATAACATTCCATACGTATATTTCGTGTTAACCCTTTCAAAGACTGAATGGAATTCAGTAAGGTTGTTTCAGATTTCGAGGAACTGATGATAATTTCATCAAGCTACTGAGGAGTATCCCTCAAAGAACTTGAGTTTGTCCGCAACATGGAAAACAGCGAAGGAAGTAAGTGATTGAATGCTCCTTGTCTTAGTTTAGATTAGGGACTTTGTGGCGTGTTACGGACTTAGCAGCCTCTGGTAAAGAGTATTTGAGGATGCTTCTAGCAAAAGGTTTTTTTTTCACATTTGGAAAACTTTTGTGAAACCACGAAAAACGATTTTGTTGAGATGTTTGCGGGATAGAAACGTAATTTTTCTCTATCTGAGCTCCACTTTTAGATACCTACCCAAAGGAAGTGATTAAAAAATATTGAATTTATCGGAGGAAAGGCACAGTCATGTGTGGAGAGAACTCATTTTGCTTGAATTTTTTGCGCGAAATCCGAAAATGTTGCTAAAATTGTTGGTTCTTCATCATGGTTTCAACGTTTGCATGCAAGTAAGGTAAAATTAACAAAAACTGTCGTTAATTTTAAGGAAACACATTATAAACTGAAAAAATGGGCGGAAAAATCCACGACTTAAAATTGAAAGTCTTATAATTCAGTTTCCGTGCAACTCTCCATTCAAATCCTGCTAGCTGTTCCATGGTCCAAACAGTACACTTCTCAAGAACCATCCGTTTGTTCTCAGATGTTGCTCAAATTGTGATGTATTTTCTCCTGACGCTCGGTAAGGAGGTGACAAATGTCACTTTGCATATTCCGACTGAGTTTTTGGACGGACTGAGCAACTGCTCAGGATGAAACCAGTAATCGAAAACCCTTGATGAGTAAGAAGCGGCTTACATAAAAATTGGTCAGGTAAAAAAAAAAAAACTTTGAAAAAATTGGGTTTTGTATGATTTCGAGGACCTAAAAACTAAAAAACTTCTTCAGAAACCTTGATGACATTAGTTCTGCAAAAAGAATAATTTCTAAGAAATTTAAATCCAAGAATAGGTACTACAGTTCAGAGGGTTGAGCACTTTCCCATTCGAATCTGCAAACGCTGATTTTTTGAAATTCCTCTTCAAAAGAGGTTACATCTAACAGTTGAACGTTTGGGCGCGCTAAACTTACCCTCAGCTCAGAGAAGAAAATGTGAAGAAACAATTGGCTCTCATGCTTGGTGGTGACTGGATTTCAGCTCAAGAGAAATTTCTTAAGTAGTTCAGGAGGAATCCACTTGAGCGGAAGTCCAGTAACCACCAAGCATCCTACAGTTTCCTCGCGTTGATAAACTTAATTTCAGCAATATTCTGATAACAAAATATAAATTTAACGATTTTTATGTTTTTCGCTATTTTTAGTGATTTTTTGAAATTTGACCAACTTAATGTGCTCAAAAATTGTTGGCCAATAAACTCGTCCTTTCGTTTGGAAAGCTTGGTTTTTTGGCGCATATATATATATATATATATATATATATATATATATATACTCGGCCCTTCAGAATATCTCAAAACGGATTTCAATGAAGAAATTTTTCAAAAATTTTGATTTTAAAATTTTTGGAACCATTGCAATAGCTTCATTTTCTACAAAAATTCGCTAAAACCACGTATTTTAACATTAAAACATGATTTTCTCCCTCAATTATCAAAGTATATGTAAAGTTGAACATACCGTTAGAGTATCGAATGAAGTAGTTTTCCTGAGATATGACAGTCTCTAAGATCAATTTCAAGGGAGTGGCTAATTTTTAAATACTTTTAAAAATTTCTAATTTATCTAATTTATTGTAGAATTAACGTCTGTTTATTTATTTATTTTAATAAAGGAGTCTCAATGGTGTTAATAAATATGAAAATCATTTGTTCTCATAATAAATTCAATGCTGAATCCGAAAATCAGAGAAAAATTGAATACTAAGAATTTAGAGAAATAGTAACTATATGAGGATAAGTCAAGATTAATCATAAAAACAGGAAAAAAGTTCGTCACGCAGCATGACCGTATGAGCGAGTTTTCGTAAATAATCGTATTATATTACATGATAAAACATATTGGTTAAGAACACATTGTTTAGAAATTTTGTTGTACTCTTTTGAAATTAAAGCATTTTGAGTGCATTGAAATAGTTACCTACCTACTAATTTTATGGCAGCGAAACTCGTTCAAAATAATATTCTACAATTCAAAGAAAAATCGGAAATCTTAGCACTTTTTGGGAATTTTGATTGGTTTTCTTGCAAATATTTGAGTAAATTTTTTTGAAATTTGACCAATTTAATGTGCTCAAATAGTGTTGGCCTTTCCTTCCTTTCGTTTGGAATGTTCGACTTTTCGGCGCAAGAACAGATTTTTAATGCAGTTAATCCAAAAAAGTCCTCGAAACTTATCCAATTCCACGCTCTGTATATATATACATATATAGTATATACATATATATATATATATATATATACACTCCCCTAAATGGCGGAGGGGCACACCGATAAATTGGAACAGGAAAAAGTAAAAGAAAAGAGGAAAATGTGGGCTGGACGCCCAAGTTCCAGCGACGCGAAGAAAGTTGAGGAAAGGAAGTGCCCCTATAGAGTGACTACAATCAGTTGAGTTAAGAACACCCCCCAAGGACGTGGGTGGTGATACCACGGAGCATTCCTTTTGAGATGCCCAATTTGAGTAACTCCATGGCACTTTTCCCGCACCACACCGCGCACCTAGACATGGTCGCGGCCATGAACTAGCTGTTATTAGTTTTCACTCCCTTTAGCTCAGATACCGCTTGCTGCAGGTCATTTCAATACATACACACACATACACAGACACAAACTTGAAGCACTGCCTACCCTTATCACACTAAAAGGAAATGAGAATCAAAAGATTGACTGAATATTAATGTTCGAACTCTTCCCAAACAACTTTTATAACAAGAGATACGCTAGATTAGAACTTTATTCCCTCATCGCCTCTTCCCCATCTCCGTTTCAATGGTTTTAAACAAATTCTGGTGAAGGAAGAAAAAGTTTAATGAATTCAGAACGGTCTGAATCAGGTTGTAGGAAGTTTTCAACAAAGGCTCCCTTCACCGTATCGCTATTGCCGCTTGCGTCCCCACAGTTGCTCATGAAAACCAGACCTCAAATAAACCAAGGGACCTTCAATTATTTCTGCAGGCCCTGAGGTGTGTCGTTGCTACGATATTTATATCAATTATTGAATCAAATCTGTGCATCAATGGAATAGAAAGATTACTCTACTACTCAATTAATTCTATTCGGTTGTGTTCAGGATTTTCTTACAGTAGTAGTAGTGAATTTGACATATTGTTTTTATATGTATGTGGGTATAAATATGGCTATACATGCATGAACAACCGTGGCCGTGGCATAATCTTGTTCAGACCGTTTAAGACTCAAAAGACTTGACTTGGTTACATATATATGTATATTTTTACTCGTATTATATACGTACGCAAACGTATATGTTACTATGCTCCATTTCTTCACGCCCTATTCGTCCAATCAATCTCGCTCAAATTTAGATGATAGTTGGGGGATGACGATTTGATTATCCCATATCGATTTCAATATGAGTGTATCATAATTAGCTACTGCGCTAGCGCCAGTGTGAAATACTTTCAATGCCCTTAATTTCCACAGTTTTCACCCGATTTTGATGAAATTTTCAGTGAATGCGCGGTTTAGGTTGTAGATGGCACCGTACCTATTTCATTGTTCTCAACTTATCAGTTCATTCAGCGCTTGTGCAAACTTAAATTACATTGAGTATCATTTTTTCGTTTCTTGATCGACCAATTATGACGTGTCACGCAACTTCTTGATTTACTCTTTTCCGCAATGGAGTTTTTCAAGATCATTTAAAACTTTTCAATAATCTATACATGCATGATAGGTAAACAAGGAAGCCATGTGCCACACCCAACTTGGCAGATTTTTTTTCTTTTTTCGGAGGGGGGGGGGGGGGGGGGGGGGGCATGTCGGGAGGTTGGAGGTGTAGGAGAAACAGGCTGACAAGTCGATCTGACTGATGGAGTTGTTTACAGTTTCACTTCCTTACAGTATTTTTGAGATGGTGGTGACTGCAGACAGAAAAAGGCCTTGAAACAAGAAAAGTTCCAGTCATGCAGCATGATCATATGAGCGAATTTTCGTAAATTATCTTATTATATCAAATTACATTGCAAAGAAATAATTAACTACCAATTTTATGGGAACGAAATTTGTTCTATATAATATTCTGCAAATCAAAAAATATTTGAAAATTTTAGATTTTTTAGGGAGTTTTATCGATTTTTTAGCCAATATAAATGACGTTTGAATACATTTTTCTGCATAGATTTCGCAAACCTTTTTTAATGTCCTCTTCCGCTATTGATAAATTCTATCTCACTAATATTTCGCTAAATGATATACAATTTTTGAAATTGGACCAATTTAATGTGCTTAAAAAGTTTTGGCCAACAAACTCATCCTTTCGTTTGGAATGATTGATTTTTAGGCACAAGAACGGAATTTTTATCACAATCCTAAGGGGAGTTATTGTCTTGAATGACACACATATGAATATATATATATATATATATATATAAATATATATATATATATATATATATATATATATGTATATTTATTTATTTGTTTATTTACAAAGCGCTAAATCCTAGGATTAGTTTCAGAATGTCTCAAAACGGACTTCAATGAAATTTCGAAAATTTTGATTTTAAAATTTGTGGAGCTTTTGCAATAGCTTCATTTTCTAGGAAAGATTGCTAAAAATGAAATAAACTAATAAATAATAATAGTGATTTTTGCCTGTAGGCCTCTACAGATATACTTCTTAACAACATATTGCAGATTAGATATTAGATACCAACCACGCCAGCATTATTCAAGGTGAAAAACATAATAATCGCTTCGAACTAATTCAATATATTTTTAAGGAATGATTCCTTACATTACTCCTTACATTATATAGTTTTATTTTGTCTACGAGAACTTTTAACATTCTTTCTATTTTTACAGTTCACCCTCCTTCCATCCTTTTTCGAGTGGCTTACAAACCTCCTCAAATTCATATTTTCTCCAACATATTTCTACTAGAGTTCCCTTTCTCATATGTATGCCCTACCAATATAGCAGTACTATCAACTGATTCCTCTGATTTCTCCAAGACCTACTTGAATTACCACGATGAATTACATGGTATCGCTGTTCTTTTCTACCACTTCTTATTTGGATATTGAGTGAGTTTTTAATGTTAAGGAGGATATCTTCCACCATTGAGGATCTAGCGCTTTGAATGAAGGCACAGAGCGAAAAGAGTTAAAGTCCTAATCTTTCCTTTTTTTTTTTTTTTTTTTTTTTTTTTTTTTTTTTTTTTTTTTTTTTTTTTTTTTTGAAGAGAAGAATTGTGAATTGTTAAATCTTTTACCTCTGAGGTTTATCTTATCCTCTCCTAAACAATAAAAATGAAAAGAAAAATGATTGGATCAGTTCTATTTTCAGTTGAAGTTCCTCTTTCTTTACTGGTAATTACGGTGAGTGGTGGTTTTAGTGAACTTTCGTAGAAAATGAACCTATTGCAATAGCTTGGAAAACTTTTAAATAAAAAATTTCAAAGAATATTCTTCATTGAAATCCGTTTTGAGGCATTCTGAAACGAATCCTAGAGTTTAACACTTTTTCATATATATAAATAAATATATATATATATTTTTTTTATTGTGGGTGTCTGTGTGTGTGTGCGTGTGTGTGTGTGTGGGTTGCTGGGGTAGGGTAACTGTCGGTGTTTTTATTTCTTCGGAGCTCCTTCATATTCCTACCCAAGTCATGGTCATGCGTCCCCTTCGCGCAACCCGGGCACCATCTGGGTGAACGGAGGGTGGCGAAATGACCCGATGGCGATAAGAGGGGAGGCTCATGCCAATGGGCCTCCTGTCCCTTACAAACGCTTCCCCCGTTATGGATACCAATCAACAAGAGCCTCATAACCCCCGCGTGTCCATTGGCACGCGGGGTTTTAGGAGAGGCGCTCGGGGGCGCCCCAGGCAGGGAAGTTGGTCATCCTCCCCCTCATCTTCATCCTCTTCGTCCTACCCTTCATCCTCTTCCTCTGCCCTGAATATTGCCCACCAGTATGCCCACTGTGAGAGAGCCTTCAGTTCCAAGCGTGGCCTCAGTGCCCACGTCTGGCAGAATCATCCTATACAGGCCAACGCTGCAATTGATATAGAGCGAGAGCGGCCCAGGTATGCTTCTGAGGATTTGCGGCGAATGGCAGCAGAGGAGGTGGAGGCTGTGCGCAATGGGTTACGTCATATAAACGTATTTTTGCAACAACGTTTTCCCATGCGCACGCTTTCTGCCATCCAATCTCTTCGCCTGAAGCCCCACTATAAGCAGCTTGTCCAAGATGCAATCCTGGAAAATAGCCGTGGGGCCTCTCCCGCATCTCCTACAGGCGTGGGACAGCAGCCCGCCGTTCAGCAATCCTCCACCGGGACCTCTGGTCTTCTTGAAGACTTGAAGACTGAAGTGTTTTGGCTCGGGGAGCAGGTAGGCCGTATTGATGGTTATGAGATTGCCTACCTGCAGGAACTGGCGAGGCGGGCTGTTGCGAGGCCTGAAGGCTTGGAGGACGAGGTTGCAGCCTATATACAGAGGATTTTCCCACGGGTTGAGGAAACGACTGTGACGGGGCATCATGGAGCGGTTCCTCCTACTTTGGTGCCTCGTGGAGGTCGCAAAGCAGCAAAACAAGCAATAAGGCGGGAATATCAGCTGGTCCAGAAGTTGTGGAGGAAGCATCCAGCTCGTGTGGCTGTATAGGTACTGGAGGGAGCTGGGGATGAGCAAGTTTTGCCCCCTCTCCAGGAGTTTGTGGACTATTGGAAGCCACTCTTGAGTGCTCCCAGCCACAACCCTGGTGAACCGGTGGTACCCCCAGATTCCACCAGGGATTCCTTGCGCGGCATCACATGCACGCCGGTGCTTCATGACAAGGCACACAAGTGCCGTGTCAAGAACTCCGCTTCTGCTGGGCCTGATGGCGTGTCTGCCCGACGTTGGAACAAGGTTCCATAAATAGTTAAGATGCTCATCCTCAATCTACTGCTTCTATCGGGAAGACCCCCCGAAAGCATTGACCCGCGCCCGGACAATTTTTATCCCAAAAAAGGATTAAGTGGGCCTGGAGGCTACCGCCCGATATCTATATCGTCTGCAGTCTTCTGCCACTTCCAAAAGATTCTGGCATGTCGCCTCCAAGCTGCTGGAGTCATAGGTGACGTCCAGAAAGCATTTCGACCAGCGGATGGCACAGCAGAGAACCTTACAGTTCTCCAAACTGTCATTTCGCTGGCCCGTGTTAAGAAACGGCAACTCCATCTTGCCGCTCTGGACATCACCAAGGCCTTCGACACCGTATGCCATTTTGCCCTGATCGATTGTCTTTGTGGTGTCGGGGCACCTAGTCGTTTAATTGAGTATGTTGCTTGCCTGTACCACGAAGGCGTGACGGTCCTCGAGGCACGAGGTGAGATGTCAGGGGATGTTGTCATTGGGCGCAGGGTACGCCACGGGGATCCTCTGTCGCCACTCCTCTTTAACCTGTTCGTGGACACGGCCTTGGGTAAGCTGCCAGCTGAAATAGGGTTCGATATCGCCTCTGGATGTAATCCTACTCGACGAAACCTGTGAGGGCTTGCAGATTGCCCTCAATGCCTTTGCTGAGCAGCTAGCCAGGTGTGGTTTGGTGGTTAACCCAGATACGTGTGGGTCAGTCTCCTTGGTCCCGTCGGGTTGCCAGCATCAGGTGAAGGTGGTGGATGAGGAGTGTTTTGTCATAGGACAGTCACCCATCCCCACCCGATCCGTGCTGGAGGTTTGGAGGTACCTTGGAGTTGACTTCCATTTCGGCAAGCCGTGTGGACCTTGGTGGAACACTAGCTCGTATCACCAAGGCTCCATTGAAGCCACAGCAGAAGCTGCGCCTCCTTTGCATGTATTTACTGCCAAAGCTAACCTATGGACTAGTCTCTGGTAGGCTTCCTGTGGGGAGGCTGCTAGAGTTAGATCGTGAAGTTCGCTCTGCTGTGCGCTCTTGGTTAGGCTTTCCACCTGGTGTCTCAAGTGCCTATATCCACGCACCGGTCAAGGCCGGTGGGCTCGGTAGTGTCTTCCTCTCAGCCAGCATCCCATCTTTACGCCGCCAGCGCCTGCTTGCCCTTAGGGGCTTGAGCTGGGAGGTCGCCCGCACTGCTACTGACCTGGACTTTGTCAGACAGCAGTTGTTATGGTGTGACCGAGCAACAACTTCTGCTCCAAAACCCAGCTCATCTGCTGAGTTCGCTGCTGCACTGCATGAGTCAGTAGATGATAAAGAACTCCGACAGTGCTCTGAATCCCACATTTCTTCCCAGTGGGTGGAATGGGCTTCAGAGGGCATGGGGGCCCGCGACTGCTGCCATTTTCATGCCGTCCGGGTGGCTACACTAGCCACCTCGGTGAGATGTTTACGGAGTAGTTGTGGGACAGTGGACACCCTTTGCTGTGTCTGTCGGCGTAAAAATGAGAATCTGTATCATGTGGTACAGCAGTGTCCTCGTACTCACGGTGGCTGCATTCTCCGTCACGATGCGGTCGCCAAGCAGATAGCAGGCGCTTTGTCATCCAGCGGTTGGGCTGTTGAGAGGGAGAGACTATATCACATACCGAGTGACCGTGGCAAGAAGCCGGATATTGTTGCCGTCAAGCCCGATGGGTCTGCCATAATCCTGGATGTCCAGGTTTTCAGTGGCAGCGTGGACATGGAGCAGACCTGGCGGAGGTCCTCCTCCGGCTGACCTGTCCCCACTTTTTTATTTTGTTTGTTTATTTTTCAATTTAATGGTGTGCCCCCTCCGCCTTTGAGGGCAGTTTCGTTAAAAAAAAAAAAAAAAAAAAAAAAAAAAAAAAAAAAAAAAAAAAAGTGTGTGTGTGTCATTCCAGATGATAACTATCCTTAGGATTGAGATGAAAATTCCGGTCTTTCACCAAAAGATCAAGCTTTCCAAAAGAATGAGTTCGCTGGGCAGCAGTTTTTGAGCTCATTAAATTGGTCCAATTTCAAAAAATCTCACATCTCACTTATATGTGCTAGAAGTTTCTGAAAAACGTGAAGTTCAATCATCATTCATTCCAAGTTCATGATGATAAATTGTATAATTTAATCCTTTTAAAATTATCTAAACAAATCCTCTAGTAAATATTTAATTTAATATGATGCTATGAGCTAATATTAACTGCGGCTAATGACCCGTCTAGTTGGCGAGTGGCTTAAACCATTAAATAAATCAAAAAATATAGTGATACAAACCCTCCTACTTTAAGAAATCCGTAATTTTTTCAATAAAATAAAATTTCAAAATAAAATGCCTAACTCCCTCAATGTTCAACTTGGCGAAATGAGACTGTGATGATTATAAATCCAAATCATTCATATAATTAGTATGTACGTTGTCGTATTTCAATGTTATGTTGTACAATATTTCTTGTTACTGGAACGCCTATTCTTTTTTAAAATTCTATTTATACTTTGTTGTACGTTTGATTGCATTTTTTATTTTCTCGAATAAACCTTATAAAAGGAAAAACTAAAATCTTTCTTACATATATTTTACCAAGCCCCCCGATTATTTATGATTCATTACATTGTTTCTGCATGGTATCGAGCATCTTCTACTACATTAGGTTGACTTGTACCTTAATCTTCCCACGATCGGTGAGTGTGTTTTTCTTAATCCCAATTTTAAACAATGCAACAATGCATGCAGTTCCACTCCTTTCAATTTCATGGGATTATCGCGATTCATGGTTTTCTGGTAATGGATGGGCTTTTTTTGAGCTGATTTTCAGTATATTTGATAAAAGCGTATTTATCCCGATACTCTGGCTATAATTTAAATAAATATCTCAAGAGCTGTTAGTTGCAGAACCTCAAATCGTACAATGACAACCCATCACTTAGTTACTGCCGACTTAATGGATTATTGAAAAAGAAAATGTCATACTGTTCAGGAATGTTTCCTTGGCTGACATGTATGCTACTATGACAGGTCTGTTGATTCGGGTTCGACTCCGAAACCGCATACCCTGAATGTCTGGGCTGAACCGAAAACGTCTAGAAAGAGGGAAGGCCAGCATGTGAATTCACGTTAACGTCGTTTGCGAACCCCCGCCCTCGTAAATCACATTAATTATACAAATGACGGTCGGTATCGTCGTAGGTATCGTTTCACGTTCTTCGATCGACCCGCTCATAAACTGTTTAGGGAGACTGAGGGTTTTTAGTAATAACGGTAGGCCCCCGTCCCTTCTCCCACCCTCAGTTCCAACTGATGTACCGTCTCCTGTATGTGGCTTCGACTCATACGACCCGCCTGTGTCCCATGGGATGGGGGGTTGAGAGAAGTAAATTTTTAATCGCTTTACCAACCTGCGATTAGGTTATTTCCTAATTGGTCGATTTTTCCTGCACACCGTTCAGTTGATTTACATAGCTACTACACGGAAAAGTGAAGTTTGCTTGTGATGCTACCCTCACCACCACTATTTCGATCATTCCAGAAAATTCAGTCGAGTTTTTCAGACTTGATTCACCTGAACGATAAAAATATCACTGTAACATCATCCATAATTCACTCGTTTATGCCCACTCGTGTATCTCCCTGGTTAAATGATGTTAGTGAGACGAATCGTAATTAGTACAATCGGATTTCCTACTCTTCCTTGATATGAATATATTATTGATTGAGTGAATAATTTCAGCGATGTTCAATTGTATTCAATATTAAACGTAGGTCAAGTTGGCTGTATACCAGTTGCTCGCTAACCAGAAAAGCCCCTATTAAGCAATGTACAAGTTGTGCGCAGGCCTGAATTTCCCACTATACCTATTGCGCGCCAGATTGATAGACCAGTTGCGCCCGATAGTTTGTCCTCGTTTCACGTATTTGTACGTATTGGTACGTTCCAGTACTGCGTCAAAATTTTCTGTCATATGTTTACATTGTTCGTATTTAACAACGGTCACTACATTTCCTTGGTCTAGTGTCTTCTTCCATTCAAGGACCAGTCAGTATACATTTCGTTATATTTGAATTCGGAATAGTTATATTAATCAAAAACAAAAATTAAGTTAGAAGAAATTCACATCGTACGGTATCTTCAGCAGTATAGAGATTCATGCGCGCAACTGGTTCATCAGTTTACTCTCCAACGTGAAAGAATTCTACGCGCAACTGGTAAGTTGTAGTCTTCAACTTGAAGCGCAATTGGTACATGTAATGCGAATCAGAGAGCAACTGGCGTACTCCCGTCGTTTGTTGACGAGCGAAGAGAGTCTATACTTTGACTCAACCTACGGTTGTCAATGTGTGTGCCTGTGTGTTCCCCGCTGAAGGCCACAATTTTGGAGATATCAACTTGAAATTTGGTTGGTAGATTCTTGGACACCTGGAACTTGCTGCACAGTAACCGATTCGACACAATTTGTCCTAGATATTGTCGACAACGTGAAACTAAGCACTTCTAAAAAACATGTTTGATATAGGTTTCGATTGTTTTTAACGTGCTAAATCGGTTGAGAAGACTTTCAAAGCGAAACGATTCGATGTAACGGCGATCATCACTGAACAAACTGGGGGTTAGATTGTCGAATATGTTTGGATTACTCTAATTCAAGTCAAAGACTACTTTTTTCAAATTCTCCAAATCTGACCCACAATGGAGGGGGAGGGGGTGAGGGAGTTAAAGCGTTTCTAACGTCACTGAACCAACGGGGGATATGAGTTGTCGGATATGTTTGGAGTATTCTAACTCCCAGGCTACTTGAAAATTTTCGAATCTAACCCATGGGTGGAGGAGGTGGTTAGATGGAATAATTTGGTTATCACCGAACAATTAGGGAATAATTTGGGTTACCTATCAAGAATATTTTTAATCGGAAATATGGGGGGTGTTTGTGGAGAGGGAGTGGGGGTTGATATCAGTAGTTTGGTCCTAATATGTAATTTATAAGTAAGCACTTTAAGTATGTACTTTTAAGTAAGGACTTTTTTGAATCAGCTCCATAGGGGTGTCCCGAAATGTGATGGGTGAGGGGTGCATGCGTAAATTCAAGTAATCCTTTGCAACGCACGGGTGAGCCAGCTAGTTACATTATAAGAATGAAACTCTGTTTTCAGCCCAACGGCTGAATTGGGGGGAGGGGGGGGGGGCCTAGGAGTGATGGTATCTTCTCGGATTTTTCCGAAAGAGGTTGTAAGCAATTTTAAATTTTCTACCCCCACTCGAACCATGGGCTGGTGGGTAGAAGAGGGGGGGGGAGACCCCCTGTTTAATGAGAGTTTTTCGGTCGACCCCTCGATCTTCTGTCGTCTGCCGCATTGATTTTGATCGAGAGTACTTCGTATTTTTTGGGATATAACGATTACATATATAAATTATATCTGAGTTCGTCATAACCTGTAGGCATACAGGTATTCGTCAATAAACTTTCCCCCTCTAAAATTCACAAAAAATATACGGAAAATAACGAACGAATCCATTCCGGCTATATACATCCCACCCCGAGAGAACGGAGCGAGTAATATCCCCTACACACATCGGATTTCCCTACGGGCTCGGGATGGACTATATCCTATTATATCTACACATCATACACCGAGCGAGCGAAGCGAGTGAGAAATCTAGGCTAGAAGAAGCCATAATAATATATAATATACATCAACCAAGCTGTAACAGATCACAGGCGGCAACAGATTTTTTGAGATATGAAGATTAAATATATATATATATGTAAATATATATACTACTCGTGATCATGGCAAGTCGCCGAAATATTGAGGTATTTTTCCCTCTTATCAGAAGTTTTTATGCCTATATCTTTCTACTTTCTCTATCATATCCAAATTATATATATATATATATATATATATATATATATATATATATATATATATAAATTTGAAGATCATAAATATATATATATATATATATATATATATATATATATATATATATATATATATATATATATATATATATATATATAAAAATAAAAAAACTAATGAAATTTCAGAATAAAAAAAAAAAAAAAAAAAAAAAAAAAAAAAAAAAAAAATTGATTGGGGAAAAAAAAAAACAATAATAATGATAAAATAAAATTAAAATAAAAAATAAAATTATATATATATATAATAAATAAATTAATAAATAAAAATAATAAGTAATATTGAATATTCAAGCCAGGTCTCTTATACGCACCTAGTAAATAAATATAGGCCATTTCTGCCTTTTTCACATCTACATCTGATGCAGTGGGGCCAAGACATTCAAGGATACTCAGAGAGAAATATCTGTCGAATGTTAGATCATGCTCTTCCGCATGTCGACTTACTGGCATATAGTTAGGTGACGTTATGGATGGTGGTTGTTCAATAAGACGGCATGATTTACAACGAGGTCGACGACAAGGACGAAGACCCATAGGATCATTAGATTGTTGTGTTGTAGGACATTTTGGAGATATTATATTTCCTAAATTTGCTGGTCTACGGTATATTATGGAGGGAGGTGCTGCTAAAATTTCTTCTCTTGAAGATCCCCTAAGATGGATATCATACAGCTCCCTAACAATATTATTGACCATTTGAACTCCAGGAAAAAAAGTGGTACAAAGGTCTACTCGGTTATTTCGGGGTAATCTTTCTCTGGGAGTATTTCTATCTGCTGACAGAATCTGGCGGTCTAGAAGTTGGTCTGGGTAGCCCCTGTGTTGCAATGTATTTCTCAACTGTCCTAAATATCTCTCTTTTCCCTCTTCTGTGGAGCACAGTCGGTGTCCTCTTACTGATAGTGAGTATGGTATTGCTTTCTTTGTGTGAGCAGGATGACTAGATGAATAGTGAAGGTACAGTTGATGATTTGTGGGCTTTTGGTAAATTGATGTTTTTAAACCCTCTTCGGTAAGCTCAATTTCGAGATCTAAATTCTGAGATTTCATAGGTGATATTAATTGAGTATTGGGTGTTCAAATGATCTAAGAATACCATTAATTCGTCCCTACCATGTAAATATATATACTACTCGTGATCATGGCAAGTCGCCGAAATATTGAGGTATTTTTCCCTCTTATCAGAAGTTTTTATGCCTATATCTTTCTACTTTCTCTATCATATCCAAATTTATATATATATATATATATATATATATATATATATATATATATATATATATATATATATATATATATTTAAATTATATCGGTTAATCCATCGTTAGTGATCTACCGTTTCCAATCATTCTACCGATTACGCATCTATACTTCACTCTACGACTTTGTCTCAGTTACCACCCACCCCCCATCCCGCTGCCTTCACGGGCACGAAGGGGTGGTTTTCAGACGGTATTGTCTGGAACATCTTCCCAGTCCGAGTCCGTTAAAACCTGTAGGGAGACAGGTATTCGTAAATGAATTTTCCCCCGCGAAAAAAAAATTCCCGTCCCTATGGGCTGGGCAAACCCTAGGGACGGGTGGAGTTACTCATACCTTCATTTTGTACGAATTTCACTTTGAGCACAATTTCACAGTTAATTTCTATAGCCTATATTTCTCCATTCATTAAAACTAAAACGTTGATGTTGAAATATGAATTTAAAATTATATCAATAAATAAATACATCCGATAAGAAACATTTTGCAGGGGAAAAAAATGTCAAATCTCTTATTTGAAAAGGACGTGGGGTCGTTCGAAAATTGTCTTGCAGGGAGACCATACGCAGATTAAGCCTTTGGCAAATTGGTTGAAAACAAAATTAAAAACGGAAAATGAAAAAAATTGAGAGCAGTTAAGAGTAAATTTGAACCTCTGCTCCATTTAGACTCTTCCCCCTTTCTTAGCTACCCTTTTGAAATCTACCTATCAGTTATCACGAAAATAATTTCAAAATATTTGCAATTCAATCGCTAGTTTTTTTTCAGTATCTACTCAATCTCTGCTGAAAAAAAGTCCTGAGATAGGTCGTAAATAGGTAATTGATTCAGACCTCAAAACCTGAGTAATATTGGAAAAAAAAAAATAAAAAAAAAAAAAAATAATCGCCAGCCTTTGTGTCTACATTGGTAGGTGTTAAATCCTACTCCTTTTTAAACAACAAATAACAACTAAAGCTCTCAAAATATATAAGGGTTGCCACACAAAATGTTCTAAAACGTAAATATTCCCCAGGAACAGTCATGGCCATAGAGGACAACACCCCTAACCGCTGGATTTTGCATGCAACAATGAGCACTGTTCTTCAAATATTATGTTTCATGGTATGTATGGTATTTTCTTGCTTTGATCCTTGATCTAAACTGTTATAATCTGGGGGTCTGGGTGTGTCCCCCAGATTTCATTCTAAAATAGTAAAGAATAGTAAAGTGAAGTATACAACCATTCCAGGTCGGGGCTTTTCGTCCAGCTGCCTCGGGCATCGTGGACGTCATTAGCTGTCCTCCAAATGGAGTTAATTCTACAATAAATGCAGAACACAAACCATGAACAGAAACCACTGGCGGCTAGACACAACAACGGCGGTTTTAAAATTTTTTTATATATATTTTTTTTTACACCTTGATTTGATGGAGGTTCCTGGAATGATCAGTTGGATCATTTTGTGCAAGCCCTGATTATAGTTATTATAGGTTCACCTTATTAGTATTCACCTTATTAGTTTAAGCCTTATTAGTAGTTATTATAGTTTCACCTTTGCGATTTTAGAAGGTTGCCTTGTCAGTTTCCTCAAGAGAAAGTGCTCCAGTTCTCTTCCCATTGCAAAATTAACCAACGTATTTCAAACTGTAGAACCATAGGGTCAGCCAACCTGCCGACCTAATAGGCTTGCTATAGAACGAAAACCCGGACATCCATTCCAAAAGTGGGTGGTGTACCTCCAATTAGTTCAGAAACCTGCAGTTACTTCTCACTCGCAAGCTCTTGTCTTGCACCCGCCCCCCACCACACACACATCATGTAGGTGTTTCCACCATCAGTATTATTCCCAAATGAAACATCATTTCTACATATAAGATATTATAAATGTTACTCATATGACAACTCATATTTAAATTGCGCAGTCCTTAACACTTGAGCAGCCAACCTCGAATTTGAACTTTTCCCATGTTTCAGTACTTAAGGATATACATGGGAAACGAAGGACACAAAGGACCTGATTCTATGATTGATATGTAGTAAAACTAATTGGTAATCTCTTCTTCCTAAAATGGTACTGGTAATGATTGAGCCGAACCGTTCCAAAAGTGCCTCGCAAGAGAGAGTACCGTCATGCGAATTCGCGTTAAAATGTATTTGGCAACCCTCAACATCACCAACCCTCTTCATGCAAATGAAACATGTGATGAGTGTCAATATCATCGTAGTTTTATGTTTCCAATTTAGGCACAGCCAATACAAGCTTAAAACGATCCAATTTTTTTTAGGGCAACGTTATTATATCAGTGTTTGCCTTCGCTTCCCTGAAAAGAGGTTTTCTTTTATTCAAACTTAATCCCTGCATAAATAATCGCATAATGTTCCGTCACCAAGGGTTCTAAGAAGCCTTTAATAGAACCGTTACAGAGTCTTCCTTAAGTGGTTTGCACGATGTGCCAGAGAGCTTGTAAAACACCTCGTTAAAACGTTGTCTCTGGGAAAGAAAAATGTTATGTTCTTAGTTCATCATTTTTGTGGTAAATTCCTAGCTCCAACACACGGTACATATATGAGTGATAATGGCTTTCACCGTCCCAAAGAATGACCGTGCGAGTTTTGGGGTATGAACGGTAATGCATTGCACACAACTCAACAATAAATTACCTACTCTTTCTGTTCAATATTTCTGTTTTATAATATTTTCAGGAACCCGCGGAAAGTTTGTTCGAATTCCTATAGCATGATTGAATGGAACATAATATTTTAGTATTGCTTAAAAAGTACAGCAGTGGCAAACATGACTCGGGATTTAAAATAATTCTTTATAGGCTATCAAGAGTTGAATCTCACGGGATACTTGAAACATTCATCAATACATTCCTTCCCATCTTTTATTACCACTAATATTATTAATATTCTTTTAACTTAATGTTATACACCCCTCCCCCACCTTTGATAGGAGTTTTCCATAAAAAAAAACGTTCATGTCAAGACGAACAAATAAAAAATAAATATGACTAAAATAAAATCAAAAAATCATTTCGTAGAGAATTGAAAGCCAGTGAAATATTGGAAAATTTACTTATGAAAATTGTTCATACAGGTGTGATGCAGAATATTCGGAAATCTTCAATAATTTATGACAAATTTGGTTCCCGTTCATGATGGCTTTATTATCAATTGAAATTAGGCGTATTTATTTTTGGAAGGGGGGGGGGGGGGGGCGATCATGTTAGAGTTTCATTTAGATGAACAGTTGCTTATCTATATTTAACTTCTTATACCACCACTGTGTCGTCTGAAACGCCATATCAGGGGATTCACACTCTATAATGAGTTCAGTGACTTCATTCACGGTCCTCACGATAATAAACCCGTCGACCAGGTCACTAACTTGGTCCTTCACTCGACTTTTCGTATTGTTATCGCGAATACATTTGAATTCCCAACTCCTATTTTATTTCGTAGCTTTTTCTACTCATAAATCTTTCCCTTTCGGATATCTGCGGAGTAACGAGAGTAAATGCACTGGAAAGAAACGTAGGAGCTTCATTAACGATGCCATGTCGGGGGAACAGGATGAGGCACGGTATGTTGCGTGTCGTTAAGATAACTAACCCGGGCAGTCTCGGATTTTAATGTGATCCTTCTCCTCAGGAGATCCAGACCCGTGGAAAAAATACTGAAATACAAATAAATAAAATGCGATGTCGACAACGTCTCCGAGACGATGTCGCATTCGAGAACATTACTTTGTTCAGAACGTGTTCTTTTATAAGAGGAAAATGTTATGAACATGAAAAAGTTTTCCTATGAAAAATAAGCTCCAAATATGAAGACAAAATAAAATATCTGTATCAAATGGTATTTAAAGGGTTTTCAGTGTTTTTTCAACCTCTGGATGGTTGCCTGCTAGCTAAGTAGCGTTAATCATTTGCATCATACCGTAGGGTATACTTACTGAGACAGCTAGGATGCAGGTAACTGAGAACTCTCATTTTGATGGATATAGAATGATTCTGTTCGGTGGCTATCCCCCCGGCCATAGATACAGGTTGGCCCGGATGGTGGAGATCCCCACCGGGTCAGAGTACACATAGATCTGGGTCCACGGTTCTGGTGTATACACTACACCCCCCCCCCCCCTTCATGAAATGTTAATTTTTTCAAATCTTATCAAAAAATTAAATTTCATAAGTTCGCTTCCACGTGTTTCATAGCTGCGATATTGTTTTGTTTCTTGACTCGATTACAGTGATACGATATTTTGTTGTTGTTGTGTTGACGAGTGATGCAGAGCGGAGAGTAAGAGCAGGTGCTAAGAGGAAGCGTGGTGCGTGGAGTGAGAGGTGCTGCTGAAGTCTTAGCAGCAGGAAGAGGAGGCGGACAAACCCGTAGAAGAGTGTACAGAGCCAGTAGAGCCACCTGAGAGAAGTAGAGTAGAAGTGCAAAAAAAAAAAAGAGTAGAGTACAAAAAAATACATGGTTGGCAAGAAAAAGGTGTTTTTTTTTTTTTTTTTTTTTTTTTTTTTTTTTTTTTTTTAGCATAGTTAGTGCTGAAGCCACAGTATCTTCCAAGAGGTAGTAGTGAGAGTGGGCGCAGCGGCGGAGGAGCACCCGGGAGTCGTTGGTACTATTAAAGGGCGTGAGGCGAGCGGAGGTTGCGCAGGTGAAGCCCAAGCGCTCGCTGGGCGAGCGTCGACGGAGGCAGCCGAAGGACGAGATGCCGGAGAGGTCCTGGAAACGGAGCTGCATGAGCCGGAGGGGGAGACGAGTTGAACAGTGCGACTGATGATTTTTTTTCGACGAGGAGTCGATCAAGCGTTTGTTGTGAAGGTCGACATCTGCGACCGTGAAGTCCCATTTGTAGGCTGGGAGAGAGGGCAAGTGAACTGAAGCGAGGTGAGAGCCGTACGTCCGGATCGGTTTACCATTCGCTGTGTAGAACATATTGGGAGAGATCTCGGTTCGTTTATGTGTCAAGCGAGTGTTGGGTGTGTCGATGATAAAAGAAACTTCTGAACGGCGGCATTGAATGAAGAGGCGGCGTTGGGCCGGTGAAATTTTGTCGGAGGGCAACGGAGTAGCAGAGTGTGGAGTTGAGATTCGAGGGGACGAGTCACGGACGACACATGAGGTCCAGGCGTGAAGGTGTGATCTCGGGCCTCTCTCATGTCCAAACGCAAGCTCATTTCCCGAAGGCTGGGGGTTGGTCCAGGTGCAAAGGCTGGAGACAGTTACATGCTGCTGGTCCCCATCTGGTGCGATAAGAACATTGTGTAGACCTAGAAGTCCTAGAGAGTAGGAGTACAGTGTTGAAACGGTTGTACCTGTAGTCTCAAAAAGTACCGAGGTAGGCTGGAGATTGAGAGAAGTATTTTGACTTCTGTGTTTTGAAGAATGACTCGTGAGATAGATAGTGTGACTCCTGATGTTGGTAGGTAGGATCTCGAGTAGAAGGGCGTGTCACTGTGGTGATATTCTGCATTTGTGAGCTGTCATCTTGAGAAGGGAGTATACTGAATCGTGGGTGACGTGAAGTAGATTTCTCTCTGCGGTGGTAGCCAATTCTGAGATGTCCGTTTAGGAAGAGGAGGCCACTACTGGGCGAATAGAGTCAAGTAAGGCTCTGAGGAAAAGTTGGTGGAGAAGAGAGGCCGGAGTGCCGGTACGAAGGCATCTACGTAGGCTCCTAGCATAGGCTGAGGGAGTAGCATGATCAAGGGAGGTAGCAGTGAGAAGTTTGACGAGGTTTGTACCATTGAAAGGTTCGTAGGTGTTCTAGAGTCGTGTGTAAAGAGTAGTGTAGGCAGGTGAACTGGCTAGGTCGATGTCGACCCCTAACTCGGCTGACTTGGAGTCAAGAGCCAAGAAAGCTCGCCAGAACTTGTCTGTCTCCGATGTGAGTCCCTCTGTAGCACTTGCAAGGTCGATCTGCTTGAGCCAGACCATAGTTTTGGCCAGATCAAAGGGAGGTAGCTTGACCTGGGTAGGCGTAGTCGGGGCAGAAGCCTCTGTGACAGACATTTTTCTAGTGAGGACAATGGTGCCTGAAACAGACGGAAGAGGGGCTGAGATTTCAGCCTAATAAACCACTGAAAGTGATTTTTCGGTTGATTCTCATCGGAAAGGCTCTAACAGACCTTAAAAAGTGGAGGACGGTCAACGGACTTGTCTCAACTTCTAAGGGAACAGCTATCCCTCGCAGAAGGCGAGAAAATCTTAAGCCATTTGACCAACCAGGTGGCTTGTCTCGACCGAGTTGGGAGAATCTGCGAGGAAGGGCTCGATTCGGGAGGTGAAAAAATTCCAAGTTTTCCGGCCGAAAAAAACGTAGAATTTGTCACTTTTCTCGAACGAAGAGTCTGGCTGAGACATCGCGCCAGAAGGCCGGAGAGGAGCAGGTGTTCCTGGGCTTAACTCGTGTGCTGGAAGGCGGTCGAATTGATGAACCCGTCAGTGGAGACAGCCTGGGGAGGAAGACTCTACTGGGACCCTAGTTAGGAGGTGTAAGGCAGGCTTAAGTGATGAGCAAAAGGCTGGGCCAAACAGCGTGGAGATGCAGGCGATTTGTGGAGTGGAGTGTGCCGGAGGGTGGGGTAGACGCTGGTTTCACAATGGAGAGCAGTGATGGTTGTCAGACTTCATACTGGGAAGCGTTGTTGACGAATGCTAAAGGAAGGATGTCTTCATCTAAGCAGTGGACCCGGTGCTTAGAACGTCGTGGTCACCAGTGTGACAGTTATGATGCCGGTGAAAGAGAACTCTTAGTTTGATGGATATGAAATGACTTATTCGGGGCTCTCCCAGGCCTTGTATACAGGATGGCCCGGAAGGTGGGGGGTGGGGGGGTATCCCCACTGGGCCAGAGTGCACATAGATTAGGGTTCACGGGTCTGGTGTGTACTCTACACTTACATTTAATGTTAAAAACTCATACCAACGAGTGTTCTTTGAGAAATAGGTTTATATTCCCATCAAGGGGATGTCAAAAAGTTCCAGTCATGCAGCATATTCGTAAGAGCAAATTATCGTGAATTGTCCTATGTATACATGTTACACTGTTTTGAAATGTGAGCACTTTGGGTGCAAAGAAATGACAATTTTATGACAAAAAAAAAAAAGTTCTAAACAATATTTTGTGGTTAAGAAAAAAAATTAATGAATTGGATTTTTAGATTTTAGCAGCTTGTATAGGTTTTTAACAAATATTAATGAAGCTAAAGTACATTATTCAGCAAAACATCTTTTGACTTAATGTCTGCAAAAAAAGAGAGAGAAAAAAAAATAATTTAACAAGTTTTTTCCGTTATAGCCATTTTTAGTGATTTTATTAGCACGTTTTTTGAAAGTTGAGCAATTTAATGTCTTCAAAAGGGCTGGTCAACGAACTCATCCTTTCATTTTGGGAAGCTTGATTTTTTGACTAAAGAACGGAATTTATAACTCAATCCTAAAGGGAGTTATTGTATGAAATGCTCTCGGATTCGTTTCAGAATGCCTAAAAACAGATTTTAATTAGGATGGACGGAATGTTGATTTTAATTTTTTTGGAGCCATTGCAATAGCTTGAATTTCTACGAAAACCGATAATTAGGAAACGATTTATCGATCCATAGTGGGCGTGATATTGGGCATTCGTCATAGATCGCATCGAAGAAAGGACAGTTTTTTTTTTTTTCAAATATTATTCAGACTTCTGCCTTCTAATAAAAAAAAACACCTGTATTTTAGAACAACCCATTCAAATAATAAGTTGGTAAACATGGAAATCACACTATGTGAAAAGTTTGGGGAATGGAGGAGACGGTGAGAAAGTTTTTCTTTTTTTTTTCTTTTTTTTTAGTGACGTATATAACTGTCGTTAGGCGTCACATTCCACTTCTACCTTTCAAGGTGAATCTCTGGTTTCTCTAAGGAAACGGAGTTGTAAGGGGGGCGATAAATATCGAAAGTTGCTCCAATGGCGGTCGGCGTGGGGCCTGCTAAGCCCCGTCCAACAGCATCGTAAGTTACAAGGCCGACCTAGATTGGCCCGCTTTGCGAAAATGGAATGGGGAATGGACGATTTCTTACCAATCGCCATGATGGGAGGGGGAGATTCACTTTTTCCATTGAAAACTGTTCCGATGGTAGCTTTGATATACGGGACCGAGATTAAAAACACTTATCTTCCGTAGATCTTCATGTCTTTACACAATTTGAGCTCTCTAATAATAAATAAACCACGAAATTACATAACAATAGTTTTTCGGACTGTTATTAGTTGAGTTCTCATAGTTGTTGGAACGATCCAAACTATCCGCTTGTTACAATTATCCTGCTGTAGTGATCCTCAAATTTTGTACTTAACTCTTCTAAATGGATCTTAATCGTCTGAGGAACTCGGGTGTTTAATATTTGATCCGGTCAAATTGTATAAATGTTCATGGTTTATTGATGGTTCATGGTTTATTGATGGTTCATGGTTTAATGATCTTGATAATGTTTATTGTAAGTGAAGTAATATTTTTCACAATTAGGTTTTTTATTAATATTTGAGGTGGATCACTCTGACAAAACGAGGTCTATTGTGACTCAGTCCCTCATTATTCATTTAATCGACTTCTTCTTCTACAAAATAAATTAATAAATAAAGTAATTCCGGTAGTGTTCAAGAAGTCCTTTTCGAAATGTCGGAATCTAGTTGGTGTGGCCCGATGATATTTACAGAGTATGTGTTTTGCTGTATCCAACGCCTTGTCCCATACGCGACATAGATTTGTCCGGACCTTTCCGATGTGTGAGAGAGCCACAGGTCTTCCTTTTAGGGTAATATCAGCCCTTTCAAATGGCGCAAGCCCAGGCATTTCGCCAATGATCGGCACTTTAGCTATCTTCCCATTTGTTTAGTTGTTGAGTTTTAAAGGTCTTGGTGATCCTGAGATCGGGTTCAGGACCTTTGGGAGAGATTCCGAAGCCTTTTTTGCGAGACAAACGGCTTACTCATTTACAAATATTCCTTCATGCCGTATCTGTTTCCTTGGGACGTATCTTGTTTGAGGAAATCTAGATAGGTCCAGGTCAACTGGGAAGAAGTGGTATAGGATGGTATTGCCTTTAAAGCTGCATTTTAAATATGTAATTTTTTTTAATGCTACCTGGCTACCTATTTCGCACATTGCTCGTTGGCACGAGTGTCTGCTCGGAAAATGGTGGCCAAAGGGCCAAGAGGGGCAAAGCAGGGGTTTTTGATGCGGACTACAAGGAGATTTAATAACTTTAAAGCCATAAAGCTCTTGTTCATTTCCTTGGTCAGAAGTCGTCTTGAATTCGCCTCTCCTATCTGGAATCCCTTTTATAATTTTTATATTCATTCGATTGAGAGGGTCCAGCATAAGTATCTGAAGTATATTTATTATAAAAAACCTAATGATTTTACGGAATTCGAAGACCAATTGTACAACAGTTAAACTCGTTGGAGGACCGAAGGAAAGTTATGAATGTAGTTTTTGTTGTAAAACTGTTAAAGGGCTCCTACGATGGTCCTTCATTACTGGAGCGCTTGAACTTCAGAGTCCCGTCTCATCATACACGTAACAATGATGTATTTGTTCCGCACTTTAGACGGACCAATTATGGAGCCAATTGGTCCATTGGTCCATTGGATACAAAAAACGATTAATGAGTTGGATGTGGAAATTGATTTATTTTCTGAGAGTGAGAATGTTATTAAGCGGAAACTACTAATTTATTTTTCTAATTTTAAATTTTAAAATTTTTTGTTTGTTTTTTGTTTGTCTCTTTTCTAACTGCAGGGTAAATTAATTTTTATGTTTTTATATTTATTTTTCTTATTCTTCAATTTGTACTAAATTTATTAGGTATTGAATTCGGACTGATTCGTTCAGAATTTATAGTATTATTATGTCTTTTGTAATTTGGGATTTCATCCCGTTCGTTATCAATAAATAAATAAATAAAAACTCATAGTTTGGCCCCTTCACCCCCATCCATCACGAATCTATCAGTGTTCTACAAAAGTGAACTTGGTTCTATTCGAGGCATACCTCTTTTCCAGAGTTCACGATAGTCAATGATTACTTTGAAAGGTAGGTCAAAATTCATATTTTCTTCCAAAGTATCATGAACTTACTTGGTCACTGGATCTGTCTAAAATGCGTCCAGTACTTCCGATGACTATTTTTACTTACACGAACCTTGAGATACTTCGATTGCAGCATCCTTTTGATCCTCTGGTAGGCTGTTCTGCACGTATATATGCAGAGATGGGATATCGAGAAGAGCCTCTAACGCTACCGTCGGAGCGGAGCTCATAGCTCCTGTTGTGACAACACCTGCCTTTCTCCGGAGTCTCTTGAGCAGTTACTAGACATTTTTTCCGCACTTCACAACAACGCGTATGAGACGATGCGCCTAACAATGGCCTTGTATGCTCATGACGACATTTTAGGTATTAGACCCCATGTTTACCCAGCATGCGGTGGCAAGCCCACAATGCATTTGTGCCCCTATTAATAGTGTATGCTGGTTGCTGTTCCAATTTAGCTTTTGGTCAAACATTAATCATAATTTTTTGTCCTCTTTGGATAATCGTGTTCTCTTTTCATTATGGCAGGGATTCCTATCCCGGGTTCACATTTGGCCCTTCCTTAGAACACAACCTCCGGACAACGTTGAGGGCACCATGTAATCGATACGACTCAGTGCAGTCGAAATTGCCCCTCACAATAAAACCTGCATCAATAAGTTCATTAGCTACCAACAACCACAGCAGGGGGGAGAGAACCTCTTTTTGAGAGCATCGTTTTTTGGCGTTAAAAGTGATGCTCTCATTCGCCTTAATCCACTGAGTAGTAGAGTCGTCTATCCCTCCATTTTTTGCTGCCCTTGCCTAAGATCCATAGTCGGTTTCTACTTCTAGAAAACAGCAAAGGGTGGTTTGCTGAGAGTCTAAAGCCCATTCAATCAATGTTATCGTTACAGAGAGAGTTTTAGTTGATTTACCGTGTTGATTCGCTTGTTGTGCCCTATGAATGAGGTATCTCACATTATGATCCTCGCTGGTCATCAGACCAATTATTTTCTCCACAGCCTTCCCTTCAAGAAGAAAGAGGTGAGGCTGATTTGTCTATGTGGTTTCGGTAGGTTCATGGGGTTGTAAACCGCTTTAGGAATAAACGTTACATTCAAGGAAAAATTCCGCAGTCAAAGAGGTTTGATTTATTCGGCCTAATAGATCACTTAGTCGGAGTGCATTTACTAAAGGGTAATTTCTTTTTTGTAATGAAGGTCACGGGTTCAAATTCTGTCGAGGTATGGGAATTTAGGGACCGTAAAATCAACACCACCTTCACATTCCTCCTCATCTCGGGAAGTAATCTAAGTGCAAAACTTGCTATATAAGTCTTCATAATAATGGGGGCTATCATAACCAAGCCCAGTTGAAGTAGGACGGAGATGATACTGTCCACACCAGGTGACTTAAACCTCAGGTTGGAATGATTTTGTTGTCAATTTTACCATGTTGGAAGTAAATATATTTTTCACAGTTTGCTTAATTATTACCATTACCAGTCCAAATAAATGTTTTACTCCTCTTAAGATCAAAGAGGCCTTTGCTGTACATAATTTATTCGGAGCTACACATGGAGAGATCTTGTAGAAATCTACAATTTTCCTCTTTTTTCGGCAATTCTCCTCGCTAACCTTAACAACATCGAATATTTATATTGATGTACCTACAGTGATATGATATACACGTGAGCTGCCAGATATTTGAAGCAGGATATCAGCATTAGAAAAAACTAAAGGTTCCAGTCATGCAGCATGAATGTATGAGCGAATTTTCGTAAATGATCGTATTAAATCGTGTTGCGTTGTTTTGAAATTTGAGCATTTTGAGGGCAAATAAATTGTTAACTACCAATTTTAAGGCAGAAAAACTAGCTTTAAATAATATTCTGTCATTCAAAAAAATAATTTGGATTATTACCCAGCTTTTAGCGAATTTTCATAAAAATGAAGCTTGCAATGTCTCCAAAAATGTTAAAATCAAAAATTTTAAAAACTTTCTTCAATGAAATCCTTTTTGAGGCATCCACTTTCATATATACATATATATATATAGATAGATATATATATATATATATATATATATATATATATATATATATATGAAATTTAGACAGATATATAGAATGAAAGAATGTTTTCTAATATTTCGAAAAAATCATGGTCACAGAAAGAGGAGTAGAAATGATTTCTTGAGTCCTGTATGTTTCGAATTTGGTATCCATGGCCAGGACAGAATAATTAGTGAATCTTGTCGTTGCTAATCATTTATATTGAGGCAGCACGCCTCGCGGCGTTTGGGTTGGTTAACCCATTCCAAGAAAGACGAGTCCTGGGTGATCTTTTATTTTTGTTCAAATTACACGATTGCAAAATTAACAGCCCCCAGTTATTATCTTATTTTGATTTCGTACGCCGATCCATCCCACAAGAAGTAATGATTTATTTTCCGTCCCTTTTGTCCCGTTTAATTATTCGTAAAATAACCCCTTTTAGCAGCCGAAAATATTTGCTTTGATTTATTTTTGAATAATTTTTCCGTTTTTAAAAACCTAATCATTTCCTATTGTTCTAAATTTCCAACCTAGTAAAAGTAAATTGTCTGTGTATTGATTTAATTTTTTTACTGACACTTCTAACTTCTGTATAAATTTCTATTTTCATTCATTATCTGTATTTTCCATATATTGTTTCCTTTTTGTATATTGGGCTAACTAGCCCGTAAATAAAAGGATGAAATAATATAAAAATAAAATAATCCCACTTGTTATCAAAGTATTCCGTATCCGTTCCTCCGCATTCGTTCCCTATGTAGTACGTTGTTATTTAAAGTTTAAGATTCATAGTAAAGACCTTTTTTTTAATATCTACAATCCCTCAATAGCTGTTTATTGCGCAGTCTACCTTACTTCCGAAAAAGCTTTTAATAAACATAGAATGGTACAAGAATGAGTTTTTCTCTTGAATAACCTGTCTCCATGGGGCACCTAGATCAGAGTATGGAAAATTCCATTTCATCCAGGAGAATGTCATCGCAGTAAGTGAGCGAAGTCTCGCTAGTGAACGTGTATTATTGGTGACGAAGAAAGAAAAAACACCACGAGAAACGTGACTAGCCCGAGAGAAGCGATAACCTCCCCCTTTTGAAACTTGAGCCGACACTCACGTGAATCAACTTCTCAACGACTGGAGCCGCCGTGAAATTCCACTGACCTATCTACCAAATCCTAACCACTTTTATGAAGAAAAATATTTCTCGTCAAATCATTCTTCGGCACATTCGAGCTACGAATTTTATAATATCATTATATCTATTAGCACTCTTTATTCATATCTTACATTACCTGAAATGAGAGCTTTGTAACAGTTTAATTTAACAGTTACTTTAGTACGTTACTATCTACGTTACTAAGTACAGTTACTATCTACGATAGTCTCCCATCTCCCGTTATCTATATAAGAAGCTAGATAAGATACTCTTTGTTTCATATTGCATATATTTCTTCATGGCCTCTGGTTAACTGCTTTCTAGATTGCTGAAACAAGAATTGAATAAATAAATTGGTTAACCCTCTCCGTCCATAACGATGTATAACTTTTGAATGGGTTGCCGTTGAATGTGATTTTATGGTTATCGGTCAACATACGATTAAACCTTTAAGTCGATCAACACATGTTTAAAACGTTATCACGATTTTTAAAGATTATAATATTAGTGAAATAGTAAAACTCTGTCATACAATCGTTCTTGCACTTCTTCTAACCAGAAGTAGTACATCATTTTCTTGCTTATTCCCTAAAATTTATATTACCTCTGAAGAGGTGATACAAATTTCAGTCGAATTGAGACAGTTTCTAAGTTTATAGTCTACTGATAGCCTCAATGTTTAGTACTTTCTGTGAAATAAATCTAATCATATTATAAAGCTAAATAACAAATTATATTGAAACATGTAGATCAGTGCTCACAAAGTGAGTCACATGATAGCGCATTTTCTTGTAAGGAGATCCGCGTGAAATAGACGCTTCCTGAGTTGAATAGGAGACAAAATGGCTTTGGAGCTGACTCAGCTGATCGATGACCTCTCAGTCGTCTTCAGTATTCTCCCTTGAGCGTCCCTCTCAAATTTCAGCTTCCTGCGTTGAATAGTAGACAAAACGGCTTTGGAGCTCACTCAGCTGCTCAATGACCGCTCAGGCTATGGTCACATTGGAACCGACTTCGGCCGATTTTCCAGCTCTGCCGAATCAGGTGTAAACGGCCGAAGACGGCGAAGCCAACAGACTCATGGACTTCGGTATCATCGGTTACACCGACCGACCACCGACCAACCGACCGACTAGGCCGAATTCCGCCGATCTCCCCCGAGCCCAGCAGAGCGCCGTCTTCGAAACAAATAATTTTGTTTCAATCGGTCAAAATCTGGCGTTCGCCTCCCGATTTTTCACTCGTGTCCCACTGTTTCTAGTTTGTACTGTTGGTTTTTACAGCTGTTTTGGTTTATTATTTCCAATAATAAGCCTATGTGATCGTGTAGCAAAAAATTTTTATAACCCCCCCTCAAACTTTGTCACTTTACGTTTCAAGGTACGTAGAATCCAAATTTGAAATGTCCGTCCGCCGTTCGCCGTCCGCCGTTCGCCGTCCGCCGTCCGCCGTTCGCCGTTCGCCGTCCGCCGTCCGGGCCATAAAAGGCCTAAGAATTGACTTAAAAAACCCGTTCTTTCGCACATAGACTCCATTTGGGGTCTAGTTGGTCCTAACGTTTAACCATCCCGATTGCTTTACTCGCATAGATGCTATGGGCCAAAAACGGGCAAAAACGTGTCTTTTTCGACGCGAGCACGCCTGGCAGGGGGTCACGATGGGTGGAGAGGGTGGGGGGGGGTGTGAGCGGGGGGTGGAGTGAGAGAAGGCGGCGGCGCCGCGGCTTGTGGTGGGTACGGCGCCGGCGTTCGTTCGAGGCATGAATATGTTTTTTTCAAGGTCATATTTGTGTGTTAATACCAAAGCTTTTCCTACGCATATTTAATAACATATCCTCTCGACTTTTCGTACGTACTTAGATAATGATATTATTAAGGCAATAACTATTTGAATAGATAGAAATATAAACATGCGTATAATAACTATAGAAGTATAGGTTGTGGCAACTCGAAGTAGGACACGCCGAGGAGTCTGGACGGGCCTTATGACGTACGCTAGCCAACTAAAACTACGATCATACTCAATTGAAAAAATAATAAACCTTTGTGAAATAATTTGCAGCGTTTTTTTAAACGTTTTATTAGTGTAGTTTACTTTCTAAATGATGGACGTGTAACTGTTAATTTATCTGGTACAAGAAAGGATTACGGCAAGACTTGATAGATCTAGAATGATACCTACCTATTCGCTGCATGAAATCGTGGTAACTAATTCGTTAGTTTCAATAGGTAATACAATGAATAGTTTTAGCGAATTTTCAAAAATATGAAACCCTTATAAGGCTTTAAATAAATGAAAAAAATAAACAATTCCGAAATGTTAATGAAAATCAATTAAAAGATTCCTGCAAATATATGCTGGAAATGAACTTAAATTTCATGAAAATAATCCTAAGTAATGAAAATTCATTTAAAAAAATAATAATAATAAAATAAAAAAAGTAAAAATTGCAAAATTATCCGTTTGTTGGGAAATTTGTTTCCCTAATATTATTGTGAAAATGTTGTTGTCATAAAATGTTTTATGATTAACAATTTATCTGTACTGAAAGTGCTCAAATTTCAAAAACTTTAACATACATTCATGTTAAACAAAAACAACGAAAATGTTACAGGTTACATCAATACCAAGTTCCATCGAAATACGACGTCGGGAAGTGCCATTTAAAACGATTTCAAGAGGACATACATCAACGGACAAAGTGAACACAATGGCTCATTTTTTCTTTTTTAAAAGAAAATGCTCTAAAAACGGCTCCTAATTAATCCTTTGGCTTCAGAGATACTGAGCCGTTGGGCTGGAGCAGCTAACACTCCTAAAATTCTGGAGGTTATTTGTCTAATATGATAATTTTTATGTTCCTTTTGAAAACTATCGAAGATACCAAATGTTAATGATTCCTGCATCATTTCTTCTACTACACGAACGAAATATAGCTTGGTTGGGGATAGAATATGGATCGGTTGATAAGTTGAAATTCATTCCTTCCATTCCATCATGAAAGAAATGCAGTGAAAAAGATATTGTCAGTTACGGAACATTGGAAGGTTTATAGGTTCTCTGGAAAAACGTAATTTCTTTTCTAGATGTGTGAAACCTGATCGGGAGTTGACATCTTGTCCTCGTACATCAATTGTTTGATTCATTGGTTGGCTGAAACGTAGCTCTGGCCGGGGTAGTTTCCCTTCATTTTCCCATGGCCATCAATCATTGAGACTCGTCATTTTAACGTAACCAAACAGCTATCTCCGCGAGCTCTCTATGCATCACGATCCAACGCTTTCAGAGATATTCCTTCTCCTAACCAAGATATCCTAACATGCGTCATATAGTCCGAGTGGCGGGAAAATAGATGTTTGAAGTGCTTCCATGTGTAAAACAATAGGTAGGTACAGATATCACGGGTGTTTTTTGTAACAATGTGCAGGGTTTCCCAACTTAAGGTCATCAAACTCTGAGGGTTGATTTTAGAGCTCATTTCTAATCGAAAGTTCCTCCTAGAGTTTTTTTTTTTTTCGTTAAGTTTTCGATCATACCTCTCATAATTTTCTGTGTAAATTCAAATTTGAGGATACCGTTAGGAAGAACAAACAATTTCTTATATGATAAATGCCTAATCTTTTTTAAGAAGTAAGGTTTAAGACATGAAAGAGCTCTCTGAAAACCTAATTTTACCTAATAAGGGAATTCTTGAGTTTTTAAATCTGGAGTTGTACTATGAGAAACAATATTTTTTTCAAGATATAAGAAAAGTAAAAACTGCAACAAAATCTTACCTTTACAATGGTGTAATCCATTTTACTTTTACTGTGCAAATTAGGGGAAAAACTATGTTTTAACGTTGAAAAAAAAAAAAAAAAAAAAAAAAACCTTTTTTCAAAAATGAAGTCGAGGAATTACTAAATGAAATCTAAGTATTTATTATTTATGCTGAATCTAACGGTAAAACTTGCAGATCTATCAAACACAGTTATAACCAAGGTTCACACTTTAGTTTCATTCCTAAAAATACAAAAAATTTATCATACCAAATGAAGTCATATTTGTGAGTTAGAATGCTGAGAATTAAAAGTACCTACTACACCTCCCTCAAAAGAAAAATTATCTTCTTACTATCCCATCTCATCTTTTCCCAGCTTTCTTCCTCCGACGGATTTCTATTTCTTATGAACCACAAATAGTGTCCGGCCAATCCTTACATATTCCTCAAATCGGTTATTTAGTGAGTTAAGTTCATTATTGAAACATATTGGTAAGTAATTCATGCATTACAGGGACGTCCCTATGAATGGATTGTATATAATTTCGGTGTGAGTTAAAATAAGAGAAAAAAACAAAAATATAATGACAACTCGGAATTGCCCCCCGCCCCCTACATTAACCCCCTTCACAGACAGTAAATTTCCATCATAAAACGTCCAGCATCAAATTTAGAACTCCTGACATATTTTCTAAAACTAGACCAAATTCATAAGTGAACAAAAAAATTATCACAAAAATCTGACGAGAATCGTTAAACATAATAATTTATTACTCTTACCCACTCCATCCACCCTTTCCATAATGAAATTTGAAACTCCTGATATACCTTCCGAAACTAGACCAAATTCATATTTGATCAACAAAAAAATCACTAAAATCTGACGAGATTAGTTGAAACATCATGATTTATTACTATTACCCCTCCATTCACCCCTTTCTATGACGAAATTTGAAACTCCTGACATATGTTCCAAAACTACGAGTATATCGAATTTGTAATAGAGCGAAATGAAATCGGTCCAGATTCGTAGCTTGAGCAGCACCTGAATGAATCGGTGATTATCCCATCCACCCCCCACCACGACAGTAAATCCGAAATTCCCAAGCTTTGTTGCACAACTAGCCTAAACTTGGAACCGAACCAAATAAGAATCATGAAAATCGCTTGAGAATTGTAGCCTGGGTGGCGTCGACAAACTATGTCGGAAAAAACCTTGTTTACACACACATTTTTTTTTTTTTTAATTTTATTTTATTTTATTTTTTTTAACGAAACTCCCCTCAAAGGTGGAGGGGGCACACCATTAAATTGAAAAATGAACAAATAAAATGAAAAAGCGGGGAGGACGCCCAGGTTTACCCGACGCCGGCTCTAGGGATGAGGGAAGTTGCAGGATGAGGAGGAAGAATGGGATGAAAGGAAGTGCCCCTATAAAACGACCACCAGTTCAAGTAAGAACCCCTCAGGACGCGGGTGGTGATACCACGGAGCACTCCTGCTGAGATGCCCAACTCAAGTAACTCCGTGGCGCTTTTCCCGCACCACACCCCGCGCCATGACACGGTTGCAGCCATGACCTTGATGTTATTGGTCGCCACTCCTTTTAGCTCGGAAATTGCTTGCCGCAGGTCATTTCTATCATACTTATTTATTTTAGCCCGCCAGGTCTGCTCCATGTCCACGCTGCCACTGACAACCTGGACATCCAGGATTATGGCAGACCCATCGGGCTTGACGGCAACAATATCCGGCTTCTTGCCCCGGTCACTCGGCATGTGATATAGTCTCTCCCTCTCAACAGCCCAACCGCTGGATGACAAAGCGCCTGCTATCTGCTTGGCGACCGCATCGTGACGGAAAATGCGGCCACCATGAGTACGAGGACACTGCTGCACCACATGATACAGATTCTCATTTTTACCCCGACAGGCACGGCAAAGGGTGTCCACTGTCCCACGACTACTCCTTGAACACTAGACTGACAACGAAAAAAACGAAAGTTCGTATTTTTGAGGGGCTCAAAGCTCAAATGATTGCATCAGATGCGAGGAACAACTCCTGAAAATTTCACTCCGAACCGATAACCCCTTGAGGTCTCCTAAACGCGTTTTTTTGATAATTAAATGATCGATTTTAGAACACAAGACGCTTAGGACAAAAAGACGGTTAGGACATGAAAGATCCATGCGTCTGGACACTTTTTATATTCTATTCCTATGTTTTCGGTGTCGCGGAACACGATGCCGCCATTATTGTTAGCGCAGAAGCTGTATTTCTTTTGATATTCGAGAAATCAGTCCAAATAAGTGATGGAAAAAAGGCATTTTTTGCCGTTTTTACCTAGTTTTGACTGAGAAAAAAATTGTTTACGGGGTCTTTTCTGCTTCGGACCTTGTTTCCTGGCTTGTTCCGAATGTTACAAAACCAATTTCGTCCTATAATATATTATCCTTCTGAAAATATCTGCTCAAGAGCCGATTTAGCTTTTTTAATGGTAACCGCTCTATACTTACCAGTAGCTACGAAATCAAATTTTAACGCCCTGAAGCCCTTTTTATCCCATTATTATATGTTTTTGGGCTCGTTGAACATTACGTGCTAGTAGTGGAGGCGTAGGACTCGTATTTCAGTTAATAATCAAGTGCTAGGTGTCAAAATGTTTTTTGACACCTATTCAATCTTTTAATTTTTGACAATTCTTGATTATTAACCGAAATACGAGTCCTACGCCTCCACTACTAGCACGTAATGTTCAACGAGCCCAAAAACATATAATAATGGGATAAAAAGGGCTTCAGGGCGTTAAAATTTGATTTCGTAGTTACTGGTAAGTATAGAGCGGTTACCATTAAAAAAGCTAAATCGGCTCTTGAGCAGATATTTTCAGAAGGATAATATATTATAGGACGAAATTGGTCTTGTTACATTCGGAACAAGCCAGGAAACAAGGTCCGAAGCAGAAAAGACCCGCAAACAATTTTTTCCCCAGTCAAAACTAGATAAAAACGGCAAAAAATGCCTTTTTTCCATCACTAATTTGGACTGATTTCTTGAATATCAAAAGAAATACAGCTTCTGCGCAAACAATAATGGCGGCATCGTGTTCCGCGACACCGAAAACATAGGAATAGAATATAAAAAGTGTCCAGACGCATGGATCTTTCATGTCCTAACCGTCTTTTTGTCCTAAGCGTCTAGTATTCTAAAATCGATAATTTAATTAAGAGGAGACCTCAAGGGGTTATCGGTTCGGAGTGAAATTTTCAGGAGTTGTTCCTCGCATCTGATGCAATCATCTGAGCTTTGAGCCCCTCAAAAATTCGAGCTTTCGTTTTTTTCGTTGTCAGTCTAGTGAACACCTCACCGAGGTGGCTAGTGTAGCCACCCGGACGGCATGAAAATGGCAGTAGTCGCGGGCCCCAATGCCCTCTGAAGCCCATTCCACCCACTGGGAAGAAATGGGGGATTCAGAGCACTGTCGGAGTTCTTTACCATCTATTGACTCATGCAGCGCAGCAGCGAACTCAGCAGATGAGCTGGGTTTTGAAGCAGATGGTGTTGCTCGGTCACACCACAACAACTGCTGCCTGACAAAGTCCAGGTCAGCAGCAGTGCGGGCGACCTCCCAGCTCGAGCCCCTAAGGGCAAGCAGGTGCTGGCGGCGTAAAGATGGGATGTGCTGGCTGAGAGAGAGAGACAATACCAAGCCCACTGGCCTTGACCGGTGCGTGGATATAGGCACTTGGGACACCAGGTGGAAAGCCTAGCCAGGAGCGCACAGCAGAGCGTACTTCATGATCTAGCTGTAGCAGCCTCCCCGCAGTAAGCCTACCAAAGACTAGCCCATAAGTTAGCTTTGGCAGTAAATACGTGCGAAGGAGGCGCAGCTTCTGCTGTGGCTTCAATGGAGCCTTGGTGATACGAGCTAGTGCTCCACCAAGGTCCACACGGCTTGCGGCAATGGTGGCCACACCCATGAAGTCAACTCCAAGGTACCGCCAAACCTCCAGCACGGATCGGGTGAGGATGGGTGACTGTCCTATGACAAAACACTCCTCATCCACCACCTTCACCTGATGCTGGCGACCCGACGGGACCAAGGAGACTGACCCACACTTGTCTGGGTTAACCACCAAACCACACCTGGCTAGCAGCTCAGCAAAGGCATTGAGGGCAATCTGCAAGCCCTCACGGGTTTCGGCAAGTAGGATTACATCATCCACGAAAGCCAGTGCACCTACTCGCACCCCAGGGGCGAGATCGAACCCTATTTCAGCTGGCAGCTTACCCAAGGCCGTGTCCACGACCAGGTTAAAGAGGAGTGGTGACAGAGGATCCCCCTGGCGTACCCCGCGCCCAATAACAACATCCCCTGACATCTCACCCTGTGCCTCGAGGACCGTCACGCCTTCGTGGTACAGGCAAGCAACATACTCAATTAAACGAGTAGGTGCCCCGACACCACGAAGACAATCGGTCAGGGCAAAATGGCTTACAGTGTCAAAGGCCTTGGTGACGTCCAGAGCGGCAAGATGGAGTTGCCGTTTCTTAACACGGGCCAGCGAAATGACAGTTTGGAGAACTGTAAGGTTCTTCGCTGTGCCATCCGCTGGCCGAAATGCTCTCTGGACGTCACCTATGACACCAGCAGCTTGGAGGCGAGATGCCAGAATCTTTTGGAAGTGGCGGAAGACTACAGACGATATAGATATGGGGCGGTAGCCTCCAGGCCCACTTAACCCTTTTTTTGGGATGAAAATTGTCCGGGCACGGGTCAACGCTTTCGGGGGTCTTCCCGATAGAAGCAGCAGGTTGAGGATGAGCATCTCAACTGTTTTTGGTACCTTGTTCCAACATCGGGCAGGAACACCATCAGGTCCAGCAGAAGTGGAGTTCTTGACATGGCACTTTTGTGCCTCGTCATGAAGCACTGGTGTACACATGATACCCCGCAAGGAATCCCTGGTGGAAGCTGGGGGTACCACCGGCTCACCAGGGTTGTGGCTGGGAGCACTCAAGAGTGGCTCCCAATAGTCCACAAACTCCTGGAGAGGGGGCAAAACTTGCTCATCCCCAGCTCCCTCCAGTACCTCCGCAGCCACACGAGCCGGATGCTTCCTCCACAACTTCTGGACCCGCTGATATTCCCGCCTTCTTGCTTGTTTTGCTGCTCTGCGACCTCCACGAGGCGCCTAAGTAGGAGGCACCGCTCCCTGATGCCCCGTCACGGTCGCTTCCTCAACCCGTGGGAAGATCCTCTGTATATAGGCTGCAACCTCGTCCTCCAAGCCTTCAGGCCTCGCAACAGCCCGCCTCCCCAGTTCCTGCAGGTAGGCACTCTCATAACCATCAATACGGCCTACCTGCTCCCCGAGCCTCAACACTTCAGTCTTCAAGTAGGCACACACACACGCACACACACACACACACACACACACACACACACACACACACACACACACACACACACACACACACACACACACACACACACACACACACACACACACACACACACACACACACACACACACACACACACACACACACACACACAAGCACACACACAGCTACGGTTTTTTTCACGGATTTGGTCTTAGAAAGGTCTGAAACGGATTTGTATGTGATTTTTTTCCTCATGCTAGGGTTACCCACACCCTCCTGGATCAATCCCTAAGGGCATCCCCCTTAAATAAGAAGCCTTGCCTATAAGACCTACCTTTGACGGTTTTTTGAAAATTTTCAAAAAAAAAAAAAAAAAAAAAAAAAAAAAAGACTTGACTTTGATTATAACAAAAAAAGAAAACTATAAGTAAGTAGATATTTTACGCTTTTGAATATTAATATCTCTCTTTGTTTTCCAAATTAATTAATGAAAAAGCCCCAGTTCGTTGCGAGAAACGTTGGAGTTTAATAAATAAAAAAATAAAAAAACGAATTTAAGGACAGAAGGCCTTTTTTATAAATCTTGTTATAATCTGAACTGCCCGAATAATGAAGCGTTATCGCGCGTTACGCACCAGCGCACACTGTTTCAATACGCCTATTCTATCAGTTCAAAACTATTTTTAAAACCTATTTAAAATCGCTGATTCCGAATGTACCCCATGTTCCTATAGGTTCCTAAAATCAGTCTTCTTAACACGTTTTTATTCGAAACCCCGTTTAAAAAACACGTTAATGTCAAATTTTACCATTAAAAAAAATCTTGTATAAAAGTAAAGCTGTATAAAATTGAATTTCAAGTCGTTCGGTCACGAGGAAAAACAAGGCAAGTGGTAAAATGAGAATGAAAGAGTTGTTGAATTTTAAAGTTTTCCAAGTACGAAAAATACCATTTTTCAAATATTAGAAGTTAAAGTTGATATTCAATCGAGTTTCATATTGAAGCAAAGTTGTAGAGCATCAAATTCTGCATTTTTAGACACCAAACATTCTAATTTGAATTTCCAAACAATTCGTTGGAAATTTCGATCGTACACCTATTTCGTAATTTCACTAAGCGCTAATACCCCGGAATGAGCAAGAAAACAGTAGTTACTTCATAAGAATATATATAATATTTCATTCACTTATTTGGTTAGAAGAAAAAAAATTATCCCATTTTAAATACCAGCGTATAATAATTATATTGAAGATGAGCAAGAAAACAAGCTTCAGTGTCCATTGGGTTGCAATGGGTTGGAAATTAATAGGAATTTACTGCAGGATGGTCAAAGAATGTATTGCGAAATGTTTCATGAGATTCTCTTCAGTTCTCTTCAAAATACAGGCTTCTTTTGAAATTTTAACACATTTGAAAATTACGTTATATGTAATTAAATTTTTTTCAAAGACTTACTTCAGGCGATAAAATGTTCACTTACAAATGCTAAAACGCTCCATGATATAAATCATGGATGAGGAGAACGGTAACAACTCATAGAACGACATTGAAGGATTTTGAAAATTGTAAGGGGCGCTCGCAAAACAAACAGCTCATGTCTTATCTAGCGGTTGGGCTTTCGGTCAACTCCCTAACCTCTTACTCCTTTCAATCCATTTTTGCTTTATTCATATCCTGCCGTGTCATATTCTTTTTGAACAGCTATATTCGTGTTTGGAACACTGTGCAGCGGCTTATCTCCGTCAATACACGAGTTAAAAAGCAATAAAAAATATTTGCCCTAATATTTTTGGGGAGATATTCAACTATGACATTTTCGAGCTCTGTGCAACTGCGCGAACATGCTCAATAAACACAAACTTTGTTTTTTTGAGTGGAAACTTCCATTTTCTATTGCAGATTTGGATTCTACGCAACATTTTACGAAAAATTGACCCATCACTTGAAATTTTGATTGTGCCAAAACGAGCTCAACCATGCGCGAATAGAACACCATATTGTAATATATCAGGTTTCTTAAGATACTAAACTGCCACTTGTTATTATATGATTACTGAATCACTTAGTGATGTTTATTTATCGATATTCGTCACACAAACTCGGAAAAACGCAGAAAACCGGTCAAAATTGCACATTTCCCAATTCATTTCCGCACAGCACAAAGTGCATTACAGATTTCTTTTATCGGTGTTTTTCCAAGTTGGTGTTACGAATGTCTTTAAATAAATATCACTATCTGACTCAGCGTGGATACTCTTAAAAATGTATTATACATGATTATGTTCAAAAATAATATTTCATAATTTGTGCTCTATTTGCGCGTGATTGTGCTCATTTTCGCAAACTTTTGAAAATTAAAGTGATGAGTAATTTTTTCAAGAAATTTTGCGTAGAATTCAAATCTATAATAAGAATCGGGTGAATAACTAAGTCGACTATGCATGTTTATGGTTGAATTCGAAGCATACAATTATGGAGGATTCCACTTTAGTGAATTTTCGTAGAAAGTGAAGCTACTGAAATGGCTCCAAAAATTTTAATATCAAAATTTTTGAAAAATTTCTTCATTGGAATCCGTTTTGAGACATTCTGAAATGGTTCCTGAAGTTTGCGCTTTTATATATATAAACTTATAGTAGATGAAGTAGATATGGGAGATAAGTAGTTTCGTTTTCTCCAGCGGAATTCGCCCTCGGAACGCAGACCGTCTCTGGTCGACCTATAGGTACCTTGAAGCCCATTTACACTGAGGGCGCATCGTTCGCAAACAGGGTTTGTGTAAACACTCACCAGGACCGAGCAGTTTTTGTGAACAGCGTTCGTTCGTGCGCAGAGTCGCTCTGTCGTCTTCGGTTCCTTGCGCAAGAACAACTGTTTTGTTGGCCGTGCGCGAGCAGTGTAAACGCACCCTCCTTTTTGGCATTTGCCAACGTTTTACGCGGCGCGGGACGGCGCAACCTGTTTGCAGACGTTTGCGAACGGTGCGATCTCAGTGTAAATCGGCCTTTAGATAACCCCATTCTTTATTATGAAGGTGATTTTTGATTCAACTTTGACGATTCTTTGATTATACTGTTCATTACAATATGATTATATTGTGTGCCTCACAAAACCTTTCTGCACTACTTGGACATCATGTTCTTCTCAATTGTACATTAGCCTAAAATTTTGAAATCTGGGGAATGTGATCGAACAGACTCAAACATGGGCAATTGTCATGATAACTAACTGGTACAATCTGATGACGCGACTGGAATAACTGGGACGGTAGCCGAAGTGAAAACTCACATTTCTAGGCACTTATAATAATTATGAATATACCTAACCGGTATATTTTTCTAATTTGAGAAATCCCTACACATGTGAAATATCTACGGAAATCTTACCTCACAAAAATTTAGTTAACACTAGGCAGCTATTTTTGACGTCTTGATTGAGGAACCTTGTCCACCTGTTTCTGAACTGCTCCTGAATCGTGGATATTTGAAGAAGTCAGTTGATGTTATAGGTAAAATGTGTTGGATGTGTCTACCGCATCTAAACTACTTATTTCCTTTCCCAATCAAATTAATAATTTTTCCAGTTAAATTAATAACTTCCCCATTCAATTTGAACGAGAAAATTATTAATTTCACTAGGGAATGTAATGTCATTCCGGACGATAATACCCCTTAGGATTGAGATAAAAATCCTGCTTTTGAGCCAAAAAACCAAGCTATCCAAGTGAAAGGATTAGTTCGTTGGCCAGAACGTTTTGAGCACATTGAATTTAAAATTTAAAAACTTTGCTAAAAAAAAAAAAAACTAAAAATGGCTAAAACCTACTAAAAATCAATAAATTTATACTGTTTTAACAGAATTTTAGTCAAAAAAGTGTATTAACAATAAACAATAAAAAAATGTATGCGCAAATTTATGCTAAAAAACGTTAATAAATTTCATTAATAGGTATATGCCAAAAAATAGAAAACTTGGAAAAAGAAAAAAAAATCTAAAATTTTTTTTGAATTGCAGAGTATTTTTTCAGAACGAGTTGTTTGCCATAAAATCAATACTATTTCTTTCCACTCAAACTCTCAAATTTTCCAAACCTTTTAATCTAATATAGTACGAAAATTCGTTCATTCAATCATGGTGCCTTACTAGTAAAACTTAATACTTCTTTTGGTTTTTTTTAACTCGTTTACAGACGGAGATAAGCAGCTGGTGCATAACTCATGAGAGACCCTGTGTATAAAAGCTACGCCACCTACCTGCATCGTATCCCAAATATAGAGCCTTCTCAGCACGTCTTACTTATAGCACCTGATAAGAACGAAGGACGAGAGGATGCCTTGGCAGGCAAACCCTCTCCAATTAAGTTTCAGCGTCGAGTCTGCATGTTTGAAGGATTGATTGGCCTTTCAGCTTGTCACGTAAGTAAATCGTGTCACATTCCATCTACGTCTCCTCTCGTGTCGTATTGCAATTAGGCTCTTCAACGTTGATCCGAAAAACAACTTTCTGAAATCCCAATCTGATGAAATTTGCCGAAACTCATGGAAATATGAATTTTGAAAACTACAATTGACATTGTTATTGCGGTTCTCTACAGCCTATAAAAGCAGTGGTTTAAAAGTAAGACGTGCCGTTTTCGCCACTGATGGGTCTGGTAATCTCTTTGAACACGATTCAGGTTCCGTCTCACCCTATTGGACTTCATTAGCTAGCGATTTCTCCGCATATCACCCGATCAGTGATCATCAGAATTTAAATGTCAGTGGTTATACGTGTTTATTATTTTGTTCATTTATTTCTATTTGAATATACGGTAACAAGTTCTATAAGACGTACCTGCATTATAGTTGGTCCGCTGACCAGATTCCTCACGAAATTTCAAAAGCTGGTTGTCTCATTTAGTATACTCGATTTTGCTTTTTATTCACTATTCTATGTGACGGAAACTATTGAAAACGGTACCAAACTCGATTTTCGGTTGATTTGACAGAAAATCGTCGACAAGGACAACTTTTAATGCTTTTATAGAGGTTTCAGTCGAGTCTGTGTGGCGCTATTTATTGAAAACGATACCGGACTCGATTTTCGGCAATCGCCGTAGTCGAAGAGGATTGACATCAGTAACGACAACGTCGTATTGTCGTCAAGGACAACTTTTCAATATTTTACAGTGGTTTTAGTCGATTTTATGTGAAAAAACTATAAAAAACGATACCAAACTCAATTAATTCTCAGTTGATTGCTCCAAAATTGATGTACGCGGAACACGTACGCGCTCTCTCTCTCTCTCACTCACTCTCACACACACTCACTCTCACACACACTCTCACACACACACACACACACACACACACACACACACACACACACACACACACACACACACACACACACACACACACACACACACACACACACACACACACACACACACACACACACACACACACACACACACACACACACACACACACACACACACACACACCTATGGTTATTTTCACGGAGTCGGTCATAGAATGGTCTGAAACGGATATGCATGTGGTTATTTTTTCCCCCCATGCTTCGGTTGTCTCTGTCCCCTACCCCCCTGGATCAATTCCAATAGGTCGTCCCTCCTAAATAAGAAGCATTGCTGTATGAACTAGCTTCTGAGGGACGTCAGTGAAATATAAACTCAGATTTGGCCTCTGGTAATTCGAGCTCCCTTTTCGCTTGTACGGTAACATATAGGTAAATAATAACTGCAATAAGTCATATACGTAATGCATATAAACATCTTTAACCCCCACATACTTGCTAGCTGTCTCTTAACGATTCTGACTTTTAACTTTTAAATAGAAATAAAATCAGTCTTACTTATCAGCTTACCAACTTACCGAGAACTTACGATAGAACAACATGATATGATAATAATGTGCTACCCATTTAGAAATACCTATTATATACGCCCCACAATTTAATGGATAAGAATGTCTAAGCACACTGTTGAACAAGCACAAATGGATCCTTTGTAATAATAATCCCTACGGTTGTAAATAGATGCTGCAGTAGGGTCCACAACTCGTTCCATTCTGGACTTGAAAAAAAGAAGTGCGGTTCTCCCAAAACAAGGGTTGACGCCATTCACTGATGAACGACTAATTAAACCGCAAACAGATAACAAAACGAAAACTAACAGCCACAGAAAAAGTACGACTGAGCGGAAAATGAGTCGCATAAAATTAACAATGGTAATTTACACAACAAAGGACAACCCTTTCGATTGGAGACGGTGTTTGTGAAGTTATTCCGACCTACGAGGAAAGACAATAGAGCTGCTTCTCTTGGTACTCCATCAGTGTAACCGATCCTCAGCACGAATCCGATTATTCAAATTTTCTCGAGAAAAAATATAGGGAGGCAGCGAGAACCATCTTGTTGCAAATGTTCGACCGTGGCAACGGGTTGCTTCCCATTTCAATCCGTTTTGCGTTTCGTAAAAATTTCTCAGCATTTAACATTCGACTAGTTGCTTGAACTTTGTGTGTAATTCTTTGAGGAGTTAATGTTATATTCATGTCAAAGAGAAATTTAGTTCCGCTACTGGATAGTACAGCGTTTAATGGTATAGCAATTCAGTGGGTGGGTTGCCATCCTTATTCCATGGTAGGGGTGGATTGCGAAGGATGAGATATCGGTGTGGCTTCTCCTCATCATGATTTTATTAATAAGTTGTTGTCGGAGTATACATTCGCCTTACAATCATGGCCAGCCACAGGTAGATTTACTTAGGTTCTGGCAGAATTCAACTTTGTTTATGCTGTTGCGGTCTTGGCAGGGTAGCGAGTAGATGTTATTACTAGTATTAAGCAGAACTTCTTTGTCTTATGATTTAGTAGATACTTAGCCGATGTGAATAAGAATGTGGATGTTCGAGCAACTTCATCAGTTCATCGCCAATTCTCTGCTATTAATGAAAGGTATGATAGTTATGATGATAGCACCTTCACCATACGCGTAATATCAAAACAAATAAAAACATATTATATATCCCTTCAGTTAAACAAACACATGTTTTGTAATCTTAAAGCTTTATTAAAGAAAAAAGCCTCTTCACGCTTCACGTAAGCAGTACATTATTGGAAAATTTTAAATAAGTGCCGAAATTCCACCACTCGCACGTGAATATGAAGACTAATGAGTCACGCCCAATAGCAAATTCTAGTGTTAGTTTGTATTTGGTTGTTACAGTATTATTTCATCCAAACCGTTGGATAAGCTCTGACCTTTGAAGGCTAGTTAAAAAGAAATTCATAGTTACTGTTATTTATAGAAATAATTGTGTTGTTTGCCGTCACTATACAACCTCGCTTTGCCCAATAAAGAATTAATTTTCAAAGTTTCATTAAAAACAGATAGTTAGTTACTATTTCATTAAAAATTAGGGGTACTTCCTTGTGTTGAAGGCAGTCTATTTGTCAATTACTGTTGATGGAACGTTCTAATTATACTACAAGATCTAATGGTATTTCGACAAGGTTCTGTAAAGCATATAGGTATTACTCAACAAGATCGCGCTAAAAAAAATGGATAAAATTGGTACGCAATGACAATGGATGAAAATGGGATCAGCTTGTCGTTCCTAGAAACTAGGAAATGATGGTAAATATAGCGTCTATCCGATTAACTAGTATTATTCATACCGTAAAAGAGCTGATTTTCGTATTATTCGGAGAAAATGTAAGTTGGCCATGACAGATGAGTTCATTGGGTGTGAGTTTCCCGAACTAAAGTAAGAACGGCTTCACCGATGTAAGAACAAGGGTGGGCGATAAGGAGCAACAATACGCTCATATGGAGGAGTGAAAAGCCGAGACGATAGGCTTTCCAACCTGCGAGTAATCGAAACGATTCTCTTGAATGAAGCAGTACTTCTGATAGAAGAACAAAAGCATTCAGAATAGTTGGAGTGAAATTTTACGCTTTTGCATTATAATACCATCCACATTATTTAAATTATATTTTGTATGCAGGTGGAATTATATGGTGACCACCAATCTAAATTATCCATCAAGGAAGTGTAGAAGCTGGAATCACTAACTACAAAAGGATAACACAAACATATTTTTAAGTAATGCAAGCATTATAGAGCCGGGTTTATGTCGGGTTCGAAACAGATTTTGATGAGGATAGCGAATACATCATGATTTTACTGGATGTATCTCCTCCATTATGGTCTAACGTGAATTTGGTGTGAGCCCCCCCCCCCCCACCCTCCTCCCCCGTGCATTCATCAGAACCATAAGAATGTGCTTCTATATTGTCACATCTAACAAAAAAGATTGATAGAAATAGTTTAAAAATCAGAATTTATTCACAATGCAGCTGAATCCTCCCCCCCCCATCACTGACATGCAAGCCTAATGCAATTTTAAATTAGAGGATGGGTTTACAGAGAGACTACGTACTTTGAGCAAAACAATTGAAAATAGTAAAAAATAAAATAAATAATCATATTTACCACCAAGTATATAGTATCACGAATAGTTGAAAATTGAGAATAGCGTAAATAGTAAATTTGCTGTCTCCTCCACTACTCCTCCCAAAATACAATCCGTCATCAAAATTAAATCCTCAATTCCTGACACAAATATACCAACAATTAAAAAAGTAAATACAAAACATTGGATGAGAAAAATGTAAATGTCATGATTTATTGGAATCACTCAATTTCCCCCACTGATCATAAATTGAAATCTCACGAAAATATAACGATCAACAGTATTACATACCTCGATTAAGCCCCTTTCATAATCAATTTTAAACGCAGGGCATGTGTTTCAACTCGAAGACGTCGGTACCCCTAATTTTTAATGAAATATAGTGAAAGTTTGCTTTGGATATTTAATCCTGCATAGGGCAACGCGAGGTTGTATGATGACGGAAACGTTATCGGCAAACTAAAAAAATTATTTCTATAAATAACGGTAACTATGAATTTCCTTTTACCTAACCTTCAAAGTAAGAGCTTGCAGTGACACATTAGTCTCTTCAAATTCACAGCGTCGGATACGTGCGAGTGGTGGAATTTCGGCTGTCCATCTAACGTGGGTGAGTTTCGACTAAATCTAGAGACAAAGAACTTCTGCTTTGTACTAGAAATAACATCTACTCGCTACCCTACCAAGACCGTAACAGCATATAGATAGTTGAATTGTGCCAGAACCTAAGTAAATCTACCTAAGGCTGGCCATGACTATAATATAAAACAGTAAGCAACAAATTACAATTGATTACCACTGCAGCAAAAACAAGCATATGGCCAATTTTTATAATGTTAAGTCATTGGGACAAGAGCCCTCTAACATTAAATGTAAAATTATAGAAAACGTATACATAATAAAGTGTAATGACAAATGTGTGAATAAAAATATATACCTTAAACAATCAGGTGAACAATTTGTACTATTATTTAGCGAAACGACTATACCTACCTACAATAATAACTCCAGATCTCCCTAGGAAAAAACCCTAGATTATCTTATTACATAATACTGTCTGTAACTAACATTATCATACATTACCACCATAATCATACTGCAACATTTTGTAAAGTAGGAATCCAATAACATCAATTTTCAAAGAATAAAACCTTAACTACCCCACCCACGCACAATGTCTATACTTACGTCAATATATATATATATATATATATATATATATATATATATATGTGTGTGTGTGTGTGTGTGTGTGTGTGTGTGTGTGTGTGTGTGTGTGTGTGTGTGTTTTGTGTGGGTTAAGAGTTGTAGAGTGAGTGTGTGTGTGTGTGAGAGAGAGAGAGAGAGAGAGAGAGAGAGAGAGATGTAGCATTCATTTCCGACTGGCTTGAAAAAACGAATTTCGATTAAGAACATATTCAATGATTTTGATTTAAAAATTGTTGAAGACGCATTTCCCACGGAAATTCGATAAAATTTCGGTAGGTAGCAAAGTTTGGAAAACATAACTGTTGAGTGATGCAGTCTGGGTAGCCTGAAAAAGATTCAGTGGTGGGAGGCTGTTATAAATGATCGGTAGTAGATAAATTATGCGCGACTGAAAGCATCCGCATAGTTTTTACTGCCACGCGTTTAGCACGCTTCGTGTTTGTCGTCACAGTCTTTGTTTGGAACTTGTCAAAGTTTTTGATAACCTAAATAATACATATTTCATAACAGAATTCTTTCAAGTCGAGCCTTCCGATGATTTCTAACCTTTTATCGTGATGTAGGTGTCTTCCAGCACCGCCTCCACAGAATAGAGTGACAGAGTGTCACGAATAATATATTTTTCCCACACTTTCTCATTAACCTAACGTTTTCTGTAGACTACTCAAAAGCAGACCTCAGCTGGATTGGATGAAAAATTTCGCTCGATAGCTATGATAATAAGGTCTTGCCTCATAATATTGCTCTTGGTTAAACTTGACCAGGGTAAGTAATGATTATCAATGATTTAGAAGGTCCCAAAATAATTGATGCAATAATAAGGGATCAATTGAAAATTTTTTGTAGTTAAAGTTCAACGATAAGTAAATGAGGTTGCCATAAACGGAGAAAATCGGGATCCGAAAACTACAAACCATGAGTTAATTATCACTAGTTGTCAAATATCAATCCTCTGTATCCTATACTCGTGACCCCCAAATTACTGTCCATTTAAATAGATAAACTTAAATTATATTCCTACGTGTTACTACTCTAGAAACAATTACCAGCATGTATCGATTTGACGAGAACTCACCTACTGATTAGCCTAAGCACTCACCTGAAACAAACATTAAACCAAAAATTACAATTGAAAGCAAGGAATATTATCAAATTTCAAGGCAAGTGAACAAAACAGCAGATCACAAACTATGCTGATACCTGGAATCCAACTAAATACCCGCCTATTAGGAACCACATGAAAAAAATAACGCTTTGATACATTTTTAGGTGATTATGTCTGATAATGGGATATACGTTGGAAATAACCCTATTTCATCAGGAAACATTTTAATTAGGTATGTCAACAGATCAAAATAAGATCATAAAAACTACTACTAAACTGCCAAATTTGGTGGGCAGTATTATAGCTTCCTCACATATTGCAATAAGGACGCTTAGAATCATTTCAAGAACAAAGCTCGAGTCGAAGTGCTTGAATGCGAAATAGAACAGTAGTATATATGTAGACCTGCTAATGTACAAAATAAGTTGATAATTGATGTTTGCCCATGCGCATACCGTGCCATCAATAAAAAGTATATGTAAAGCGATGGAATAGGTAGAATATAGCCTAGCGGTTAACAAACGTACAATCCTTGAACATGTCATCAAAATCGTTCCATTAGATTAGAAGTGTCAACCAATATTAGTTTCGCGCATGTGCAATAGTTATTACCCTACAATTGTGATGAAATACATTGGAGGGAACATCTAAGACGTATACCCCACAACCCCCCGAGTTTGAACTAAATCGTACTGACAGATCATGAGAAATCGGCGTTATAGGACATTTACGTTTGCGCATGCGTACATACTACTATCAATTCAACGGCAACGGAGTTTATAGAGGACCGTCTAGGGGCTAACTCACACAATTCCTGAAAATTTCATAGGAATTAGTCCATTAGTCTCAGAATTTTGACTTTAAATTTTAGTTTTGCACATGCGCATAGTTATAATTTAACTGATCGCATTGAAATCCATAGGACATCTTTTTAGAACATAAATCCAACTATCCCTCGAGTTGGAATGATATCGGACCAATAGATGATAAGAAATCGACGTTATTAGAAATTAAAGTTTGCACCTGCTTCGTAAGTTATAGAGGACCGTTTAGGAGCTAACCCGCACACTCCCCGAGATTTTATCAAAATAGATGCATTAGTGTGACAGCTTGGAATAGCAGGATAATGAGAAGTCTGGTTGACGGTAATAGAGTGATTTATTGATGGCCTCCTGGCTTCTTGTATATATGGTGGCCCGGAGGGGTGGTACCCCGTACCGGACAAGGTTTACAGATATTGAGCTTCACGGGTCTGGTGTTTACATCAAAATTAGACTCAGAGTTTCATCCAAGTCAATCAATTTTAGTTTTTCGCGTGCGCAGGTAGTAATTCACCAATCGCAATATCATTCATTTGGTATTTTTCTGGAACATATACCCAACCACGAACTGAGTTTTAAAGAAATCTACCGAAGATAATGAGAAATCGTCGTTAAAAAATATTAACCTTTGCGATTACATACCAGCTACTATTGGTCCGACGGTAATGGAAGTTTTGAGGGGACCATCTAGGAGCACTACCGCACTCTCTCTGAAAATGTAATCAAAATCGGACTAAAACTTGGTACAGTTTTGTGAGTGACAAGGATCATAACCTTTCTTATAGCTTACCTATCTGTAACCTATTTTCAAGTAGTCAAAATTCAAGGAAAACTAAAAAAATCTGAGGCGAGACCACAAGGCATGATTGCCTAAGGACCCCTAAACACGACTTCCATTTTTTGGAAGGAGATATTGGATTCTGCTGACTGTTTAAAATTAAAAACAGATTCTCCGAGGTTTTTCACGCACGAAAAGTTCGCCAAATTCGCCACTAAGAATCTGAAGGGAGTGTCGTTACCTGAAGGACAAACAATTTCCGCTTTACAAGCGTGCTTTTCCTGTTTTTACAAAGTGATAGTAACGTTTACATCATTTCTCATCGAGCGTTTAATGTTCTATTCAACAGGATATTGTTTTATCACATTAATTTTTTTTTTCACGTGAGGTAGGAGATTCTTACCTAAGAATAGGCAAAATATCTCAAGTTGCAATATTGACAAGCCCGCGTGCTTTTATTCCTTTTTCTGCTAACTAATGTCGTGTTGCCTTTTATCCTTCGTGAAACGCTACAGACTTTGGCTACAGGTCCCCCTGGCCATTCCTTTCCTCCCAAGGTTTGCTAGAGGCTAGAGAATCCTTGTTCCTCGTTGTCGTTCCTTCTAATTGGCTGTGGAATCAATTGGTGGTTCTACTGCTAATGAGTTGCCCGAGGGTCTTATTCCCATACTGATGGGGCGTGGGCTTTCTAAAGGCCATCGTGACTTAGTCACCTTCACAAATCTCGTCTTTCATTTCAGGTTTCTATTTATTGGCTTCGTAACCATCTCTCTGTTTTTAGTGTCATGGTAATGCAAAATATTATTGTGAAAGGAATATATTCGACATTCTCGAATATTAAGATTTTACAAACTTTGGCTCACTCATTATGGTGAAATACAACACTGTATTTCGAACCAGTTTTCCCCATTCAATTGAGCTGAAACGTTACACACATATTTGGTTCAAGTGGCCTTAAAATTTAGTACAAACAATTCCATATTATGTCCAAAATAAGAAATATCAGAATGGATATTTACATATTTACACTAAGTTACATCCCAGGAACAAGGTACTAGTTTGAGTTTGCTACCTTACTTCAACGAATTTCGTTGAATAAAAATATTGTGTGCGTTGTGTCATTTTGTTAAACATAAATAGTCACTAACACTTGAATCATTAGGTGATTGTGAAATGTTACCGCACCACCGTAGGTGTAATTTTATGAACGTGTATTATTGTTGTAAGTGTCGGAATTTTCTGAAGGGTTGTTTTTTTTTTTTTTTTTTTTTTAAATAAATTGATGAGTAACTGCGAAAGACATTCCTTTTCCAGATCTCTCTTCATAGTTTTTCCCTCCTCCTTTATAAGAAAATTTGGTTCTTCAGAGTAAAGGAGGATGAATGATGAATAAAAACATCATTTGAACTATGAATTATTGATTTATTCTAAAGTGATTATTATAGGTCTAGCACAGTGAAACGTCTTGACCCACAAACTTTAGGTTATCCTTCCAGCTGTAAATCCTTGATATTCGAACGTAAGGTCCTATATATACATATTTTACATATATATATATATATATATATGGAACTAAACGACCTTTATGCTCTTTCATATTTATTTCGATTTATTTTTTGATTGGTAATCTTAACGCCAATTTATTACAGTTAAACTGCCCTCCTATATTTAAATAATGCAGAAAGTGGGCCTCTTATTTCTTTTTCAGGGTGTGAGAAACGGGTGGCCGGTGTTTCCCTCCAACTGAACAAAGTGGTTTTCACTACGTCGTGGTCTTTGCAATCAAAATTTGTTCCACTCTTAGCTTCGAAAAAACCGGAATTCCTCTCCGGGCCATCCCCCGCAATCCCAGAAAAACCGGTGGTTCACTCCAGGTAATCCATCGATATCACATTCTATGGGGAAAAAGGGGGAATAGATTTTGAAATACTACGAAGGAAGTTTGAACTATTAATGAAGTTGGTGGTCAGCTTAATATAATCATTATATAGATCAATACCTTTAAGATATAAATAACGGTTACACAATCACTGGGAGTCGTTGACTAGGTATGTAACTATGTCAAATATCTCATTTAATAAATTATAAATAACACAATCAATGAACTTTCCGCCCCATCGTGATTTGTGCTGAGGTCTCTTGGATGCTAGAGTTTACGGGCAAATGCCGAGCGTTCCAGACGACTAACATCAATCAACTACTGATGTGAATCAGTCTTAAGTACTGCCTCTATTTTGAGGACGGTCAGTAATTCATGAACATTTATGATAATTCTGACTATAGTAATGACGGCTTCTCCATCAATAAGTGCATGTAAAGTTAAATTACCTCCAATATTTGCCTATATATATATATATATATATATATATATATATATATATATATATATATATATATATATATATATATATATATATATATATATATATATAATCACCTTTGGTGCCCTGTACTGCTGGAGATGGGAGTCGATACCTGAACCCCCGTGCCACTAGCAGTGACAAGAAAATTTACTTGGAGCGAAACGTCAATTCACTATGACATGAGCAAGAGTGAAACGTCACACCTTTGGGGGATGGCCGGGAGAGAAATCCCGATTTTTTCCTGACCTGGGAGTGGAACACCGGGGGGATCGGCGCGGCGCACCGTGTGGTGAAATGCGATCCTGGATGGGAACAATTATTTTTGAGCTATTATTCTAGGAAATTTAGTGCTGATTCCGAATATACCCCTTGCTCTCATTACTGAAACGGCTCCTTAATGCATTTTTCGTATGGAAAAACTACGATTTTCAACATATTTTTCAACTTTTCTCCAACAAATAGGATTCAGAACAATTTTCGTTCCATAAAAAAAGTTGTAGAGGATAAAAAATTGTGTGTCGATTGACGACTAGAAATTCTTTAATCAAATTGATTCATACGACAGTAATTGTATTTCAATTGTTGTAGTACTCGGAAACCACCCGGTTTATACATAGGAACAAGAGGAATATTCAGAATCAGAGCAAAATGTCCTAACAGTAGCATAAAATAATTTTTTGTTCGGCTACAATTGCATTTCGACTCGATATGAGTTGTTGCAATTCTTCCAACAGCAGCATCACGGGTCAGATGTTTCAAAAGTCTCCACTGCTAGAAGGTCAAGTTGTACGTAACGGTACCGGAATTCCCTATGAAGAATCAACATTACGCCTGATTGCGGCTTGCTAACGGCCCGTTTATTTTTTATATCTCTGATAGAACTCTATTAGAACGCATATTCAAGGAGCTCAAAACCTGGAATTACATGAGATTTTAGTAGTAGTAGTAGTAAGTTGTTTATTGTATTAAATCAATGATTATTACAAAGAGTTCAGGTCCACTTACACATCATCATTAATTACATGAAATTTTGGTAATTACAATTTAGAGCTGATTTAAACGACTTTTCTACATTTTTTTCAACATTTTTTTCAAAGTCAACATTTGGTTTTATAGGATGTTTTCTACTTACCTTGGAAGGAACTCTCCATCGTCAAAATGATTCTGGAGAACGAATGGGCACACATTATGAAGTTGTAACAGAGTTCCCTCCTGAGAGGTCCTTCAAGCTCCCGTCAGAGCACCAGAGTATGTAATTAAGTCCTTATAAAGTAAGAAAAGAGATTAGCGAGTATTTTGACGTTTCAAGTCTCATCACCCGTCTTGGTGTAAACAATGGAGCTGCCCTTTCCAAATCAGAGTTCCCTAACAAAACCTCCATGAAAACCACCTATCAGAATAGCATCTTGGCAACTTTCAAAAATCGGATTTTTTCCACCTAATGATGACATCTAGACTACCTTGGTCATCTAGGCGTTTGGCTCTGCAATCCCAGAAAAACCAGAGGTTCACTCCCATTGGTGTCTGGTCGCCGATGAATAACAATGACGGGAATCCATCGAAATCTCCCGTGTTCGTTATCTCCTTATGTATCGTGTTCGTTATCTCCTTATGTATCCATATCTCCCGTGATCTTTATCTCCTGTATTATATCGATCTCCTCCTGAAAAACTTCTTGTGCGAGAGCTCGTTGGAATAACATCGGAGCGACCTCCCGCGATAAAGGTTTATTACACTGATGTTTCGCTTCGCGTTTGGGAATGTTTATTTAGTGGCATGACCGACAAGGCCGACGCTGTTGGCGAGCAGACGCTCCAGGACATTGTTGATCAAACAAAGCAAGAGTTATTGCAACACCGCATAATAACAAGAGCCTTCCCGATCGCTGACCCCAACGTAAGTGATGCTTTCAATCATTTGTACTCTATTATAACTGCCTTATGCGATTACCTCAGTCAAGCTAACGATCATATTGTTAAATTAAATGGAAATCAAAAGGAAAAACTAAGGACATCGGAATTGACTCAACCCAACGTCCCTACATCCTACAGTACGGACGAAGATGAATTGTCGAGAGAAACTGACTGGATCCTAAAAAGGGCCCGCAAGAAGCGTAAGGCTCGGCGTTCTCCGGAGGTTGAATGGCCTACCAACACGCCTAAGACTGACAAGGACGTATCCAAGGTAGAAATGATTAAGCCTAAAAAGGACCCTCCTCCACCACCCATAAATGTTGTAGGGCTAAAGAGCTACGCAGCCCTCAAAGATATGTTACTGAATATCCCTAGAGAGCAATTCAAGGTCACTGCTCTCAATAATAACGTTTGGAAAATAAACGTAGATTCAAGATCTAATTGGAAACTGATCACAGACAAACTACGTTCAGATAAAAAACAGTGGTACACATATCAAGATAAAGCAGACAGACCTATTAAGGTCATGGCTAGAGGTTTACATGAAACATGTGAGAAGACTGACATTATTGGAGACCTTAAGGAGCAAGGTCTTGCTATCCTGGATGTTACCAACATTCTCAAGAAAGAGAAAAGGAAAAATGATAGTGGTGAAATTGTAACCATCCATAAACCTCTTCCTCTCTTTATGTTAACCTTCGACAAAAATGAGGATGTAAACAAAATCTATAGTATTAAGGCCATTCTCAACATAATTGTGAAGATTGAGCCGGTGAAAAAAAAAAACTTCTAAACTCATTCCCCAATGTAAGAATTGCCAGTCATACATGCATACCCAATCCTACTGCGGGAAGGAATCTGCTTGTGTGAAATGTGCTGGAAAGCATAAAACTTCTGAATGTACCCTGAACAAAGCGGATTCCCCCAAATGTGTCAACTGCAAAGGGAATCATCCAGCAAATTATCGAGGATGCGAGGTAGCTAAGGAGCTACAAAGAATGAGAAACAAAATTACTAAACCCCAACTGAAAGAACAGACCAAGCGCGATGCTTCAGTTGAGAGGAATTTTAATAGGCGGAAATCGCTTACTACAACCATGACAGGAGCAACTACTTCAAAGGTTTCATATGCTACCGTTGCTAAAAAAGAGGTTAATGTGTCGAACACAGAAAAAATGCTGGCACAGATACTGGAAAGACTGGATGAACAAAAACATACCAATAAACAGTTATTTGAAAGAATAACTAAGCTAGAAAAAGGACTTACTAGCTATGGACTAATTTAATGGGACCGACTTTAAGAATAGCAACATGGAATGCGAACGGATTGCTAAATCACATTAAGGAAGTCGAATTATTTCTCCTTTCCAACAAGATAGACATCTTACTTATTTCTGAAACCCATTTCACTCGGACGTCATACATCAAAATAAGAGGATTCACGTGTTATCATACGTTACACCCAAGTAATAAAGCTAGAGGAGGTTCGGCAATTCTCATTAAAGCTAACATCGCTCACCATGAAGAACCAAAAATCGAAGAGGAAAAAATGCAGGTAACTTCGGTCAAGGTACAACTCAATAATAAAAGCTTTAGTATAGCCGCAATATACTGTCCCCCCAGGTTTAACTTAAAGAAAGATGATTATACGGTCCTTCTTAAATCGCTTGGTAACAACTTTATGATAGGAGGTGACTACAATGCCAAAAATACCTTCTGGGGTTCGCGATTAACCACGGCTAAAGGTAAAGAGTTGTATGAAGCAGCAGCTTCTTTCAAGTGCGACTTCCTCTCAACTGGAAGGCCTACATACTGGCCCACGGATGCTAACAAAACCCCAGACCTAATAGACTTTTTATAAGCAAAGGTATCTCAAGTGGTTACATAAATCTAGAGGACAGCGATGACCTACCCTCTGACCACTCGCCTGTCATAATAACAATCAGTGAAAAAGTAATCATTAGTGAAAATTCTCCGAGTTTATTCAATAGAAATACTTGCTGGTCCTGTTTCCGGCAGCAATTGGAAACATCGATCGACCTTAAAGTTCCTCTGAAAACCCCTAAACAACTGGAAGACGAACTCGACTTATTCATCAATAACATACAACAAGCAGCCTGGTTATGTACCCCAATAAACCAAAACAGTAACTATGACACTAATTCGAAATCATATCCGTTAGAAGTAAGGGATCTCCTGTGCGCCAAACGTAAAGCCAGAAGGAAATAGAAGAATAACAGAACCCCTGAAAACAAAACTATACTCAATAGACTCGGTAACAAACTTAAATATCTTATTAGATCAATAGATAACCAATCAGTTGAACATTTTTTGAGTAACCTAACTGCAGAGAAAGACACCGAATACTCCCTCTACAAGGTAACCAAAAATATAAATAGACCTAAAGTTCATTCTCCTCCAATCAAAAAGGATGACGGGACATGGGCCAGAAGTAACCGAGAGAAAGCTCAACTTTTTGCAGATCATCTCTATGAAACTTTTCAACCTCTTCCAGTACAGTCACCTGAAGAAAACGCAACACTGATAGAAAAAACGGATGAGCTTGATATTCGGCCCGTTACGTTAAAAGAACTCAAAGACGAAATTAAATGCAACATTAACCCTAAAAAGACCCCTGGCTATGACTTGATAACCGGTCGAATTGTGAAAGAGCTCCCTGAAAAGGCTATAACAAAACTACTTCATATCATCAACGCCACATTCAGGTTACGACATGTACCTTCCCAGTGGAAAGTAGCGGAAGTCATAATGATCTCCAAACCAGGAAAATCACCAAATGAGAAGATGGGGTACCGACCCATATCCCTCCTCCCTGTCTTATCAAAACTGTTCGAAAAATTGTTGCTCAAACGGCTTAAACCAATTATTGAAGACAGAAAATTGATACCAGACCACCAATTCGGTTTCAGGCAACGCCACTCTACGCTAGATCAAGTTCATAGAATCACTAACATAATAGAAAAGGCTCTGGAAGGTAAAAAAATATGTGCCAGTATCTTTCTGGACGTGGCCCAGGCATTTGACAAGGTCTGGCACAAGGGACTTGAGTATAAACTGCACAGGGATCTCCCAAAACAGTTTTACTTACTCCTAAAATCCTACCTAGCGAACAGACACTTCAGGGTAAAGCAGGGTGACCAGTACTCTGCCTTGAAGCCTATAAAAGCAGGGGTACCGCAAGGCAGTGTCCTAGGCCCAGTACTTTACCTGCTGTACACACGAGATCTTCCACAACAGGAAAATACAACTGTAGCTACTTTTGCAGATGATACTGCCATCCTCTCTGTTGGAGATGACGCTGAAACTGCAACTCGCAATCTACAGACGTCCACTAACAAGGTTGTCAATTGGACCAAGATGTGGAGAATGAAACTAAATGAATCAAAGTCAGTGCATATCAACTTTACTAATAGAAAAATCATAGCCCCAGAAGTTGAGATCAATTCCAATAAAATTCCATACTCTGACAATGTAAAATACTTAGGGATGCACCTTGACTCCAAACTTAACTGGAAATATCACATTGAAAAAAAGAAACAGGAACTAAAAATCAAGTTCAGAAAGATAAACTGGTTGATGGGAAGGAACTCCCATCTCTCACTACACAATAAATTACTCATATATAAACAGATACTGCGCCCTATCTGGACCTATGGGATTCAGCTTTGGGGTTGTGCGAAAAAATCAAATATTAAAACAATCCAAACCCGACAAAATATAATACTGAGAAGTATAGTTCAGGCCCCCTGGTTCATGCGGAATGATGATATTCATCGAGACTTGAGGGTAGAAACGGTCACCGAAATTATCGCCAAATATGCAAGGAAGCACGAACATCGCCTCCACAAACACGAGAACCTGGAGATGCTCAACGTTTTAAACAACGAAGGAGAACTTCGGCGACTCAAGAGAAATAAACCTCCGGACCTAATTGTGCTGTGCAAGTAGTGCAAGTGTAATCCAGTGTTTTTTAACTGTACTTGATACAAGTATGGGCCAGGTTTTGCTGTAAACCTCCCCCCTTAGTGAGCATAACATGAAATGAAATATTGCTAGATGAAATGTACTATGTTTCAGTTGCAATAAATAAATCACGAAAAAAAAAAAAAAAAAAAAAAAAAAAAAAAAAAATGATTCTGGAGAACGAATGGGCACACATTATGAAGTTGTAACAGAGTTCCCTCCTGAGAGGTCCATCAAGCTCCCGTCAGAGCACCAGAGTATGTAATTAAGTCCTTATAAAGTAAGAAAAGAGATTAGCGAGTATTTTGACGTTTCAAGTCTCATCACCCGTCTTGGTGTAAACAATGGAGCTGCCCTTTCCAAATCAGAGTTCCCTAACAAAACTCCATGAAAACCACCTATCAGAATAGCATCTTGGCAACTTTCAAAAATCGGATTTTTTCCACCTAATGATGACATCTAGACTACCTTGGTCATCTAGGCGTTTGGCTCTGCAATCCCAGAAAAACCAGAGGTTCACTCCCATTGGTGTCTGGTCGCCGATGAATAACAATGACGGGAATCCATCGAAATCTCCCGTGTTCGTTATCTCCTTATGTATCCATATCTCCCGTGATCTTTATCTCCTGTATTATATCGATCTCCTCCTGAAAAACTGATCGCTATCTCCCCGACGTATCGATCCAAATACATAACAAGGGAAAAAAGTTAGTACAGATTTTGAAATACATCGAAGGAAGTTGAACTATACTGATGAAGCGGGTAACCAGCTTAATATCAATCAATGCATTTATAATATAAACCACAGTCACACAATCACAGTGAGTCGTCAATTAGATATAGCACGATGTAGACTTACAATCTTGATGGGGAACCAAACTTCATGCAATACAGGTGTATAAGCCGTTTTCTCTCATCCCTTCGCATCCTGAGCGAGATCTTTGAGTCAGCGCAATTTTACACACAGGTCTCCCATAATTTTTTGCGTTATTGGAAGGCTTTCATGTAAGTTATAAATGCGTTGCAACCCTCGCAGGCCCGAAGGCTTCACCAATGGTTGCTAAAATTGACTAGTTCACTTGTGGTTAAGTTCTTCTGAAACTAAATTGATCCATCAGCTGAAAGCCTCACTCCGAAGAAACCTGTCGAGTATGATGTCTCATTCCAAAACCACTGTGCAGCGGCTCTTCAAAGCTACAACAAAAGTAGTTTTGCATTATCTAGAGTAGGTAGTTGGCTTTCAGGATTATACCTTAGGGCTGTGGAGGGTGAGAGTAACCAGCTTCTCGTATTTTGTAGATTTTTATTCAGCTAAGCGCTTCCGCCACATAAGGCCTCGTCAGAGCTGTAAAATGTCAGTTCACCCTAAGTACAGGGCCCGAGTTAAAGATAAGGAACCATTATTAGATACTAGATACAATGTCTATAATGTTCCCTGCAAAAACTGCGACCTAGTATACATTGGCGAAAGCCTCCAGAATTTAAGAAAACGAATCGATCGACATAAATATAATTTTAAGTACAGCGTTAAAGAGACTGCGCTAGACGAGCACCTTTTCACATCGAAGCATATAGCTGACTATGATGCCATAACTGGTAAAGGTAGAGAAATAAATACAGTGAAGAGAAGGATCTTAAAAAATATACATATACTAAAACAACCTAATACTATGACTAAAAAATGTGAAATAAATAACATAGGTAAACAGTTCATTCCCTTCTTCAACCGCACAACCAGTACGTAGCTTACAACAATTAATATAAATCAATACCTAAACCAATAATAATTAATGTAAAATACATAATGTAAAAAATAATAATGTAATAAACGTCACATATTATATATATAGTAACCTTTAACAACTATACTGTAATAGGGAGACCCAACAACCTCTACACAAAAATATAACAGTAAACGCATAGAGAAGCAGAGCATTCATATGACAACTTGACTCCTGCCAGGCAGTAATGATGCACAACAACCCAACTTTATCATCTTCCATCATTGAAAGTATGATAAGTGCTCCTAGCAGTAATTTGAATATTTCGCTAGTTTTAACAAGAAAATTAGCCCCCCTTTTACATATATAACCGAATAATAGAATATATAATACATCAAATCATTAATACTAAAACTATAAATTGTAACTTCTCACCAGGTACACCACCTGCTACTATGATAAGAGGATGGGTCCCCCTAACAAATAATCACTATAATATGACTTATATGTAGGTAGGTAATTATAAATATTATGTGGTACTTTTCCGTTATACCCCCCCCCCCCCCCCCCCCCAGTCAATTTGTCTTCAACACGCCCGGCCCGATGTTTCTTGGCATTCCTTCTTACTACCTACTTAGATTACATATTTACGTAGAATTGGTGACAATTTCAAGCTGCTGGATGAAATTATATTATTTAAAAAAAAAAAAAAAAAAAAAAAAAAAAAACCGTGTTTTTCGATGTTGCGGATGTCGGTGAGGATTTGTTGAAACAAATTGGAGTGGTTGTGGTTTGATTGCCTCCACATGAATTCGCACAAGTAGAATGCACATGAATTCGCACAAATAGATCAGAATGCTGTGTACAGTTTGGTGGTCTGGATGCTCGCTAGCTCGCATCTCAAAATTACATAACATCAAGTAGTCAATCCCTTAGTAAAAATACAGATTAGTTGGTCATGTAGGTCAGAATGATGTGTATACTTGGGCGGTCTGGATGCTCGCAAGCTCGTATCTCAAAAATACATAACATAATCTAAGTAAGAAGGAATGCCTAGAAACATCGGGCCGGGCGTGTTGAAGACAAATTGACTGGGGGGGGGGGGGGGGGGTATAACGGAAAAGTACCTATTATGTTTGAATATATAAATATACTAGCAAGAAAATACCTATAGAAGGAATGTACTATATACTTATATCAACATTACAATACTTGCGATCCACTACCTAGAAACTGTAACAATAATATTCTCAAACCGTAAATCTACACTACAAAATTAAATTAAATAGCTTAATACAATAATACAACAATAATATAAGAATACAAACCTGTACTTAGGGTGAACTGACATCTTACAGCTCTGACGAGGCCTTATATGGCGAAACTGCTTAGCTGAATAAAAATCTACAAAATACGAGAAGCTGGTTACTCTCACCCTCCACAAACCTAAGGTTTCCATTATGCTGATAAAATTTCATCTCGGGGTACCATGATACTTACCAATCCCCTATATCCATCCTTTCTAATATCTAAGTATCAAACAGAAATAGAAATTGGCACCTAATATACAAAGTTGTTTTTACTTAAGTCCAAATCCACTATTTTATTCTTATGATTAATTATTACGGAAAATTAATCACCCTCGCCCTTAGGTTATAACGAACTTATAACGAATTTATAGTATCAAACTTGCGATAACACCAACCTACTGATTATCAAGTGAATATCCGTTCGTTGGTGGATCGTTACCTACATCACTTCTTCTTCACCTATCCATCGTTCTGTTTACAGTGTTCCAGTAAACATACTCTAGCATTAGCATTCTAATATCAATAAACCACCTGGGTAACTTTACGTAACTATAAGCACTACTATAAATGAGAATGAGTACTATTTTCCAAATTCATTTTTTTATCTGGAGGTAAGGCACTATGCGTGCATGAAGTTATCATGAATAACCGTGGCTGGATCATCTTGCACACTAGCTTCTCCTATCCATTTATTTTAGAATGCAGATGAGAAGAGCTGTAAAAAGCTACTAGGAAAAGCTGTTAGATCAATCAACTAAAATTATTAGTATGATGACAGATGCTGCAAACCTTTCTTCTACCCTTTCCCCCAAATGGGAAATTCACAACGAATAATAAAGCATAACTATACTTATTAATTGTTATTTATTCAATGTTATATATTCATATTTAATTTATTAGGAGGCCTGTCGCTGGACAGTATCCTCCGTACATGTTCCACTACTGTAATTGAGTAGAAAATGCCATTATATTAGCAAAACGCAAAGTGTATTTATAACACAAGGAGTTGACAATAAATTAAAAAAAAAAAAAAAAAAAAAAAAAAAAAAAAAACAATGAAACGTTTGAAAATCCAACGTTTGACAAACAATGAAACGTTTGAAAAAGAGAAATTAAATGGAAACTGCAACCCATTATTTACGGATGGCAGTGAACGATATTACCAGTTAGAATAATACGAAGAAAATGAAATTAAATTTTAATAATCATTGCAAGTGAATTTCAATGTTATATCACCGCTTTCAAATAATGAAAATATGAACCGATATATCAGTCAATGTGAATGGAAATGTGGATCTATTCCAATCTTTACTATAGAAAACATGTAGAGAGGAATAGATGATGAATTCACCATGAATTGATTAAGAATTCCAAAAGTATGCTCAGTTCATAACATTAAAAATTTTCATGTATGACTAGGTTCTAAAACCTATATTAACTATGCGGTATGATATGCCTCCCCTAGGTCAAAACACAAAGAATCAAGGCCCATGACGACATTCAGTGCGATTTGAGGATGGAACGATCTACATTAATTTTTAAAAAGTAGAGTACGACTTATCAGAGAATAGCTCTACTAAAATAACTTATGAAATAAGGAGGCAAACACAACTAGAGGGATTATAGTTTAATAAATTCTAACCATGAACAGTATTCAATAACATATGGGAAGAAATTGGAGTAGTATTAATAATAATGTTGGTGATGACTGATGAGTGTAATACTGTTAATATTAGTACAAATGGGTTAACAACTACACTTTATCCCCTACTTTAATCAATTTTTTTACCCCCTGGATATGCTGTATCTAAAGACCTGACGTTTACAGAGTGTCTGCTTTGTGAGTATAGAACCGCAGTACAGGAATTTCAATTTTTGTGTGTCAAATAGTAAGGCCGCAATTTATTTACGTACATCAATACGTAAGGATACCGAACACTTTCTCAGTGTACTTCGAGAAATAAGAATTCCTGCTAATGTTATTCTGGCCACCATTGACGTAAATTCGCTCTACACAGAGATCCCACATAATGAGGGATTACATGCAATAACGAATTTCTCCAAGAGCGTCCAGAACCACAAACACTATCCACAGACTTTGTGGTGAAGTTAGCAGAGTATGTCTTAACCATGAATGTATTCAAATTCGGCGATCAAATATACCTACAAAAGAGAGGAACTGCCATGGGGACTCGGATGGCACCGGCTTATGCTAATCTATTCGTGGCCAGCTTGGAAAATAATTTTTTGTCAAACAGGGAGAAGACTCCGCTCTTATGGAAGCGTTTCATAGACGATATTTTTCTGATATGGACGCATGGTGAAAAGGAGTTGCGATTGTTTTTAGGAGAACTCAACTCCCAATATTCAGTGACATTTACATGGTCTTTCTCTGCATTTCACTCAACCTTTCTTGACGTGGACATCACGCTCGAGAACGGGGTGATCACAACAGCAGTGCATGTAAAAGCGACTAACAAGCAACTATACCTGCACTATGGTAGTTGCCACCCCCCTCACACGAAGCGTGCGATCCCGAGATCTCTGTCCATTAGAGGACATCGAATATGTAGCAACCGGGAAAAGCTGGAAGGGTATATTTCTGCAGTGCGAGATAAGCTGATGGAGAGGGGTTACCCAAGAAAATTTGTCACTGACAGAATAGTCCCAGCAAGTGTTACCTACCAGCAGAGACCAAAAGTACTCACAAACCAGGTTCCGTTGGTTACAACATTTTTCTTTGGGGCTCAAAAGCTGAATGGTATCCTCCGCGAGTTACAGAAAATCTTGACATCTAGCTCACTAACCCGTGACGTCTTTGCTGAGAAACCTCTTGTGACCTTCAGACAAGGAAAAAATATTGGGGAGATCTTGTCTCATCGCCATCCACGATCGCAGCCCTTAGAGCCACTGCAACAAGTCTTACATCCATGTCAACGAGCAAGATGTAAGCTGTGCAATTTGGTTATTGAAGGGTCAGACTTCTCCTCTGCCAATACCAATTACACATACAAGGGTCGAGGTGTGGCAGAGTGCCAGTCCAAAATGTGTGTATACCAGCTTGTTTGCAGAAAGTGCACAGAGTCAACTGCGTTCTATGTTGGTAAAGCAACGCCCCTTAATTTAAGAATGAACAATCATAGGGCGTCTGTAAACCAATCTTGGCCCAGTGAAGGTTCACGCATCATCTCATGACGCAACATTTGACCAGTGTTTTGGCGTGAAAGTCTTGAAGAAGCTACCTGCTACTGCCAATGACAGAATGCTGCAGCAATCAGAGAGAGCGCATAGATGGGTACTCGGAGCAAATCGACCTCCTGGCCTCAACTTAAATGATTAATTGAAAATGTATCAAAATAGTTATTATCATCTCGGCCATGGATAAAATTGTCCCCCCGAAGAATGCAAGTTAAATCATTTCTTTCTGTACCTTATCTGTGATCAAGAATACTATTCGAAATATCAGATTTAATTACTTTCGTTCTTTTATTTGTGAAATTTCTCTTCTAAATCAATATATATATATGAGCACGACATTAAAAAGAAATAAAGAAAAGAAAATAAAAAGACGGAGAGACGCCCAAAGCCTACCCGACACCAGCTTCTATGAAGTTGAGGAATGAGGAGGTGGGAAACAGAAATGAAATAAAGTGCCCTATGGAATTACCAATAGTTAAGCCAAGAGCTCTGAAGGGTGGGGGTGGTGATACCACGAAGCACTCCTGCCGAGATACCCAACTTGGGTAACTCCGTGGAACTTTTGCCACAACACAAATCGTGTGTATCAAATTAACTTCTACCCACTTGTAACACTTCGTAAAAGTGATATTATAAATATCAGTTAAGGACATTTTACTTGTTATTACACGACGCGATTGGTAGAATGACATTCAAACTCGGTTGGCTGTAAGGCTTGTTCAGCTTCCCATCGCTCTCCGTAATAACTTTGTAGTGTTTCTCATTCCAAACAATAACTGCTTGGGCGCGCCACTGGAGGCACTTCCTTCAATTATTATGTTTGCTTCTCGAGAAGTTGGTTCATCCCAGCCACCCCTTCCATCCTTTAATAAATTGTTGATCTTCCTGAGGGAAGCGTTGAGATCAAATTGCAATGAAGTACAACAGAGAGAGAGGGGGGTGGAGAGAGAAGAAATTTAGAAACAAGCGAATCCACGGCAAGGCTTTCATTTCCCCTCAAACCCTTTGAAATAGTTTTGGGACTTCTTCCGGTTCTAATACCTTAAGATACTGATGAAACCCTCTTTTATCAGTCCACGAAAAATAGGCGACCTAAGGAAATTTTGAATGAAGAGCAGAATCCTGATGAAGGGTTTTCTCAACCAATTTTGAACGTGTTTGACCCTTTTATTGAAAATGGTACTTACAAACTCGTTGGCAAACGGAAAATTTTAACATGAAAAACTATTGGGACGATATTTCTGTTCAGCATTTGGCTAAGATTTTGTTTCCGAGTCTACCGAGGGTTTCACTTCCGGATGAAGAAAAAAATGTCTGTCGATTTGGATGTGACGAATAGCTTCCTCATATCCGTACCATGAACCTATAGATAATTGAATGGTTAGATAGTTGAGTGGTTAGTAAAACTTTCTGTTATACCTGGCCTCTGCGTTGACTTGACCGTTGTCCGAAATGTACTACTGCAACATTCTTGTGTACAATTCGATTATGGGGCCCGAAATCAACGTTGCGAGTGTGTGTGGTCGTTGCTGATGTTGAGCCAGCACAGCTTTTTTCAAATCTCTTTAAAGAATGTCGCCCCATTGCAGTAAAATCCAGGGGCCATTCTGAGAAGGATGCTCAGTTTATTGAAGCTGAGATTCAAACGTTAATCAGTGATGGTATTATTAAGGATAGCATTTCTCCTTGGCGGAAGGAATCAGGACGAGCACGACATCAATCTGAGACGATTCAGAGAAGCAGCTTCCAAATTCAATGTAACAATAAACAAAGAGAAAAGCCCCTTCTCTAAAACATCTATATACATTATCGGACATGCCAAACATCACTGATACCAATCATATAGGTAATACGCCCAGACTCCAATCGACTTAAGCATTTGCTTGAATATCCGCCACTAACTGATCAGACATCCCTCAAGAGAGCACTTGGAATGTTTTCACACTATTCTAAATTTATTCCTAAATTCTCTGAACGGATCAGGCCTCTTATTAACAACAAATTTCCACTCTCAGCTGAGGCACTGAAGACCTTCAAAAACATCAAAAAAGCATTGGGGGACTTCTCACTCTCACATATTGACATTGTTAACAATATCCCATTCCGCGTGGAAACCATAGCGGCACACCTCACACAATCTTCTCAAGGCCCCTTTCTGATTCTGAAAAACGTCACTCCTCATTTGAAAAGAAGGCGTATGACATTGTAGAGACTTTCGATACTGGAGGCAATTTTCATTGGGACGACATTACACTGTTGTCGCCGACCAACGCTCCGTATCTTTCATGTTCAACTTGCAATATTCAGGGAAAATCAAGAACGAGAAGATTGTTCGCTGGCGAATGTAATTATCCAGTTATTTCTACGGTCCCAATCATGTTCCTCGCTCCCGAATCACTGCTAGCTATCACGCATGCGCAAATGTAACATCTATTAAGCATCATTGTCCCATTTCCTAATTTTGCTGAAATTTTGAGGATAGTAAAGAGAAGGCATAGTGATTAAAAAAATCATGGGTACGCAGTATGGATTTTTTAAATTTGTTATATATATATATATATATATATATATATATATATATATATATATGTGTGTGTGTGTGTGTGTGTGTGTGTGTGTGTGTGTGTGTGTGTGTGTGTGTGTGTGTGTGTGTGTGTGTGTGTGTGTGTGTGTGTGTGTGTGTGTGTGTGTGTGTGTGTCAACAATACCATCACTGATTAACGTTTGAATCTCAGCTTCAATAAACTGAGCATCCTTCTCAGAATGGTCCCTGGATTTTACTACTATGGGGCGACATTCGTTGGTGAGATTTGAAAAAAGGTGTGCTGGCTCAACATCAGCAACGACCACACACACTAGCAACGTTGATTTCGGGCCCCATAATCGAATTCTACACAACAATGTTGGAGTAGTACATTTTGGACAACGGTCAAGTCAACGCAGACGCCAGGTATAACAGAAGGTTTTACTTCGGGGCGAGAGTGTCCAAGTATCAGGGCATCGGCCTTACATTGTGGCTTTTTGATGCGAGACCTACTTTGGTAAAAGTTCTATGAATAGGTAATCCAAAATCCTTGGCTCTCTCCTCGATTATTAGGCTGATATCACAACCAGATCATCCTCCTAGAACAGCAGTTTGGACTTTGGATATTCCCGACGGACAAATAACAGGAGCTGTTATTGTGGAGGTATTATCATTATTCTTAATCGCTTTAGCTACGTTCCGGGAGCGGCAAACACTCATCCAGTGTCCAACTTAGTCTCAGTTATGGCATTTGTCTCTTAGTGTTGGGCATCCCAATCGGAGATGCTTTGACTAGCCACAAAAATAGCAGGATCTACTCTTTAACGCTAGTACTTTTGCTAACTCATCTGCTAATTTCATAGGGGTACAAACGAGATATAGAGCCTAGGCCGGAGTTGAGATAGCGCTTACATTTTGCGCATGTACACCAGCAAGCTCTAGAGCCCGTGCTTCTGAGTGAGCTTCATCTAATGTGAGATCGGTTCTGTGATCCGCGAATAAATGGGTTTTATGCACTCGTCCTGGTACGTTTCAGCTGTTACAGCTCTATTTTGGCAATCAGCGCTCATCAATTTTAGGGATTCCAAGTACTTATCAACGGATTTATTGGGTTGCTGCCCCCGAATTGAAAGTAAGTGCCTCACCTCTACCTCATTTGGTGTTTTTACAAACATTTCTTGAAGGATCGTTATTGCATCAATATAAGTTTGTGAATGACTCACTGATTGAGGATATCAGATGAGACGTAGTTTATAAGAATCCGAAGCTTTTCCTCTTCGTTGGCTTTAAAAGAACTCAAAGAATTCCGATATCGCTGGTACCAGTGGCGCCAGAGGAAAGAGGCAGATGGATTGTCTGGATTCCGGTCTAACACGGGAGGCAGGAGTACACGTTCTATTTAGCTCAATTTTGTTTCGTATTTTTCGATTAATCAATTGTGATGTAGAAGAATGTATGTAGATCTGTAGGCTTTATTCATCGAAAAACAAACATCTAATAAAATTACGAATTATTCAAAACAGTTCGATAGAAACGAACACAACAACGTTACATGTTAAGGTCAACATAATTGTAATTGTAATATCACAAGATCAGTACTAGGTAAATCTAGGTCTGATCTGACTGCAATTTGTTGTTTTAAGCGTTTGACAGTCAGCTATAAAATGTTATATTTAGGAAGACTGCTGTTGGAGCGTTTTCCATCCCTCGTAAGATTACTAAATGGTGAAAACTACAAGCATTTGAAAGCTGCGAACGATTATTCTCTGTACTCCAGAAGATGACAGAATCGAATAGTTCATTAATGCTAATTAAGGAGGTTAGGAAATCATAGTAGTTGATGTGTTTTCATGCTAGATGGACAAGACTTTCATAATGATACTGATAGCAGTACCATTGCTACATCTAAATAGGAGCTCATGACCTGAATGCCTGAGAGAAAACTTCGGTCTGAGTAACACTAAGCATAGAGGTGAATTGATAACGAACCAAACATAACCTAACCTAACCTAATTGATCTATGTGGTTTGTATAAACATCAGATCTGAAAAATCTGCATTAGATTTTGAAGTAGTGCATCATTGAATCACGTAGGCGCCACCAATGCTGTGGCTGCTTCTTAGGGGAAATTGAGAACTTCTGCGAATATCAACTCCAATAATATTTGACGACATGATGAGGAAAGTTAATGCCTTGATATAATAAAACCCTAAGAACGAATTAAACCTTTTGGCTAGATATCTACATACCGTAGCCTTCTAATCTAAAATCCGGGTATATACCGTACGTAGCCCTATTGGCTCCTAATCAGACCGCGCAGGCACCGTAGAGTATAATAATTGAATCAAATGTCTTAAGAAAAGAGAACTGAAGATGTAAATAGAATTTATAGCACTGATGGAAAATAAGCTTTAGGCAAATTGAGATGTTTAGGTTGGTAATTCAGAAGCCTGTAGATAGTTCCAATAGAATGCAACGCTTCCGCACTCTACAGGGTGCCCCCAAAAACAGGAACTGATGCTGTATTCCTGTATCAGGAACTGATTTATGCATGATGTCTTCCTCAAAGGTATAAAACCCGAACGCTGAAATTCAATTTTCGGTTTATAATTTTCAATAGGTAACAACCCATTGTAATCTACAGTGAGACGAAAATGATAACTACCCCCCCCCCCCTCTCCCCCTCCACCCACCATAAAATATGTTGGTTTACTTTTCAAGATATGTAGATTCCGAAAATCGAATTAAAAAAAATCAGTGAATCCACTATACGCCCCCGAAACTTATATCCAAAACTACTGGGCCGAAATTTACGGAATTCAAGCAAAATTCGTACGTTGGCTGGGAATGTGGCGTTAATCTCGTCATTGTTTGAAACGTAAAAAAAAGTCAATGTCTCAAAACACTAGGATAGAGGGGTGATGTTTTAAATATATTTTTATATTTTAATAGATTGTACAGGGTGTCTCCAAAACCCCCCCCCCCCTCCTCCTCCAGCTAAAATCGTTAATAAAGGGTCAACAAAATATATATATTTTTTTCAATCATAATGTTTTTTTCTAAGGATTTCAAAAATGACAAACGTGCGTAATTGACATCAACTTCGTTATTATAAATAGGAGCCCCCATTTTTTATTGCAGACTTGAATTCTACGTGAAATTCCATGAAGAAATGACCCATCACTCGATTTTTTAGGTGCTTTCAAAAGTGCGCAATTCGCTCTAAAAGTGCGATAACTGAGTTTTTCAAGATACTCAATGGACACATGTATACATGATTTTGGAGTATTTTTTCGTGCTGAATATCGAAATGACGTCCATTCATTGATATTTGCACCACCAACTTGGGAAAACACCGAAAGGCCTACATTTTAGTACGCTTCATGCGTTGTGGAAATAGATAGAAAAGTGCGAGTCTGGTCAATTTTTCGGTGTTTAAAAAAATTTTTTTTTACCCATTATTAACGGGGAACGTTTTTGTGGACACCCTGTATAGGAGCACCTTGCGCCTATTTTGTATTTCCCATCCAAAACACAGAACGCGCTGCCGGCGCCACAACAACTCTTTGTTCTGTGTTTTTTATTTATTTATGCATTTATTAATTTAATAATAATATTTCTATAGACATTAACTCAAAATGATGTTTTATAACAAACTTGATACCATTATTTTCTATGATATAAATATGAGGTTTCACTTAATAAAATTTAGTGAAATAATCATCACGGCAACATAAAAAGTATCAATGGCGGATGGCGATTCAGTTGTGACTTTTTAACCGTCTGTATTCATTCAACTTCTTCCAAAACTTAAGTTGCGCCATAGAGTCACAGAAGAAGAAAGTGTGCTGTTCGCTTCTGCCAACTTCAAGGATGTGCAAAGAACTTTCTTCAGCTTGTCAGTAATAGTTTCAAAACGATGTAACATAATGTCATACGATTATTTACAAAAATTACAATACAATCATGCTGCATGACTGGAACTTTGTTCCCTGAGCTCGGTTTCGTTTGTAATTAGCGTACAAACTTGGATGTCGGCTTGGAAGCACCAAATATGTGAAGCGCAGTAATTAGAGGTCCCACTGAAGTTTTTCAAAAAAATTTTTTTTTTTTTATTTTATGGAAGAGTTTGTTTAAATTATTTTTTTTAAATTTTATTTGATTTATTTATTCATTTTTTTAACCTCATTAATGTAAGATTAAGTAGAGAGTACCTCGTTATACCTATATTTTTACGGGAATTTTATTGTGCATAAGATATGACGCCAACCACGCAATTGTAATTCCAAGATGAGTACCAGTTCATGAGTCTTAGGCAACAATTAAAATATTGAATGAAAAATTGAAAATGCTACATGTTATAATTTATTTCTATATCACTGCTTCAGTCATATTTAACCTTCAGCTAATTTACCCTGTAACTCAAACAGTTCTGAACTGACATCACAAAAATGTTGAAAAAACTATAACAAGGCTCTTCCTGACGCTTCATACGGACATTATGTAGATATGCAAATAAGAAAGTAAAATTAATTGTGATGAGAAGGTAAAACAACTGTTATTTTTCTTGTTTCTTGGTTCAATTGGTGGATTAGTACAGTACCTACTTAAATAAATTTTCGACAACTGCCATATATTGCACTGTTCTCCAGAACTCTGCCAGCCTCTACAAACAAGAAGCTGGTGCAGAGAAGGTGCATTATTTATAAATGTTGCCAAAATTTTGCTCTTGGGAATTGAAAACTGGGATTCATTTCACCATCCAATGCCGACGCACTCGATTCACCGAGCATCCACGTGGAGGTGGGAGATACGCTATGGTTCCTGTTCGTTACTGGTTGCATCACAACTGATATTTTGACGCTCTTCTCATTGTTAACACGATAATGCTGTACTTTGTTAAAATAGCGAGGGCAAAGCGTTATCTAGCTCAGGACTCCCCACAATTTGCTGCTTCTCCGACACCGTGCAGTGACTATTGGTGACTACTGTGAATGAAGAGAGAGGGGAAATTAATCGCGAGGCTTTTAAAGCGGAGGAATGAGGTGCAGATTGTTGACCCGTAAAAGGCGAGTTGTGCCACTTTGGACAAGCCTATAACAGTGCAGTTGAGACGAATGGGGGATGTCAGAGGAACGATAACTACATCTAACGATGCCTTGGCCGAGGGGTCTATCACCCTCTAAACAAACGTGAGTTCACAGTGAATACGCCTTTTGTTCTCCCCAATGTAAGTGACAAAGTATATTATCTTCGACGTCTCATTCGAACAGCAGCCAACCCTGAAGGAAGCAGCACTTGAGATATTCAAAAATAGCAGTACTATTGTGTCTGTAACGGGCTCTTTGAAATTCGAAGCCACTGAACACTGAAGAAGGTTTCAATGGTAGAAGTGTCTGCTAATTATCATTCTAATAATATGCAAATCCATTTTTATTTTTTTTATTCCTGCTTGATTTTTTTATCTGAATGGACGCAAATCCATTTTTATTCATTTTATTCCTGCTTGAAATTTGCTTGATTGAATGAGATAACATATTTTTACTCAAAACTGAACATTCGGACCCCACAGGATCTAATTTAATTTGCGAACTCTGTGTATGCCTGTCTACCCGTTAGCTTGTCTTTTTCTATTTTGAAGTTGGGTTCCTCTGGAAATGAGCAAAGCATGGTCAAAGCTAAATAGTAGGCAATTCAGCTTAAGCTAAATAGAAAAACCAGACTACTATATCAATATTGTTGGTACCTGTATTATGGAATGTGTTATTCTGCAGGAAGGAAGGTGATCGGATATACATTTCGTGATGTGTAAGGCAAAATTTTTACATTTTTTATATTTTTTCTTTTTAATATAGAAACTACACCATTCAACTATTTAAACATTTTTTAAGTTCAATTTTTATTACAAAAATGTCAGTTTCCCATAAACTATTGTCTCAGACTACAAGTTCAAAATTTTTAGTTGCCGTAAATGACCCAATCGCTAGAGTAATTTGAAGCTATCGCAATAGCAGTATTATCCAGAAACTCGCTACGAGTGTTTTAAAGGCGAATCTGAATTTCAGCGGTCCTTTTTCCGTTTCTCTCAGTATAATGGTGGTTACGTATTATGTTATTCACGTTATCGAACGCTACGCTTTCCATTGTACGCGAAATATTATTACAACAGACCTTCGTCCCATTTAATTTTTGCATCAAGAACTCATTTCTCTCACAAAGATGATAAAACTTGTTCCCTTGTTTTCATCTCTATAGTAGGGTATTTCAGATTATTTCCGAGCTGTTACACCGGCCCACCCACCGACGGATTCTCTTTTAATCCTCAAATCCAATACAAACAGGACAACTGACACTTTCCCCAGCCTTTTCCCGCCGCTAGGAGCGCTAGGTGATTATGTTCCTCGCAAATATAGTTGTTAGCTGTTTTTCACTGTAGTTGATAGCTCGCGTCACCTTCACACTCTACGATGCTTACTCGCACCATCATCCTCATCAGCACTGGTCAAAAACGTCTGCCAAGTTGGGTGGGCAGTACAGCTTCCTCACATTTTTTAAAATGGACGTATAGGATTAGTTGAAGAACAAAGTAGGAGTCAAAATGATTGAATGCAAAACATAACAGTATCTAATGTGTATACATTCCCAAATGCAAAATAGGTTTATAATTCACGTTTGCGCATGCGCATGCTATCTAGAGGTTAACCGGCACAATAATTAAAATTTTCATCAAAATCGTTACATTATTCCAGTATTGGTTTCGCATATGTTACCTATTATTGTTTTGAATAATAGTTACCTATTATTCAAGTAAATGCAATAAAATACAAAGTGCATCATCCTGGAACTAACAACCTCTCGAGCTTGAACGACATCAGACTGAAACTTGGTATAGTTTTGAGCGTGACAAGGAGTTAACACAGACCGATAGATAGGGAACCAAAATTGACCAGCGAGCTCTTAAACGCAAAAAGCAAGTGGAAATCTTGATTTTGGAGGGCAAACATTATTTTTTACTTCAATCACGAGCACAAAGCTTCCCTACCTTCGGTAGAGAGGAAGCAAAAGAACAACTCGGTAAAACCACCTCCGTAAGGCGATTCGGAGCCCCTTCGAATTATGTTCAAGACAGTACACGATTTTTAGCTTCTAGAAATGTGTAAAATTGTTGCCATTTGAATTCTACTTCAATAAGCCGTAATGGATAACTTGCATCTGTTGAAATTTAATACTTTTAACCTCAGATTCGGATTTAGCGCTTTTGGAAACCCTGAAGTACCAATTTTTAGCTCAAAAGACCGTTTAGTTTAGTCAATAAAAGGGTAGGAAGATCGTGCGAGACTTAGTAGGGCAGGATGCTGAACGAATTTCATGAGCTGTTTACTGGTTAGATACCCATCATATAGCACCCTTTTGAAACGCTCTCCCCCAGATCTCTCTATTGAACAAATGAAAATAACCGGGACAATTCCCCATTATTTTAAGCAAAGAATTTTATTATAATCGTGCTAGAATACATTGAAGAAAAAGTTTTCATGGTTCCTAATTGAGTGGAATTATTTCTATTAATTAATCTTGGCTATTAGATATCATATTCCTAATAGTTGCTAAACATTCGAGAGTATTATGCGTATTTTAAATAGGTACTCCGAATTAACAGAATTTGATTTTGCAACTTCAAAATTTTATTTTGGATCTCCATATTTTGTGATCCTACCAACGAGCATACTCCAAAAAAGTCTAAAGATCTATTGCTATCTTCGTGCTCATGTTCATTGGTGCCCTCTTATAAACATTAATAACACGATAGTTTATAAGTCACCAGTAAGTTGCCTCGTATTCTGGAACGGATAATCTTGACGAAGGACAAGATCAGTGACATTTTGTTTCTGTATGACTTTGCACATAATTTTATTAGTAGCTCAGATCCAGTGGTTTGAGTGTTTTCTGTTTATCTTTTTCTTTCGCGTCTTCGCGTGTTTTATCGCCATGCCTAAACAAAAATGTTGGTATTTTTAAACGCAAATTCTGTTTTTTTTTTTAAATAGAGAAAAAACAAATTTATTGAAAATTTAAATTGGATACCTATACACATCTAACTTCTCACTTGAAAAAATAATGTTTTTTCGGATTCAATCAAATATTTTATTGAGGATTTTGAGAGGCTTAATGCCCTATTCGTTTGATCTTGCGGTCTTCTACCAGTGTTTTGTAATTAGAAAATTGGAAACTTCAATATAGTCTGATGAGAATGAGAAGTCGAGGAAAAGAGGAAGAGTGTGAGCGGAGAGAAAGACAAAGGAACGATTCAAGATTCCTAGAAACGGCAAGATACCTTTGGATCGAAGGGACTTGCGGCGGGATACCTCTGAGGGAAAAACCTGACAGGTTAGGATGTCGGAATCGATACCAAAATTGTAATGGAAAAAATACCCGATCCCACCTCGGATCGGAACGGCTAGTTCCGATCCATGAAACCAGTGGAACTGCCCATACCTGTCAACAGGTAATTATTCAGTCAGTTCACAGCGGGAAGGCTCTAATAGACCTTAAGGGACAAAGGACGGTCAACGGGCCCGTCTAAACTACCGGACGGCACGTTGCTCTTGGAGATGGCGAGAAATCTCGACCCACTCGACCAACCGGGAGGCGAAAATCCTAAGTGTTTTGCAAAAAAACACTTCAGATAAAGTCACTTGTCTCGACTGAGTTGAGAGAATCTGCGAGGAGAAGCTCGATTCGGGAGATGAAAAAATCTCAAGTTGCCCTGCTGGAATTTCTCGTATATGTCGACCGAAGAGTAGAGAGCTGCGTGGGATGGCCTCTAGAATTTTTTAAGTCCGACGAGAGGCTGGACTCCGAAGATCTTCAGAAGCCAGGAATAAGGCGGAAGATCTGGAAAAAGGCCAGGGAGATGAAGCGGTCCCTGGGCGTTGTGAGAGGACCGGGAGGAGGTCTCAGTCCCTGGAGAGTCCTTGGTGTTCTAAGGAGGCAGGCTCGGTGGGCGGGAAGAGCAGTGAAGGATGTGAGAGGGTAGCCAAGGGATGCGAATGGCCAGCGAGACATGCCAACACTGGGAGAAAGGCTGCGGAGAAAAGGCAGGTGACCAGGCGTACTGCGGGATGCTCTGGGAGGCTGGTGAAGGCTAGATGAAGTGATGGGTAAGCCACTCTTCATTGAATGAGACGGGAAGAGCGATAGTCGGTGTATTCAAAAAGATTTGTAGTGGGGATGGGCTCTCTGGGCGTCAACGGAAGCGTGAGAGCGAAGCAGACACCGTCAGCAGTGCTCCGAAGCAAGAGGAAGCGGGCGTCTCTCGATTTAGGCTTGGTGAAGGCTCTAGGCGAGGCTTCGACGAGACAATACTCTGTGGCATGAGCAGGGAGTCTTCTTCCATGTCGATTTGCCGCAGGATCGAGCGTTGGTGTCACCAGTATGATGTGCCTGATAGCAGGATAAATGAGTAAGGATTGAATGCAGTAGATAAAGTGATTTATTGATGGCTTTCTGGCTTCTTTTATACATGGTGGCCCGGATGGGGGGGGGGGGGGGGTGCCCAAGCTTAACACAGATTAAACTCCAAGGGTCTGGTGTTTACCACAGAAAGCAAAAGCCCAGTTTCACGAAATGAATAGTTACACTACTGTTTGAAATTTTTGTTATTGTTACTTTGCCTTACTTACCACCGTGTTCATCACTAGAAAATCAAATTTAAAAAAAAAAAAAAAAAAAAAAAATCGAAGTACCCTTTGGGGAGTCCACAAGGTTTTGGATTTTTCCTGATTTTTATTTGATCAAAATTTAATATTAAGCACCCCAAAAACGCTATCCAAGTTTCTTTCCGATATCTCAAAAATTGTCGAAAAAAGTTAAAAGGGAGGGGAGGGGGGGGGGTAACTTTTGGGACATTCCGTATAACTTTCAGACATACTTCATAGTAACAATAATGAGTAAAGTAAAATGTTATCCGATTATCTATGATGAAACTCGAAGAATATAGAAAGACAACGTTACACTTATGTTAGGTAGGTATATAATATCACTGGAACGAAATTAAATCTAATAGGAAACAAAGAGTTAATTGTCAAGTTCACACCTTCTAGAAAAAGAAGCCAATGAAAGCAAATCTCCATTTTCACGAAATGAATTATTAAATTTTTGTTATGGTTTATGTCCTAAACGTGGAAATTGATCTAAGGACGTAACTAACTGTTTCATGGCTGGTGACGTTTTCAATAACTTCCCTTTTCTTCTAAGAAATGTATTATCATTTTTTAGTAGTAATTTAGTTCGTTTCGTGACTTCTATGACTTGTAAGCAGCAATAAATGCCTACCTGCCGGAATGCAGAAACGTCGATTAACAAATAATCATTCCATCTCACTATTAATACATGGTTCAACATATGGCATAAGCATGTGAGAGAAATTGCAAGAGACTTGCACTCATCATCGTTCAATCCCATTCACTACAGTTGATATTGGGGAGAAGAAACGGCGATGATTTGTGGTACTAAGTTGGCGGAAATGAAAGCGATGCGATAGTGGAATACACCTGAACATCTTTATTAACCCCAGTTCTGCAGTCGGAGGGACCTGACTCTATAGCTCCTTCCACACCGTCATGAAGATGAATGGTCCTAGGTTGTCATCACTAATCTACCCCCAGCCACGACTCGAACATCCTCGCCGCCTTCCTCTTATTTCATTACTAACACTTGTTCCCTTGTTAGCGCGACTGAGATTATGATCGCTGACGTTATTATTTGAGTGACCACTGAATAATAGACCGGTGTGTCTGAAAACAGCGGATGAATTCAAATGTTCCTAGAAACTTCTAATATTCTCACAATACGGGGATCGTTTCGACTTAATCGAATTTTAGTTGAAAATGTATGATACTTCGCAGTATCATATGATAGATATAGAGCGAGTGTTACACGAAGAAATTTTGGTGCTTGGGGGATCCTATAGTCTTTCAGCGTTCTTTCACGAATCTGATCACATCACAAAACGATGCTTCCTTCCGCAACGGGTTGAATAACTCCTCCTGAAAGAAGTTTTAATACGCGTAATATCTTCGTTGTTCACTTATTATATACCGTAAGAATTAATTAAGTATGATTTTGCATTGTTGATACTAGAGGAGAGAGCATGAAATAATATCAATAAATGATCTGTGGAAAATTCCAACATTTATGTATTTGACGGATTCTGTTGAAGTAAATCTTCAATTAGAATTAGAAAGTGCTATTACGAGTAAATCTACCAATCTCCAACAATAACAACACTAATGGTTACTCTCAATCCTTCTCAACCACATTATTTGCAGCTTGAAAAGCTGCATCCAGGGCCGTCGCTCTAGGGGTTTAAGGAGGGAGGGTTCCTCCATCTTATCGGTCATTTAAGAAAATTGGCAAAAAAATAAGCACATGCTTATTAATAATAACTTTTAACGAATTTTGGACGGTATCCGAACTCGCGTAATTCATTACTTAGAATTTTCACCTTCAAATTTTCCGACTACCAAATTATCCACTTTCCACTTTTATTTTCTAACCGCCTAATTTTCCAACTTGGGAAATTTTCAAATCATCAATTTGATCGGTTGGATTTTTTATACGATTTTTCAATTGGCTCAATTCTCAGCTTGTAAATTTGTCAACTTCTAGTTATCCGTTCCCCTAATTTCTCCACTTCCCTCATTTCTCCTATTTCTCAATCGACCGCTTAAATTTTCTAACTTGAAGAAGGTGTAACTTGCGGACATTTGAAGGAGAAGAGAAAAAGAAAATGTCTAATTCCCCAATCTGTATTGAATTTGTTTGGTTCGAAGTATTTGTACCAAGTTTCAACAGGCTGAAATCCCAACTTACCCATCAACTTTTAATTTTTCATTTATCAGTTTCTCTACTCCACACATATATTTTCTAATCTCCAAGTTCCAATCATCTTCGCCAGTTTTCCAGCATGGGAAATTCCTGAAGCGACGACTTTGGACTCCCCGCTTTCTAACCCTCTCATTTTCAGCAGCCCGCCGTTCAGCAATCCTCTCCCGGGACCTCCGGTCTTCTTGAAGACTTGAAGTCTGAAGTGTTGAGGTTTTGGGTAGCAGTTAGGCTGGATTGAACGTTATGAGAGCAGCTACCTGCAGGAACTGGCGAGGTGGGCATTGAGGGGTCTGTTGGCTTGGAAGTCCAAGTCGCTGCTTATGTACAGAGGATCTTCCCACAGGTTAAGAAAGCGACCGTGGCGAGGCATCAGAGAGGAAATTCTCATGCTTTGGTGCCCCGTGGATATCGCAGAGCAGCTAAGCAAGCAAGGAAGTAGGAATGCCAAACAGGTCCAGAAGCTGAGGACTAAATATCTGGCTCATGAAGCAGCGGAGACACTGGAGGGAGCTGGAGATGGACATTATTTGTCCTCTCTCCAAGAATATGTGGAACTTTGGGAGCCGCTCGTACCCTCAGCTACCACCAGGGATTCCTTACGCACCATTATGTTCACGTCGGTGCTTCATGACGAAGCACATAAGTGTATGTCAAAAAGTTTCAGTCATGCAGCATGATCGTATTAGCGAATTTCTGTAAATTAACGAACAATACAATGTTAAATTGTTTTGGAAATTCAGTACTGTAAGTCAAAAGGAATTGTTAACTACCAGTTTTATGGCAAAAACTTGTTTTAAAATAATTCGCCGCAATTCAAAAAATGTTTTGGATTTTTAGCTTTTATTGCAGGTTTAATTTATTTATTTATATATATATTTTTTTTGTGTGGGAAAATATTAATGAAATTCAAGGGCATTTTAAGCACAAATTTCTGCATGAATTTTTTAATATTCTGGTTCATTTTCAATAAACTTCTTTTGAGCACATTTTTTGAAATTTGACCAATTTAATGTGCTCAAAAAATGCTGGCTAACAAAACCATCCTTTCGTTTAGAAAGCTTGATTTTTTGGAGCAAGAATGGGATTTTTATCTCAATCCTGAGGAGAGTCTCGGATGACACATACATATACATGTATATGCATATACATGTATATGCATATGTATGAAAAAGCGTTAAACTCTAGAATTCGTCTCAGATTGTCTCAAAACGGATTTCAATGAAGAACATTTTCGAAAATTTTGATTTTGAAATTTTAGGCACCATTTAAATAGCTTTATTTTCTACAAAAATTCGCTAAAACTCCACGTTGGAAGTAGATTCTAATTGATAAACGTTTCGTCAATTATTTGTTCCAGGACAAGCTTGACTCCGTATAATTATTCTGGTTGATACCATTTAATGTTGCATAAGCTTACAGTTGTAAACAAAGTAAAATAAATTAATCTCACAAGATAGGTACCCAACGTATGATCAATCTCCAATCCGACCCTATGCATGCGATAGGCCGGGGCTGGGACAAACAAGATTCAGATCACAGGTAACAACAATGTGGTAAAAAATATTTACTGGTTGTTTGTCACTAACAAAAAAACCAGATGATGGACAATAGTTAAGCGATAACTTCAACTTCAAAACCCTCACAAGCTGGTGATCAACAGATTCAAGACTCAACAGGTTACTGTTACGAGGCTATATATTACGTTCTTTACGCTTCAAGCCAAACACCCCTCGATTATATCTACAAATAATAATTGATTGAATTCAAAGCTTATTCCAATGCGGCTCGAAAAGGACGGTATGTTGAATCAAATGATTAATCAGTTCTGTTAAAGATTCCCTGATGGTATTATAGAACGCGATATGGCCGGGCAGATGACTGTGATCCCCCTCCGTCCGTCCTCCCACCCAAGAAAAAAATTAAAAGTCAGTTTTTAAAATTATATTTGCCCTTATTATGGACATAATAGAAATTTTAACACGAATTGATCAAGAGGAAGGATGTATACTATTCAATTCCGTTGCATTTGGATTAAACACCATGAATGGCAAGATATATTGTAAAATATGAAAATCAAGAGTTACAAAAGACAAATAACATTGTATCTGTAAATTCTTAGTACGATTTTGTTGGTCAGGACCAACAAAACAGATAACAAGACCAGGATAAATCAGGACTATGATTTTTTGTATAAACTATTAAAATATTACATGAATAACAACGCCAATTGAAAAAATTGAAAATAACAAATAATAATTTCTACCTAATAATAAATACACATGAAATGCGAATTAAGCACTGGTGAACGTACTTTGTTTCAATACCCTCTAGATTGTAGGAAAGTGAAAGAGGATGACGAAATAATTGTGCTGGAGCACTTTTTCTCGCTAAACCTAAATTATAACTAAATTTAACTGGAATAAGGATTCAAGTAGTGTTAACATTTCATATAATTATTCATCTTTGGAATCAATCCAAATCTCGCGTAATCAAACCTTTTAAAATCGTATACCATCCCTAAAACTCGTTTCTTTATCATACATTTTTCCACTGGGCTAGAGTCGGAGAGAGAGTATTTGAGTATTATGTTATATTACCTATGTTTTGTCTGCTGCAAAATAGAACCAAATACAGTCCTTTCCCTCCTATAAATCGTACCCCATTCTTCACTATATAACACATGCGCTACGTCCAGTAACTTCTTTCCATTTAGCTTTTTCTCCTAACAAAGTTCTGGTAATGAGATAGGAAAAAGCGCTAGTTTAATTACCACATAAATGTTAGACACAATTAACAGGCAATGAATTTCATAACAGTCAACAACACAGACACTGTTTAATCACAACTTGAATCAAACGTTTTGTTATCATTATTCTGTTCCACATTCTTTGGGTAAGAAAATCTGAGAGAATACTTTTCATCTAGGACGGAGGACAGCGATTCACTATCACCACGGGAGACTGAGCATGGGGCGATTGGTGGTCACGGGGAGGGTCTGAATGCGTTGAGAGCTACGGTCACGCAGCGTTCCGCCGATAGAGCGCTTCGTATTTTGCACATTATGTAAAATTTAGTGCAGTTATGGCTACAGACTCACGGTGACCTCACTTGTCTGTGATCAACCTGCTGGATGTGGAGAAGGAGACATTGTATCAGATGCCATGTGTTCAGGGCAAGTAGCCAGATATTGTACCTATCAAGCCTGATGAGCCTGCCATGATTCTGGCAGTCAGTGGCACCATGGACATGGACAAGGAGCAGACCTGCTTGGCTAGGTTGAATTAATATGACAGGAATTACAGTGGCTAGCGGCGGAGCTAGAAGGAGTGGCGACAAATAACATAACATAACGTGGCGAGCGTGGGGTGAGGTGTCACAGAGTTACTCGAGTTGGGCATCTTGGCTAGGTGGTATCACCACCTGTGTCTTTCGAGGCTGTTAACTCAACAGATGGTCATTTTATAGGGGCACTCCTTTTAAACCCTCCCCCCTCTCCAACATTTCTCAACTTCCGTTATCCCTTGGGCCAGCGTGGGATAAACCCATAGATATGTAGGTAAACCTCAGCGCCCCCTCACTTTGCTTCCTCATTACCAAAGATAAGGAAATTTTGTGTACGTGCAAGAAGTCGGAAAAAACGTTCTCCTCCAAAACCAAAATTTCCACATGCTTTTTGCGTTTCAGAGCTTACTGATCAAGTTTGGTTCCGTGTCTGTCTGTCTATCTGAGTGTGGTGAATCCTTATCACGCTAAAAACTATACCAAGCATTCCACCGGTTTTGATTAAATTTCCAGGGATTGTGCGAGTTAGCTCGTAGACGTTTGCCTGTCAATTTCATTGCCGTCTGATCATAGAAGCCGGTACGCAAGCGCAAAAGTAAATTTCTTTTAACTACGATTTCTCATCATCTTTGGTACGATTTCGTTAAAACTCGCGTGGGAGTTAAGTATATTTTCCAGAAAAATATCTAATGCACGCACAAAACTAAAATCGATTTACAAGAGTAAAATGTCACAAGTAAAATCTAATGCATCTATTTTGATAAAATTTTCAGGGAGTGTGCGGGTTAGCTCCTAAACGGTCCTCTATAACTTGTCGTAGCAATAGTAGTCTATGCACATGCACAAACATGAATTTCCCATAACGTCAAATCTATTGGTCCGATTTCGCTCAAACTCCGGGAGAAGTTGGGTATATACCTACTCCAGAAAAATTCCCTATGAAATATTGTGAGTGGTAATGTAGGAACACACACAAACACACACACAAACACACACACACACACACACACACACACACACACACACACACACACACACACACACACACACACACACACACACACACACACATATATATATATATATATATATATATATATATATATATATATATATATATATATATATATATATATATATGAAAAAGCGTTAAACTATAGGATTCGTTCCAGAATGCCTCAAAATGGATTTCGATGAAGAAATTTTTTAAAAATATTTATTTTAAAATTTTCCGAGCCATTGCAATAGCTACATTTTCTACGCAATCAGGTGAACAATCACGCTCTCTCTTGACGGTTGAGTAACCCTAAAATATTAAATGATGGCAAAGTTGGGTGACGCTTCGCACCAGATGTTTTTCTTTTCTTTTCATTTTGAATTGATAAGGCTTAGTATACAAATCTGTTTATTTTCATAAATAAAAGCTAATTCAAATGTGTATGCACAAGTATGAGATGTATGACAAATGTTTCAGAGTCGGCATGTACAATATTCTTAAAATGTGTTGAACTTTTGAGTGTAGTGACAGAATCTCAACTAGATGAGCAGTAGTGCGAAGCTGACTTAAATGTTGATTTCTTTCCCATTTTTCTTTATCGTTTGTGAATTTTTGAATAAATGTGATAACTATATATATATATATATATATATATATATATATATATAGGTGGTAGAGGGGCTTTGGGTACTGTATTTTAGTAAACAGTCCACTTCGACCCAAAGGATCTATTTAAAAAACCTTTTCCCCCTATGCTTTAGCGAACTGGAGAAGACCGGCATGAGCCACCTTGGAAATATCATCTGGAGGTAAGCATCGTTTCCAAGGGTACTGTATCTGATTCGACCAAGTGCATCACAGTAGTACCAGAGGTACTATTCGGCATCCTCAGTTTATGTTCCACAGCCATCCTCTGTTTCCCAATTTTCTTCAAATGATATTGAAGTGGGCTGTGGCCCTTTAGTAGGCCAACAAGTATTTTGATATCTTTCTTAGACAAGTCATGTTTTCCGAGAATGTCACAAATAGTTTTGCCTGTCATAGGCTTGGAAGATTCCGTCAGTATTCTACTCGCTTTTTCATCTCCCAATCTTTCGCCACATTTTGTAAACAACTTTTGGTGACTCCAAAGAAATGGCTCTGGTCCTACTGGGTGATCACAATACACAATCTTCACCTTTAACAGAATTCTACGCCTGGTTTCACAGTGGTCGAATAATGCTGGATTTCCAAGCTATTTAGCATGCCAATGGAGTTAGAGCGTGCTCAGAAATTACATGGGAGGTAGGGAGCGGACGAGCAAATCTGCGCTTCTCACATACTAATTTAGTTATCTAAATCCAGCCAAATCGATATAATTCGTAGGTGAGCTTTCGTAGGATGAAATTATAATTCGTGTTTGTGGGATTGAGTGCTTGAGATCACGGGATCAGATGAATTCGTGGTGTTGGTCGCTTAAAAGTCAATCGCATTTTCCGCTTGTGTTTATACTCTCATTGACTCCATCGGTCCCCTGAAAACAAAGGTAAAATACTGGATAGCAAATAATGAATTAATTCTTTTCTCCATCTTCGAAAGTTGTAAAAATATCGACTTGATTTTGGTCTGGCTTCAGTGATTTCACATCTGTGTAGTAACAAAAATGTAACACTTTCCAAGGTTCGTATCTCGCATCCGAGTTTCATGAAGTGCCAGGGCAATCTCTCTGGAATGGTTATTGAAAATGTGTTTAATATAATAGTGTATATATGTCGCAGCCTTTTTGTGAAATCAGCCTTTTTGTAAAAAGTCTAGCCTTTTTACTATACGCCGCCTTTTCGTAATAAAAACGTTGGAATGACAGACTACACACATCATTCTGACCTATATGTCCAACTAATCTTAATTTTTACTAAGAGATTGACTACTTGATGATACGTATTCTTCAGATGCGAGCTTGCGAGCATCCAGATCACCAAACTAAGGCGGATCACGCTCAGCCTTTTTGACAAATAGAATAAGTTGGTTTTGCAAAAAGGCTGATTTCACAATAGGGCTGCGACATGTAGATACATTGATATGTATTTAGCGTGGCATGAACGAAGGAAGCTTTAAAAAATCTTTCTCGAACTCGCAATGCAGCTTAGTCATTGTGAGTTTGATTATGATGTGATTATTCCCAAGGAATGATGGAGTGCAAAGAAAATTATTTAAAAAGCCTCGGCAGGGTAACGAAAATGCACTCCCGCAAAATTGATCATGAGATGTGTTGGGAAAATAATGTATATTTAGAAAAAATGTTGTTGTTGTTGTTCAAATGTTAAAACAAATGTTGTTTTAGCGAATTATAGCCTTATTCGCTAGGAAGATCTTGCTGCATGACTGTAATTTTATTTTATTTTTTTAATTCGCACATGCAACAGAACAATAAGCTCACAGTAAATTTATTAGGTACTCACATTTTACCCTGACAGCTGGGGCAAAAAGAGAAAAAATATTCATAGGAATAGTTGACATTCTCGACCTTCTGATTTTCCACTATGATTGGTTTATGCGCGGGCTGCTGATCTGAGAGGTGCCTTCACTGCCATTTAGTGAAATATGCCTCAACAAGAGAACAAAAGCTATTCCTGAGCAAATTGTTGTCTTCAGTCTGGAGATATTGAAGTTTTTGTGTTACGAATGATAGAGTACCGTCAATGCGCCCAGATGAATTTCAATTACGCCGCAAAACATTGTTGCAAATTACCTACTTTATTGTTCATTTTTCCTGATTATTCACTCAAGTAGACCCGGAAAATCACTCGTCCACCATAAAGAGCACACTCCACTCAATTCATATTGCCAGCAGAATTTTGTATTGTATTCAGCCAGTGAAACAATTGTGTATCCAAATTTTTGGATTTAAGTTTCAAAATCTAATCAATATTATGTCCTCCCCATATTTTTTATACTGTGTTTTGTGTATATGTTATATACCTTGCCCTCCATTCCTTCCCTCCTTGCCTTACCTTCCATCTTCATTCAATTCTTTGCAAAAATTTGTTCTCCAGGTACATTTACAAGTAGTTATCTGCGATATCATTTGCCGCCTGAGAGAACAGTAGGCCACAAAACATGCCGGCAGGGGTGTTTTGGTTGTTCCAAGAAAGGTATTCACCAAGTAGGTACTCATTTCACTGATGACATGAGCAGGAGGCGACTACTAGGAATACGCTAAGATATCTTTAATATCAAGTAAAACATCGGTATAACATCACCATTATATCAATATTATTGTATACAGCTATTATGACCTACAATATTCTGATTCATCCCTATAATATAGGAATATATACTAAAATAATTCTACATTCAATTCTCAATATACATAGGAATAAGTGAGTGCCAGATGGATTTTCCCTACAGTACAATCCATTCTTATTAACGTTGGAAACAACACATTATTTTAATCGTTTATTCGAATAATATACACTAGAATTGAAAAATAAATTCTCGTGTAGCTTTAAATTGATAAATGATATCATGTAGCTTTAGTTCAATAATGTAAGTATATTGATTAATTTGTGATAATGTTACATTTCATTTTCAGTTCTTTAACAGTTTTACAAAATTTTGGAAGGAAATGTCCACTTCACAACCTCTTTTATGTGAGCAATTACAACTCAAGTGTGACATATACAAATTTCCTAAAAAGTTTCGGCGGTGATATTTGTGTAATATAATTATACATCTTGTATTCCTTCCCTTTGTTACTAGTAACTTTAACGCAATAGCATTCAAAATCAAAATTAAAACAAATTTACCGATAAAAAATAGTTGATGTGATTAGTCATTCAATTTGATTCCACCTTGATACATACATAAGTTTTTACAGTTACATCATACGCATATCATAACTTAGTGATATTCTATTCACACTCTCTTCGCTTCTTCATCAGACTGCCTACAACTGAATTCATAAATATCAAATCCTCCTTTCTGAGCACGAATACTGTGCTTTTAGCCAGCCTCCAGTGATGTGAGAAAGCTAGAGAAAAGGACGGTTGAGTTAATTACGGAAGTTGGATGACCAGATTAATATTCCACCCATGCGGAGCGCTCATGATAAAACGAACTGACCTGCTTTCAGTATTAAATTCAAGGAAGAAGGTCGGATAGCTCTGAGAATGACTTCTGCCGGTGTCACGCTCCTCACAAACTGAGCGAGCACACACGGAAATAAAACCGATGCATCACCCCCTCACGGGCGGACAGTATCACTAGTAAATAGAAAAAGTTGAGACCGTCACGCTCTCCTTGCGCTTTCTAACTATACAGAGTGATTTACGTATCTATAAAACTCTGCATAAAACAGTCGTTTTTCCAATGAACTAAACTTCTGAATTGATTCAACTCCCAGTTTCTGTGTCGAATAAGAGTTCGGAGTTTGAGTTAAAAAGTTGCAGTCCATTATAGAATTCAAGCGCTTTGCCCTTTACCCTTTGCCGCTTTAGTTTTAGACGCTGTCAACAATGTTACTGTTCTCGTGACCTTGAGCTATTGGTTCCACTTCGAACGAAAGTGCAACGCCCTGGTCAAATGAGCATTTTAAAATCCTATGTTCCTGTGACGCAATAGAGCGCTTTGCCATGCATATGTATCTTGTAATAGTCTTGGACGAAGAGCAAAATTGGAAATCCCATTTTGACTTTACTCAGGAAAAGATGTCATGGAAAGGAGTAGTTCCTCCTTCTCGATTCTTGAAACTGTTACATCGATAGTTCCTGCCTATCAGCGTTCAGGATATCCTCTGAGTGCCGCAGGTTAATCGCATCTCCCCTTTGAAGGGGGAACTACTAAATTTCCATCACCTCCATTGTCATATGGTAGCAGAGTGTGGTTTCGAACCACACCCCCCTCCCCTCACAACACATCGATTATTGACTGTCCTGGCTATTATGGGCAAATCGCCTGGACCTTAACCAACAAAACGGGGCCAAGCCTACTGTTGGAAACGGAAGTTAGTGAAAAAACGTTGTCTATTTCCACAAAAAATAATTGTTACAATTTAAATCGATTTCGACGATTAGGCCACCATCAGTAACAAACAATTACTGTTATCGTTTGTTACTGATGATTGCCCAACCGTCGAAATCGATTTAACATTTAACTCTTTATTTTTTGTGGAAATAGACAACGTTTTTTCACTAACTTCCGTTTTGAAATGGGTTTCCACAACTTCGTCGCGAGTGAGTTAGTTCCTACCGTTGGAAAAGTAAGCTCGGCGAGTAGCCTAAGTTCTGAATTTGTATTATCAACATAATATGAATGCATTGTGTTTTTATTTAAAAAAGTCATTATTATTGAATAAATTTTGGTAAATTTCCGAAGAAAATTGAGCTTTTACAATCATTCAGAAATTGGAACAGGATAGCTTACACTTTTCAAACTACCTTGTCTTCTAAGATCACTTTGCTAACCTTACGGAAGAGTGTACTTTTGTTTATTATTTTCAATAATGAACCTTTGTAACCGACCAAGACAAAAATTGTTCAACCCTCCTCAAAATTTGTTGTTTTACGTTTCAAGATGCGTAGAGTCCAAAAATCGAAAGAAAAATAATTCGTCCGCCCGCCTTATGCCGTACACCATGCGCCGTCCAGAGCTTTTCTCCGAAAGTACTGGACTAAAGTTTAAAAAATTTGGCTCAAAAATCATACATCGGCCGGCAATGTGCCAGTAACATCTGCATCAATTTTTATCCCTAAAAGGTAGTAATTAAAGGCTAACATATTCAAAAATCGAGATCTCGAAAACTTTCAAGGTAACAAACAGTGGTGATTTTTTGCTTGACTATGATAAATATAATCCCAAAGAATCGATTACAACTATCCGCAATGCTGTAGGTTGGACCGTTCATTTTCTATAAATAATAATAATTTTCTATGCCCTTGAAGTATTAAATAAACCAACATGCGCTCGTAGCTCATGGATCAATTATTATTAAAACGATTTCAATGATCTATACATTCACGTTATTTCCAGTTGGTAGGTAACTAGTTACTTAAATATCGTTATAGTGAGATCAGAGGGACTAGTAAAATGTAGATGTTTTAAATAATTGCATTAATTTTCCCTCTGCAGGTGCTTATATCTACGCAGGCATATTGTGTCAACCTTCGTTTTACTAAAAGAATTTGACGTATGAAAAAATAAATTAACTAAAATTAACAAAAAAAATTGTAGAAGAAATACATTATATTAAATTATAAACCTTAGTTTAATATAGGTATTAAGTACAAAATATTAACAAGGATTAGTGGGGTTGAATAAATCAGTTGTAATGAAACAGCAGAATATACGAGGTTTAATAATTACAGACCAATGATCTGCGTAGAAGGGATTTCTAATATAGAAATAATAAACCTTTGTGTAATGATTGGCAGCGTTTATTTTTCTGCACAGGACACAGCCAAGCAAAGCAAAGCCTATTCCCGTGAGAGAGTGATGATTCCCGTGGTGTAGTAGATTCCATTTTAACATTCCACAAGGATAGGAGATGAGGTCATCCCCCAAACAACATCGACGGCTACATTACTTTCTAGTCACTCATGTTTTACCTACATAACATTCCAAGTAAACTGGTGATAATGTGCACTAACCAAACCACATAGACAATTCGTGATGTGCCCAACCATATTGATTCAACTAAGTATTTCACAAACAATCCACATACCAGAGCTGTGCATTAAAGTAGCAGAATCCCATAGAATAATAGAGTTAATGTTTGATCATTGTGTTCATAATCACAAGTTTCATTAAGGATGGCCAAAATGGTTCTGCATTTTGGTAATATATGACAAATACGGTAGTGATTCAATGAATGTACATTGAATAGAGAAAGCAAAAATGGATACATGTGAAAAATTCATTTTAAAGAAAGAGCCAGAATTACTCCAAGTTCACCAAATGTAGAGAGCAGAAGTGTTTTTTTTTCTTTTTTAACTTAATAACAACGTTTTATTTCAGAGAAATTTCGAAGGGTAGAGATTCTGAAGGCACTACATTGGTGTCCCTAAGAGGAATGTATTCTCGCAGTAAGGGAAGGAGTGCACCGTCCTCAAGCCCCATTCCAAGGCATCGTATTTTCTTCCTCGATCCTCGGAGGCGCAAGGAGACTGCACGTATGATTGAAATTTGCAATTTCGTGGGGACACATCCTGCTATTGTCGGCCTTGGCTTAGTCCACTTATTGGCTTGTGCATTGATCAGTTATCTTTGAAAAGCTGCAATTTCACATTGAGAAATTCCTTCGCATAAGCGGTGAGAATGAGGTTCTCTTATCCTCAGCTGCCTGATCATATTTGAAGTGTTTTTTGTGTGCTACTTTGCTAGCTATTGATGTACATTCATTCAATTCATCCATTCCAAGTTTAAGCAACATGTATCCGAATAGGGTCAATATAATGGCACACATTGAGTCCTTAAGTCTTTGGAAATAATGGTTATTGAACAAATTAAGTCAATGTGGAAGAATGTAATGTTTTTAAAGATTAGTTAGGCATGGTTTCCTAGGAAGGCTGTGTTTCAATAGTGCAACGGATGGTGACACTTTTGCGCCCCTACGATAAATTTAATGAAATGAATAGTACTTTGAATCTTATCGTAGTCGACTTGATATGTCATTCGAAGATGAGTAGATTCATCGAATAAACCATGCGAAATCGGGTTCATCTCTTAAAACCGCCTAACTAGCACCAAGGGATGGCAGGAGGGTTCACATGATCCCCATCTGGATGGACATTTTTGCCTACAAACAGCGGATGATTCATCATCCGTTAGCATAAGTTTGCCTTATTCTTTACTCTCCAGACAACTCAACGGTTTCAGTACCGGGTCGCAAACACAATTCCCTTTCTCCTATATCCAAATCGAGGTGCCCGAGGTAAAATGGCATAGCGCCAGTCAAGCTTTTTTTAAATTATTCATTCATTTTAAACGTCGATTGGTTTTGTCGGGGGAGGTGTCAGAAACTTGGTTGTTCTTGGGTTTCGGAGACATCGAGGGTTCATTTTCCACACATGAAACATTGTGGGTCACTACGATTTTCCTGCCATCAATAAGATTTCTGGACCAATTTGAAAAGTGATTTCAGTTCCCTGGAGCCAGTTGTGTGCTTTTTTGTGAACTCATCCACCGCGAAGCATCTGAAACCACCACAGAAATTGCAAGACTTATTGCCATTCAACTGGAAAACCTTGAGCTGAAAATAGTCAAACTGAAAAACTATATTATCCTGCAAGCACATACCACAGATGTAAACTTCTGGAAATGAACAGGTTTCCATTATTAAGAAGAGCATGAAAAAAATCAAGTCGTTTCTGGGAGTCAATTTTCAACGATGAACATTACCCATTGAGTCGAAGAAATGGAACAGGCTCACTGATTTTATATATATTTATGCCATTCCAGACGATAACTCCATTTAGGATTGAGATGAAACTTCCGTTCTTGCGCCATATAATCAAGCCTTCCAAATGAAAGGATGAGTTTGTTTGCCAGCCCTTTTTGAACAAATTACATTGGTCAAATTTCAAAAAATGTGGTTAAAAAAAATCACTAAAAATGGCTTAATACGGCTAAACATCGTTAAATAAATTTATAATTTTTAGCAGAATAGTGCTCAGTTAAAGTTTATCAACTATAATATAGAAAATTCAAGAATTGATGTACAAAATTATGCTGGAAAATGTACATAATTTCATAAAACATGTAAAAAATTGATAAAACCCGAAAAAATAGCTAAAAATCCTAAATATCTTTTTGAATATCAGCTCATTATTTAGAATACTTTTTTGCCATAAAATTGAAAGTTACCAATTTCTTTGGAATCAAAAAGCTCAAATTTAAAACAATTTAGCATTATGCAGTACGATGATTTACAAAAATTTGCTCATACATCATGTTACGTGATGGGAACTTTTTTCGATTTTATTTATGAGGGTGCGTTTTGCCATAAGGGCTGAAGTTAACTAGTGAAGTAATTAGGGATGACCAAGGGATGACCAGAATATCACCAGGTTTGGAAATGTTATTTGTGCTGAATTTGCTTTCTGAAACTGGCTTGTGTGCCCCAGAACGAAAAACCGAGTAATTGAGTACCGCTGATATAGGGTTTTTATTTGTCAAGTAAATTCACTCTCCACGCAAATTCATATCAACTCATTCGGGTCATCTCATTTAGCTCTAACACAACAAATCTTATGCCTAATGAGAGCATGAGGATTATTGTTAAAACACACAATTCTTGTTGAGCAATAGAGCATGCTCTTGCAGATGTTGAAGTTATGTATGTCGTTAAACCAGTTTATGAAGTTTACCGCTGTTTCACTAGCGTATTCTGGAAAAGCATTCAGTTAGCAGAGTTCGTTCAACTGTGCTGTTCAAAATTATTTATGGTGCTTTTCAGCAACGAAGAATATGCTAATGTGATTATGGTGAATGTTTCAGCCCAGCGAAATGGTGTACCTGGTGTTAGAAAAGTTGACCGTTTTTATCTCTACCGGTGAAAACTCACCAATAGCAAACAGCAGTTAATGGCAGTTTACAATAATTAACAAGATCAACAACTAGTTAATAACAGTTTAAACCCAACCATTGGGAAAAGTATGCTAAGTTTATGATTTGGTTCATGCACGTTATGTTTACCTTTCAACGTCGCTTTCTGCCTCAATAATATTCTCAATTCATTCATCGCTCTGTTGAAATACCTATATGACTCTTGACGATATTATGCCCATTATGATATAATGGATCATCTTTTTATACCAATAAAATCCGGCGAACTTGTACTTCATTACCCTATGATCAATGCGTTTTAACTACTCTTCATCAGGACACGATAATTGAGATTTCATTATAATCTAGCGTTCGATCGAAACAACGAATAACGCAATCCAATTCGGATAAACTGGAGATTGTGAAAGTTGAATTTGAATAGAGTTTTTCAAAAATTTTATCATAACAGTAGAGAGAAAAAGTTAAAGCACCACTTTTTTCAAACAAAGACACTGATTGGTTCGAAATAGCATGATCAATCAATCAAAATTTTATTCACAAAAGAAAACATGGAGTACAAAATGAATAAAATATGATAAATTATATAAAAATAAAAGATGATAATTACAGAGCAATAAGTAGGATAATAATAACTCAGCTTCCCAATACAACTCATAAGGGTTTAGTTACCCGATTCGCCGCCAAGTAGCGTCATGAAATTAGCCGATTTTACTAAATAAACATCTCGTGAACGGAGAGAGCTATTTGCGTTCTGTAAAAGCCATTCTGTTATTTTGAGCGATATAAAATGCAATAACTACATTTCAGATTTTTAATATTCAAATTAGGGTTACTTCCAAACTAAAATATCAAAAAAATCGGGGTTAGAGATCAAAATTGGGAAAAGTGGTCCAATAGGGCCATGGAGGTTATAATGAAGATACTGAAAGTGTATTAGATTTGGAAATTTGATTGTGATCTCATCATCATCCGTGTAAAACTGATTCGGTTAATTCTTTGGGTGAGTGAGAAAGCTTCAATTTCGACAGTCACACAGGTAGAAAAAGAGTGTTGACCGGGGTATACGTTTTTTCATGGCCCACCGAGGAAAAAATAACTGGCACAGTTCGATTACTTTACTAGATTTTGTAAGTGCTGATCATTAGGAGAAACAAAACTGTTTTTTTTTTTTTTTTTTTTTCAAAAAACTTTTTTTTCCCTTGGATTTTGGGCTCCTTCCAAATGAGGTAAAAAACTGTCTATCCTTGTACACTATTTATAAAAAACATACAATATTCCAATAACCCCCTGGTATCCTATACCACTAGTCACATGCTTGAGCGATTTTCTCATTCTTCTTTGTGTTAATATCATGATTAATGTGAGTTTTTAATCCATCTCAATAATTTACGTTATGTGAACTCAACCAGCACTTATCAATGAAGTATCAATGTTTCCTGGTGCAGAGAGTAGTAACCAAATCAAAATCGTATCCTTGTCCATCTACTGCTCAATGCAATCTATTGGAAATATTAGGTTCATCAAGAGTTTCACAACGCCTGAGGTTTACCGACAATTATTGTAATGTGAAGCTATGAATATTATGGAAAAGTGATAAGAAAGGATTAGCTTAGTAGGGGTACAAAAGGTATTAGAGGGTCACTTGCTCAAGGCTCAAGTACCTGAGAAAATAAACAAGGAACTGTACCTAGAAGTAGTCGGAAACAATCAAAGGGCCATTGTGAGTCTTCCTACTGATAGACTTCTACTGCTTTTCGATTCGAGAAAAGCTGTTGTTATTGGCGAAGGGCTTCACTTCCGCTACTCCCTCTCCTCTTACTACCAAATTTTTATTCATAAAAGGTCATTCCTTGTTCAACATCAACACATCGGGTTTATCATCAATCGTGTAACGCGAAATATTTCAACCTAAGATGAGTGAAAACCAATCTCCGAGATTTTCGACGAAGTCCAAATTCCGTGTGGATTTCTAAGGTATGCACGTGGAGAAAATAAATAGAGACCAAAACTTTTGGGAATCTAAGATGGTGATGAAATTGACATTTTGTTATGTGAAGGTACTTTTACCAGAAATGCTAGATCCGCGGCTGTCACGGTCGATGCCAATAAGAGAGCCTATAAATTAATATAGACTTATGAAAGATTGTTTATAATGTAGTTTAGATTGTATATATTCTATGGGTTGTTGCTTCTTTGATAGTATAAATTGTATATATTAAGTATACTATGTTATAGATAGATATGGATTGTAAATATTATATTAAATGGATGTAAAGATGTGTAGGTTGTGTTATGTACTGATGTATGGATAGATGTAAGTTCATTATTTTTATTTTATTAAATTTGGTATTAGACATTGCGAGTCATATTCAAGAAAAAGTTGTATAATGTCTATGGAAATGATACAAAATTAATTACTAATCTATATAACTCATGTATAAAATAACCTACCTTCGTTCTGCACTTCTTCCTACTCAACACAAACATCAGCTTTTCGTAAACATTATCTGACGGATTAAAGCAAGTAAAACGCAATTAAAACAAAGTTCCTTACGTAAATTTAGAGTGGACCTTAAATAAAAGTATGTAAGCCAAGTTTGAACATTTAGAAAAAACATATCTGAGAAAGATAGCATTCAGTAAAAAAAAGTTCCAGTCATACTGCATGACCGTATGATCGAAACTTAATTAGTATTCGAATTAATTGTATCTATACTTAATCGATTAGTGATTTGAGCTCTTTGTGTACAGAATGGATTGATTCTAAGGAAGAAAAAATATTCGGACCTGTAATAAAATTTTTCATGTTTGTCTACCATTTTCAGTTTTAATCGAATTTTAAGCTATCACAAACTTAGGTCGCCCCCCAGAGGTGCAATGGGGCCTAAAATCCGCGCTAAATAGAGAGAGGAGGGTGTGCCAGTACCATAAAAGTTACAACTCGTACTAATAGCGTATGTGCTATGTTCGGAGAAGATTAGTTTTCCGGTTCTCGGATCCTCGTCTATCGCCAAACGCAGCATTCCAAGAACTCGAGGATGACGCGTTCAACCCAGCACGAGAGCGACGGATAGACGCGCATTCTCTTGAATCTGACGGGAACTGCCACAAAGCAAAGTTTAATTAAATTGAGTATGTTTTCTGCACAATTTCAAAAACATTCTGTTATGTGAAGCTGCTTTTACCAGAGATGTTACATCTGTGGCTGTCACAAAAGGGTTGCATGTAAGTCAAGGTACACATTATTAATGACCAGGTCTCGAACGTTCCTGGAGGGTAGGTATGTATCACCTATTTTTAAAGGAAATTCTAACACCAGTTAAATCCGGGGTTAGAGCATACGGGGTCAGTATTTGAGTCGATTGCCCTTTCTAAGTAATGATTTTCGCGGTTGAATGTTTGTGAAGTGTGAATCAGAAGCTGGTCGGGTCAGAGGGGGGGCAAAGGATGTGGTGGAAAGTCGGGATGAGTGGCCGGTGCGGTGGTTGGAGGGCCGTGCTGGTGGTGGGAGGGGGGGGGGTGCGTATGTGTGTGTACGTGCGTGCGTGTGGGTCCGTGTTTGGAGTGGAGCTGCGCCTGAATTTATTTGAAAGGAGATTTGAATGAGTGTGGTGCGCGGAAGGATGGGAGGGGAGGGAGGGGGTTAGAGGGTAAACCTGGGAAAACCAGTGGGGATTTGAAGTGAGAAAACTGCTTTAACCCTCCCACCCCTGCCCAGGTACCGGGTGCCCTCTTCCTTATCCATTCTAAGCCCCTTCCCCTCCACCCGCCGACACCACACCCTACCCACTAGCGACCCTGCCCGCCTCCCGCCGCCTTTTGTCGGTCTCACCTGTAATACCCTATGCATAACCACCATTCATTATTCAGAGCGCTGCACAGTGATGATTCTTCTTCGAACAAACAAGCCCCCTCCCCCTTCCTCCTTCCCTAAAGTAAAATAATCCTATTGCATATGGTAAGATCCTCTTGCCCCCTCGTTTTATTCAAAATGCATTCATTTATTTGAAAAGAGCGAAATGAGGTGTTTCATACTATACCTGTACATACATATTATGTAATTTATTTATAAAACTACCATAGTTTTTAGGTCCCTCTTAAGCTAGGCTTCGTCAATAGAGGGGCGACCTATTGGAATTGATCCAGGGGTCCTCTAGGGTTGCCAGATCTACTTTAATTTAAAGTACCTATCCTACTTTATTTTTGTTCAAAAATACTGTATACTTTATAAAAAATTTAAATTAGACCAAAATACTTTATATTTGAAACGAAGAAGAAAAGTTCAGCTCCCGCACCTACTTACTAGTCAAGGACAAGGTTCCCATACCTACCTAAACCAGAACTACCTACCTGCATGGACGAAAATTGGTCTAGGGTCGCTCACGTAAACTCGAGAAGTTGAGAAGGCTGACCATCTCCCGCCGGGTGCTCAACCCCATACACTACAACAACAGCAACGAACGGTTCAATGATTCAGTTTACTTTTTGGATGTCATCTGTCATGATAATATGATACCCTGGGTCTGTTCTGTATGTGATACCTATGTGATGAGGATTCCTTCGGCTATTTTGGTTATTTTTAATGAGTAGGTGCCTATATACGATGTTGTTTGCTTAAACTAGTGGAAAATAACTCTCAAAAGAAAGACTCGGTTTTTTTTAGAACCTCTTCTTCTTTAGCTATGTCATCGGTACCTCTGACTCATCATCCCCGGAATTCTGATGTTCCTAATTACATATATGTATGTAATACAACCTTACTGAAATATGGACTCGTTAAGATTGAAATGTCTAGTAATGTTTTCTTCGGAATAAAAATTGTGTGACCTACGTACAGTAAAAATATTACAATCGATGGTTCTTTTTTTATTCCTCAAACCGAACTTTCTTATTTTCAGAACCTAATCTAAAACATTCAAGCCCTTGTGTGCAAATGCTGCCTGGAAAATATCTTAGTGTGTAAGTCGAGAACGTTAACTCTACTATCTTTGGAATACTTTACTTTTCATTGGTTGCAGCCAGGATTATTCTTTACCTATATGACCCAAAAAATTATGGCAACCCTAGTGGAGGACAACCCTAGCATTTGAGAAAAATAACAGCATACAAACTGTGGGTGCGTGCGTGTGTGTGTGTGTGTGCGCGTGAGCGTCTGTGTGCCCGCGCCCGCTTGTGTATATTTATTCTCTACTAATTTCCTAAATTATTTTATTGCTGGACTCCAATTTTAGTCTAGCTGTGCAACAAACCTCGGAAATTTCGATTTTCGACATCGAAGATGGAACATGGCCGAAAAACGTGTTTTTTTCGACATATATTGTCGACGCCATCCAGGCTACAATTTTAAACCGATTATCGTGATTCTTATTTTAATTAATTTATTTACTTGTTTTTCAATTCAAATTTTAGTCTGATTGTTCAAAAAAACTAGGGAATTTCGAATTTGCTGGCAAAGTAGGGGGGTGGAGGGGATTATTACCGATTTTTTTCAAGCACTGCTCAAGCTACGAAACTAGAACGATTTTCGTGATTCTTATTTTGTTCCATCATGAATTCGATAGAGTTTTGGAAAGTATGTCAGGATTTTCAAATTTCATCGAGAGACGGGGTACATGAATGGATGGGGGTGATACGGATGAACCATAATCTTTCACTATTCTCGTCCAATTTTCGTGTTCCTTTTTTATTTTCGCTCGACTATGAATTTGGTCTAGTTTCATAAAATGTGTTAGGAGTTTCAGATTTCACAGTCCACACTATAGTTGCAAATCTCCTAATTTATTTGAACGAACTAGGTATATGAAACTTCACCTCCAATTAATATTTTTTTAGACCACGAAAATTATTCGCAAGTGGATAACCTAATTTTATTATTTTCCTTCAGCAGTTGAAGGAAGAAGGGTTCGTCGATCCAAAGCGTCTCTGAAGAAGCTGGAGGAGAGAAAGGAAATTCCCGTGAAGATTGTCCATTGTAACATCAGAATCTTTCATAATAACGAAACAATGATACAATCATGTTGAAATTGATGTGGAAAAATCAAATCGTCATCTCCCAACTATTATTTAAATTTGAGCGAGATCGGGTGACTAGGGTGTGAACAAATGGAGATATTTTGGAATTTACGTTTGCGCATGCGCAGAGTGAAGAATTGAGTTGGAAACTATGATAGGGGACCTTCTACACCCTTGCCCGCACATACCCTAAAAATTTCATCCAAATCGGATGAAATCAGTGGAAAATGGGCTTGTTAAAAGGGTTTGCGGACACACGACACACACACACAACACACACAGAGAGAGAGAGAGAGAGAGAGAGAGAGAGAGAGACTTTTTTTTTTTTTACAAAACTCCCCTGAAAGGCGGAAGGGGCACACCATAAAATAGAAAAATAAATAAATAAAAAATGGGGAGGACGCCCAGAATTGGGACTGTAGGGATGAGGGAATTTGCAGAAGGATGAGGAGAAAAAGTGGAATGAAAGGAAGTGCCCCTATGACCAGCAGTTCAAGTAAGAACCCCTAAGGATGCGGGTGGTGATACCACGGATACCACTCCCGCCGCGATGCCCAACTCAAGTAACGCGCTCTTCCGGCACCACACCCCGCGCCATGACACCGTTGCTGCCATGACCTTGATGTTATTGTTCGCCACCCTTTTAGCTCGAAAATCACTTGCCGCAGGTCATTTCTGTCATACTAATTAATTTTAGCCCTCAAGGTCTGCTTCAAATCCAAGCTGCCACTGACAACCTGGACATCCAGGATTATGGCTGACCCAGTGGGCTTGACGGCAACGATATCCGACTTCTTGCCCCGGTCTCTCGGAATGTGATATAGTCTCTCTCTTTCGACATCCCAACCGCTGGATGACAAAGCACCTATCTGCGCTGGCATCCGCATCCTGACGTACAGTGCGGCCACCGTGAGTACGAGGGTACTGCTGCACCACATGATATAGACTCTCATTTTTACTCTGACAGGCACGGCAGAGGATGTCCACAGGCCTGCGAATACTCCTTGAAAACTTTACTGAGGTGGCTAATGTGGCCGCCCGGACGGCATGAAAATGACGATAGTCGCGGGCTCCAATGCCCTGCGAAGCCCATTCCACCCACTGGAAAGAAATGGAAGAAACTCGGAGTTCTTCACCATCTACTGACTCGTACAGTGCAGCAGCGAACTCAGCAGATGAGCTGCTGCCTGACAAATTCCAGGTCAGTAACAGTGGGTGACCTCCTAGCTCGAGCCCCTAAGGGCGATCAGGCGCTGGCGGCGTAAAGATGGGATGCTGACACACACAAACACACACACACACACACACACACACACACACACACACACGCACATAAACACAGCACTAAAGTTGTTCAGAATGGTCTAAAACGTATAATGCGAGTGAAAATTTTGATTTTGGAAACCAACAATTTGTTTTCTCCCGGAAGTGAGAACAATCTTTACGCCACTTGTTTGTAGACATGGAAGCAATAAATAAATAAATAAAAATTAAGAAAATTTGCTCTTGAGGTTACGCAGCAAGAAAGAATTTTTCAACTTATTTCGAAAATTCATTTTGATGTAGCATTGGATTCACAGTTCCTTTCCCTATGACAGTAGTATCTAGTGTTTTGAAGCGCTCTATCATAATTCTTCGATGTATTATGGAAATTTACCCACCAAATATGTCATTGTATTACTCAGATAATTGTAATTATGTTATAAGATTCGAGTAAAATACGAAAATTTGGGTACTTTCAACCCTGCACGGGGCGTAAAATGGTTCGCTGAGTAACGTTTCGGTGATTCGTTCAAATCCTCTCCGAGAAAGACAAATAACGAACCAAAACAAATAAATTAGGAGTATAAGGATCTCATACAAGATCCGATCCCTTCACGAAACTCCACCTAATTACGGGCTTAATCCTCGAGGGCTTACGCAGTTGTTCCGCAGGTGAGCTCTAATTGACCATTTTGCGGCCGGACACAGTGATACTCCTTCCGTGAACTCACCCAACGATATTGTTTCGCCTCACACCTCAATATTCAATTCTAAAGCTGAATTCGCCATTATGCTTGATTTCAATGAAACACCGCAGTAAAACATATAAACACCCTCTCATATCACCAACTCACCACTAACTCAGAATATATATAAATTATATATAGCCCCATGTGGTCCCCTTTTTGCTCCATCTATTACCATACTTCTCTTTATAAAATGTACCATACAGTTACTACAAACGGATTGCACACACCTCAACCATCTAGCTGTCAAAACAATTTCACATCTTATTATAAACACCCCAAAATAGTGGGCTAATGCTAACTGGTGCTAAAAAAAAAAAAAAAAAAAAAAAACCCTTGACAGTCAATGTTATAAGTAAAATATCAAACCATCAAACAATATTATACTCGTATTAATCCATGATGAGGCCTTTCCAGGAGAAAGGGTTACACAAAAATGAAACCTAATGGGAAATTACCAACCCAACTTCTCATGAAATTAATTTTATTCATACTATAGTTTAAGCGAGGGCCTTTATCTGATGATCGGGAATACTGAATAACATGTAAATTTATTAGCATTGATAAAGTTTTGCTACGCAAAACTGTATTTTTTTATAGCGAATTTTTGTAAAGATGTAGCTATTGCAATGACTCCAAAAATTTTAAAATAAAAATTTTCGAAAATTTTCTTCTTTGAAATCCGTTTTGTAGCATTCTGAAACGATTCCTTGATTTCAACACTTTTTCATAATATGTAATTAATATATATATAATTTTAAACAAATATATATATATATATATATATATATATATATATATATATATATATATATTTATTTATGTATGTATGTGTCATTCCAGACGATAACTCTCCTTAGGATTGAATTAAAAAATCCATTCTCGTGCCAAAAAATCAAGCTTTCTAAATGAAAGGAAGAGTTCGTAGGCCAGCACTTTTTGAGCACATTAAATAGGCCAAACCTCAAAAACTGTGCTAAAAAAATCACTAAAAATGGCTAAAAACGGCTAAAAATCGTCAAATGTATATTTTTAAGCAAAATATTAGTCAAAAAATGTTCTTCAACGATGAACTAGACAATCAGAAAGTCATGCACAAAATTATGCTGAAAAATGTACCTAATTGTCATTAATATTTGCTAAAAAAACGATAAAAAACGCAAAAAGGTAAAAATCCAATGTAATAAAATCCAATTGCAGAGTATAATTCTAGAACGATTTGTTTTGCGATAAGTTTAGTAGTTAACAATAATTCTTTGTACTTGAATATAGGTACCTAGTTGGTGATATATTTGATATAGATAGATCGTGCTGCATGACTAGAACTTTTTTCTTTTCAATGTGTATTTTTTTTTTTACACACAGTAATAGTTGGCAGAACACAATTTTACCATAAAATCTACTCCCCACGTTAATCTTGTTATGACGTTATGACTTTTGCTGTGGGGGAGGAGTTGCTTACAGCTAAATACAAAAAATGTTCCACCGCAACTGGCTTCCAATGTAGCGCAGAAATTACCACAAAAAACAAAAACAATAACTTAGAGCAATATCTCGAAAAACCCTAAAGAAAATCAAATAAGAAAAGATCAGAATCAGCAGATCAGATCAGCAGATCATAATTATCAGATGAGAATTATAATTTCATCCGATAATACACTTACGTTTTGTCAATAATTTTATATGAAATAAACTCGAAGTACTTTTATAATACACCACTGATATAACAGAATACTGAGCTAAACAAAGAACACTCTTAACCACCTTAATGAAGGAACACGGCATTATAATACTTTTTAAGCTTCTTTTTAATAACGATACCCAACGAGGAAATAACGCGTAGGTTATCTGGCAAAGAATGGAAAAGTTTCACGTCCCCATAGTCATGGACTAGTTGGCCACGAGTTGATTTTCTGAAAGGCTGTTTTATATAGTTTTGCTTCCAACATCTTTTGGAAGATGGTATCATCTTCCAAAAAACATAATTCGTTATTATAAACTGATTTGTGTGTCTTAATTAATGTGATTTTATTCTACAGGTGTTGCAATAGAAGTACCTATAACTGTCCAAAAAATTTTAAAGAAGGGAACCTCACCCTTTTTTTCGCTGTACTTTAATTAGAAGTTGTTGGGCCACGTAGATAGAATCAAGAAGAGTAGAACTAGTTCCTACCCATCCGGAGATTCCATACATAATAAGAGGTTGTACTAAGGCAAAATAAAACATTCTAATGGCTTCCTTGGATAGAATTCCCTTCACCTCCCATCATACGTAAACCAACTTACGCAATCTTGCTACCAGAGTATTGATATATAATGTGCATATATATATTTTTTCGTTTGTTGATATAATGTAAATGCAAGATGCAGTTGATGTCGGATGCCTAACAAACGCTCGCCTCTCTCGATCTCGAGATGAAACATGATCACTCCTCGTCTTCAAAAGGAACATCTTTATGCGGACATTTCATTCTGCAGAGCATCAAGGGAGCGGAGTATACAATAGGGTGTATGGGTGGGGGGTTCCACACAGAGGTGTACGCACGTCACCTCCGATTCCTCTAGCTGTCACCACTTCCTTTCACTTCATCTCTACCACGTGTTTTCACCGACTCAGACACATCATGTTTCTTCCTACGAGTCTTTTCAAAAACCACTAGTACGTGCCGTCATTGTCTTTTCACAATCTCTCTCATTGGAGGTGAAAACGGACAAAAGGTTTCCGGATTTCCTAACCTTTCTTTCTTACGACCACATCCAGCAAAATAACCGTTATGGTACCATTTTATTGTTCACTTTGATATTTTGCAACTTTTTGATACTCTGCACCTTTTTTGATAACCATAATTGCCTAAACGTCGTATTTTTAGGGAGAATAATTTATTTTTATTCGAATTGCAAATACGAACTAAAATGAAACGGAATGAATTCCATGCGCGTTGATCGATTAAATTTAAATGCCATTCACACTGGAAGTATGGATAATCTAGAGAATACATAATGACAATTAACACATCCTTTGACAACCCGAATTTTCACCAATCATGAAGCACATATCTAAAAAATAATTAATTAAATTGGGATATATATACAACTGCTCCATACTTAACGGTAGTTTATAGATTTAAGTTCCGATATTTAGTCACTGTTTGTCTTTTATCGCCTGAAATTTCCTACAAAATACCTATTGAAGCCTTTATTCTCAAAATTATTATTGGTTCATTTTAATTACTTTATCCTTCCTCCTTGCCTCACACCCTCCCTCCTCTTTTTCATTTCCTTCATATATATTTGTATTTTTTTTAAATTATTATTGCACTATGTCACTAGGGGAAAGGGTGGTTGGTGGGTGGGGGGGTTGATGCCTATAAAACAACCCTTTCGCACTTATCACAGACGCTTCAGTAAAACTGTGTGAAAAATACTGATTTCCTTATTTCTGACAGCCAGTTCAAAAATTAGTGGGACATCCTTGCAGTGCGCACGTTACTTGACAATAAGTTTACTTTGAGTAATGCTCTAAGAGGAAGTTACATTTAAGAAGAACAACTGCTTATTCATCATCAAAAGTTCACAATTTTGAGTCAAATACAGAGTGATGTAGGGAAGCACGAGCCCTTCCTATTTGTGAGAGTAAGACCTCGATACGTAGAACAGAGTACTAAAAAACCAAGGAGTGCTAATTTTTACATTATTTGAGTGTAAGTATTCATGTTTTTTAAAAGTGTGGCTAAGTGCATCTTTTTGCACCCTTTGTCTGCTTAGCTAACACAATTCTATAGCTAAGACAATGTCCTTTAAAGGCTTAAGAGTACTTGACACTCTCGTTTTGTTATACAATCTTTTTACCGCATAACAAGAGAACGGAATTGAGGAAGAGGAAGCGAAGACGTCAGGGGGGGATCTCGTGGGAGTATTATCGGGGCTAGAAGTACACGCTTACCCGCCTATATTCAAAATTTTATGAAAATCCATCAATGGCGGTCCTGAGGTACACTACGCGCCAACCGGAGTGTTAGGTGAATCGTTACCAACACATGATAGGATGGAAAATGAATGAATAAACTAAATTAAGCTGGTAACGGAAGCACTGTTAAGTGGTGAGTTTCAAGTTGCTGCAATTGAACAAGTCTGCTGAAATCTTCCTCGATAGACATTTTTTCACTGCTAATAAGTATACTATATAAGCTGAAATTGCCATCGTTTCTGCAAAGAAGTATAATAAAGTATAACCAAAGAACCTGTAAACTATACAAACCCTCTCTCCTATATAACGATCTGGTATAGCAAATACCAGTTGCATACCAGCAAAATAAGTAGTTGGTAACAAATTGGCACCCATACCTAGTCAGCATACGACTAAAGTCAAAATCAGGTATAACCAAGTGAATGTAAAACGAAATTAGAGAAAATCAATAGTGTGACAAATATCAATATACAATGAAAATAAACATGCACTGATAAAACACTGATACCAATGAATTTGATACTACAACTACCCTTAGGTTTTATTTTTCAATCTGAAGAACCTTGCACAGAAGATTTGTCTAGGCCGCGCCCGAGCTCTGGTTCCTCCTCTTTCACTTTCAGCGCTGTCATCGAAGACACAAGCTGATAATTATATGGCCGTTGTTGGTTTATAATGGGCGAAGTTTCGGTGGCGTAGTCGTTAAGATAATAGACAACGGACAGTGGGGTGCTAAGATCTAATTTAGATGTTAGGTACTAATTTTTTTTTTTTTTTTTTTCAAGTTAATCCACTTTCCCCTGCATTGGGGTAGGTCAATTTTTTTGGAATTGTTAGACTTTTGGAAAAGATGATTAGGAACGTCTGGAGATGGTTATAATGGGTGGGGCGGTTCAGGCCGCAACCCCTAATTTATCTTTTCCCGATGGCTAAACAAATCCAGAAAACTTGACTCGACTATTAATTACGAAAAGTTATGAAAACTTGATGGGAGAACGGTGATAAGAGATATCGATGACAGCGCTGACTGCGGAAGAGAAGGAACTGGAGCAAAGGCGAGGTCTAGACAATAGTTACACAGATAATGGATCTACCTACTATACAGAAATATTCGTTGTTGACAAGTAGATATCTACTTTATCGCAATATTGATCGTTACACTAACGACTGGATTCATATTATCAAAGTGTGGTTAACAGACTCACCCAAATGATGGCAACACACTTACCTGCAACAAGCAAAAGAACACAAACTAAAAAATGGAACATGTACAGGGAAAATTAACAATAAAATAATCCAGTATCAATAAAGGAAAGCTAAACGAACAGCAGCTTGAAAAAAGGTTATAAAAACATGGAACTAATTAACATATGAAAACTGTAAAAGTTATATGCGTATTCTTAATTTCATGTTTGCGCAGTTGCAGTGGCTACCTTCCATCATACAGAAATATACTCAAAGGGTGCCGTGTAAGGCTCCTCCCGCTCAACCTCCATAAATGTAACCGAAATCTATTGAAAATTTGGTGATTTGAACATATTATATTTCAAGCATTGTACGTTTTATTTTTGTTGGGACTAGCGTCAACTTACCTGAAGCCCCACACTCCCTCAGGATTTCTAGGAAATTTGGTTTTCGTTTGTCGGAGCTATAGGTGTTAGCAAGAATTTGACACTTATCCAAGCACAGAAGTAACCATTGGTGTCAATATGATGAGAAGCATATAGGGCATAATTCTCACAACCTCGGAAAATTTTATTGATATAGGTGTAGTTCAATGTTTCGTGAACAAATAGAGGTCCGTCTTACTCTGAGAACCCTTGTTAGAGTGATTCCTATTGAGGAAAAGATTACTGGGGGTTACTGACTGAAGCCTCTGACGTACTCGTATATCTGACTCAAGTAGCTCGGGGCTACTAAACACACTCCCAGGACGATTGAGGTTACTTGCGAAGGAGAGATACTTACGTGGGATTTCACGGATATTCCTTTCCGAGTAATATAACATCAGGAGACTTCTGAGTCGTGGGCAACCGTGAGTAAGTGAGTAAACGTTTTTCAACTACTGGCGAATGGGTTTCTCCACCCTTACAAGCTTCGTTAGGTGCCTTCGTCCATGTAGTTATACTGAAATAAATGTACCATTGACATAGACTCCGTTGAATAATGATCAGAAGACCAGTCATCTGCGTAGAAGGGATAGGTATCTAATACAGACATAACAAACCTTTGTGTGATAGCTTTCAGCGGTTCTTTTTTTTTCTCAATACGTATAGTTCCTTACAAGTAATGTTATGATTGCAAATAATAATTAACCAAAAGGAAAGGTCTCCCCAAAGAAGAAAAACTTCTCTGCCAAATGATTATCTTCATCATTATGGTCATCGTCTCTGTACAAGCTATCAATTACAGTAGCTTGCCCGTTCCAAGTTAACTAGATCCTACTGGAAACACGTATGTTTAGGCACGCATAAGTATGGTATGCTGTATGGGTGTAAAGCGATAGCCCACAAAGAAGACGAGAGAGAGGCCCAAGTGGGTGAAATGGCGTCGAGGGGGTGGCCTTGTATTAATTTTGTGGTTGGCTAGTCGTAAACCTTCCACGTTAATTAAAGTAGGATTTTCAGCTCTGTCACCACGCTAACACAAACACACACCCTCAACGCTTAACCCTCCACCAACCACAACTACCATCAGGGAATATTTGGCAACTGCGGTTATTAGATGAACTAGGTAATTTGTTTTCCAAGGGTAGTAATATTCAATACATTTTTGTACGTTATAGTATAAACCCAAAACCTAAGCACTGATCACTTGAGAATAATATTTAGTCATGCTTTAATTTCTTCAAGTTGCAAAAGTAACAACATAGGAGCAAATGTATGATTACAAACATAGATTAAATGATGGTGAATAACACGCTTTGTCTCATTGATTGTTAATGATGACCATATTTTATATTGTCAAAAATCGATGTAGTGTAAAGGTATGTTGGAAAGTCTAAATGATGTTTTCAGCCATATACTCGTCGTGCTCTTTTTCGGTGAGAAAGAAGGTCTGTTGAGTCTGTAGAGCGTTTGAATGTGGCTTCTTCTGGGGAAGAGGCAATGCTTTTGCCTTGACTGATATAGGGCAGTTCTATCGTTACGCGCCAGGGTAGTCGTGTATAGTAAGGAGTTCCTTTCAAGGTGATTTCAGGTGGGTCAGGTGTCACACACTAGTGGGAGAGGCTGGGGCACACACACAGCCAAATAATACTACTCTAAACCAACATAGTGGCTTCCCCAAATACCCACTTTAGAGTGGAGGAACTCTGAAACAGGTTATCAAGGTTCCCCAATAGGAATAATAGATCAAGAGTTGTCTATAGAGGCAGCCCCGCAAGGAATTATTGGTACTGAGCCCCTTGTTGTACCAAAATATAAACCTCATTCTGATCTATTTGTCCTCATACCTACTTGTTTCACTTTCATCATTTGTCAACGTCAATACTACCATCGTAACCACCGTCGCTTTTGGTAGAGTTTCCACCATTATTTAAGTCCAAACCACCGGCGCTTTTGGATAGGATTAACTACCTACTACTACTTTTTAGAAGTTTTTGAACATTACAACAACATTTTTGGGTAGTAGTGACGGATGTAAATATTAATGGCCTTAAAATAGGACCATGAAGTAGTGCATCTTTATCTCTCTCTCAAGATGTAGGAAACTATCCAGCGGTGAATATTTTTTTTATCGATCAAGAATTAGTACCAAACCACCAGTTCCTTGATTTGTTCGGTGCTCTATATAAATCATTTCTTGGAACAACATCAAGTTTCTCATTGCCTTCATCAAAGCGTCTATCCTACGCAGCTGCCTGAGCTCAGACCCATGTACCAGGTGAACATGCTCCCAAGACACCTTCATATGTGTACTATGAAAAAGTCGTCCATTCCTACAGTGGAATTGTGCTTAACCATGGGTTTATTTTTTAATGTAATTTACAGCACTCTAAAGGTTGCATGGATTTCGGCAATTGCTTCTTACTAGTTGGTAATAATCTTTTTTTTTTTTAAATTGCAGATAATCTGATATTAAGATGTCTGAGTAGTGATATCTTCTGTACTTGCGATAACTTTCGACAGATATTTGGCCGTTCTTCATTCCGATGTATATACTGTGGCTGATTAGAAGCGTTGCCGTTGGTCCTGCTCTGCTCACTGTCGACTTCAACAGACCTGATTTATCAACTCTTCAACCTTTTCTACGAACCAGTTGTACGTATTTTGAATCGGAATCGGAAAATCCCTCAGTGCAAAAACACAAATGGGCTGTGATGGGCTCCCCCCAACGATCAGGTGGTAAGTTCACTTTTTCTTATTGAGTCCCGGCTCTTGTAATCCTCCCATTATTGCTATGTAGGAGGACTCCCAAGCCAATCTATCACATGTCGATGTATTATTGGGCAGAGCTTGGACAACTTGAACCTTGTAGCATTCGTCAAAGTTGGTGTCATGGGTCCGTGCATGTTTGGCAATTGGGAGATGAGGTTTAATCCTGATAGAGCCTCTGTGTCCATTCATGCGGATAGAAAGGGGGGGCCATCGTTTCTCCAAGGTAGAATGCATCACGATTCTGGCATTTGAGGTTGTAAACTAAATTAGAACTTGTACAAGAGGCTGATGTTCGAACATGATAGGAATTTGGAGTGTTTGATGTAGTTATAGATATATGAAATATTTTAAACTTTAGGATTCGTTTCTGAATGCCTCAAAATAGATTTCGAAAGAAGAAAATTTTCGAAAGTTTTGATTTTATAATTTTTGGAGCCGTTGCAGTAGCTTCATTTTCTACAAAAATTCGCTAAAAGGATTGGTAATTTTATTGGGTAAGAAAAGAAGAGAGAGAGAGAGTGTGAGAGAGAGAGAGAGAGAGAGAGAGAGAGAGAGAGAGAGAGAGAGAGAGAGAGAGAGAGAGAGAGAGAGAGAGAGAGAGAGAGAGAGAGATGATAGGCAAACGGTACCATCGTAATAGAAAAAAGTAGGTACTTACATAGACGAAAAAACATTTATTCGGAGATTGCGCGGCAGTCACTTGACCGCCGACGTGGTATGAAAAATAACGTGTTCGGTCGCGCAGCTATCACCTGACCACACGATATATCACGTTTACGTTTGGGACTCAACTGAGCGGAAAGAGGAGAGAGTATCACTCAAACTAGTGGTCCTACTTGTCGGAATTGTAAATAGGAAATAAATGTTTCTGTCATCCTTCAAAAAGGATCTCAATAATTCAAATTCAAAGTTCAAATAATACGGTCACTTGAACACTAGCGCGAGCGTTTGAAAGTTAGTCCGAGTGTTTTGGTCATAAATTTGGTAGTGAGCGATTTCTTCGCACTCAAAGTGCTCTAATTCTAAAATAATGGTTGTAATACAATATAATATGATAATTTACAAAAGTTCACTCATACGATCATGCTGCACGATTGAAGGATTTAATAAAGTATAGATTAGACTGAATAATGTATAGCTGTAAGTATAGCTGCTGTATTGCATCTTTATAATAGATCTCCATCGTAGGTAAATATAGTGTGTTTTTTAAATTGTGTAATACAGAAATTCGTTTGTTTGAATTTGTTTGAAATGAATAAATTCGTTTGAAATTTGTTTGTTTAGTGGATTCTTGTAGTTTAGGGTTCAGTGAGTTTCGGGATCTTCGGTCATAGCGCTTCACGCGTTTGGATAGGGACTGACGTTTAAAATAAAATAAAATGCGGGTTAAATTTCGTATACCAGCAATTTCACTAAAAGATCATTAATACAAGCGTACATTTCTGGCTTCTACAATTTAGGTCATAATTGTGCACATTCACTAAGCGGGAATCATCAATGAACTAATCTGATTTGATCACCGTCTATCTGCGGACGTTGGGGCATTGTTGGCGAATGCGGCCTGTGAGTGATGGGTATGACGCAGTTAATATTCAATGAGTTGATCAACGGCATGCATTAGTAGACCGGACACATGGAGAGGCTTTGAATATTTCACCAACCAAACAACCGCCGAGTATTCAGGTTCGGTATTTAGTGAAATGTGAAAACTATTGTTCTAGAAGGAAACAGTAAGTGAGACAGGATTGTGTAACAAGAACTGAGCTTCAATTACATGAGGCCATTCATCAACTGAAAAGCAAACGTTTTTTTGAAGAATGTGTTAATCACCGATCAAACTAGCGATACATCACGCTGTTGAATTGCAATGAGCATTACTGGATAATAATCATAGGTATGGAACCTGGGAACGAAGGGAGAAATTGAATAATTCATTCTCGATGTAACGGTATCCATGAAAGTTGAAGGAGAGGGGGAAAGAGAGAGGGTGTAGGGAGAGAAGGTGAGTGAGAGAGAGAAGGTGAGTGAGAGAGTGAGATAGATAGATAGAGATAGAGAGAGAGAGAGAGAGAGAGAGAGAGAGAGAGAGAGAGAGAGAGAGAGAGAGAGAGAGAGACGAGACAGAGATAGAGAGAGATAGATAGAGAGAGAGAGAGAGAGAGAGAGAGAGAGCGCATTTAACGCTCCTATAAATGATGTCTTTATTTTTGAGCTTCCAATGATTATAAGGGCAGCTATGCTCATTTTAATATCATGAGGTAGAAACCACGAAAACTATTTTTGAAATTGAATAACTTTGGAACAAAACACTTATCACCCAGTATGTAGGCTGTTGACATTCGCTGAAAAATTTCTAGAGATCGATTCTATAACTCGTTTTCAACGAAAGTTACACTAGGAAATTTTGTAAACCCTTTGTTTTCAAGTTTTTCACATTCAAGATTATTTATTTATTTATTTTTTCATTTATTATTATCATTATTATTTTGTCTTCATGTCATAGAAATGGTCATAACTCCCCTAGGTTTACTTTAATATGAAAAGTAAGCACACCATTAGCAAGAACGTAAAATTTCCTTTTAGAATATTACACCTTTACGGAAGTCTAGGTCTAGTATGAAGATGTTCCATTTTCCCAACTGCATTTCACAACTGATTCTACACCCTTCGGAAAATTATTTCTTCCCACTTTTTTCAGAGGGTAAAACTCTCCTGAAATTTTCTTTTTAGCGGTATAGTCAATTTTAATTTCACTCTACCAATCAGGGGAGAAAGTTATGCTTTAACGTAAAAAACGGCGTTTTTTTTTTTTCTTTTCAAAGAAGTTTGGGGTTTTCTCGAAAAATGACCCTCTATGGTCCAATGAGTTAAGGGGTCGGATTCTACGTATTTTTTACGCTGAGTCGAATGATAACACTTACAGATCTCCTAAACTACGTTATAAACAAGTTTTTCAATTTAACTCACACATTTTAGGTTAATTTCTTATGCTCTACTTTATGTGTTTTTAATGATAAAACTAGTAAGTTAAACCGTGAATTATGGTTATAATGGAGTTGAGGAGATATGCCAGAGCCATGACGATTTTCTTGTCAAAAAGTCAAAAACAAAATAAATCTCAAAAGTGAAATTCTCGAAAACAGCGATTAAAAAAAATCTCTAAAATGGTCTTCTTGATATATATATATATATATATATATATATATATATATATATATATATATATATATATATATATATACAAGTATAAAATATCTATTCTGTATCAAGTAAGGAATCTATACTATATAAGTATATAAATATGTTTACTAAAATTTCGTTTTTTCAATGTTTTCCCACGTTGATGTTAGGAACATCAATAAATGAATATTACTACATGATTCAGCATGAAAAAATACCCCAAAATTGTGTATCACATGTGGAAATTCAATATCATCAAAAACTCGATTTCAGGATTTGTGCGTGCGTGATTGTGTTCGTTGGTGCACACTGAAAAATTCAAGTTAAGGGCCATTTTTTCAAGAAGTTTTGTGTAGAATACAAATAGAGTAGAAAAAAAAGTGTTAATTGCGCATGGTATCGAAAATGACATGATTGAATTCCTCGCAAAAAATTATGAGGGATACCATTCTTTTGGGTTTTTAACTAGTATATTGACGGAGATAAGCCGCTGGTGCATAACTCGTGAGACAGGCCATATGAACATCCGTATCTGACTTTATTTTAATATTATTTTTCACCAATAAACGTAACGGCGGACGAAGCTTTCTGGCATACAAGAAAATACGTTAGTCACCTGATCCGCATACGTTCATGGTAGGAGCAGCTCTTCGAAGATAGTGGGATTGGTATATAAGCCCTCCAGAAAGCCTCTCGAGCTCATTCGAGGTCCTAACTCTTTCTTGTTATTATTCTCAGCACCTACCTTACCACTATCCTTGGAATAAAATTCTCTCTGTGAAATTCCTTTCCTCACGGTCAACGGGTTCTCCGATCAACATCCATCTATCCAGTATCCGATGGAATCACAGTTGTATAGACCTATTCTACATGAGCTCTGGATCTAATTCCAGTCCAGCATTCGAAGGGTGCACCGGGATGTACCTTTTATAAAAGTTCTTATATATCTGGAGTAATAAATGCAGTCAAGGATAACTAAAAAAAGGATTACGCACTTCCAAAGCATCAGTTTTCTAATTTAAAGTTCATATTCAAATTTGCACGCTAGATTCACTTAGCAAATATTGAAATCACAATGGTGGTGAACCCGATGATCGCTGAAGAAGAAAATACACAATATTATAACGCTCACGGTGCACATCCACCTTCAAAACCATCTGCTCCTTTGATCTCTCTGCCTCCCACACATTCACCCTTCTAAAAACTGTATGACTCCTGATAGTGGTGTAAGCAGCTAGACGCATCATTCAACGGATCCCATATCAACTCCCTGGACGTCGAATCGGCCAAAACATTGTCCCTTATTCCATAAAGTAGTCGTTCAGGTGGTCGAAATGTCATCTGAGCCTACGGTCACCGCCTATTATTCATTGAAGGACCGACGTCTCTCGAATTGTGAATCTTCTCATTAGGCTTGTCTCGCCGCCATCATAGATATATCACACATCAGAGACTTGAATCCATCGGACTTGCTCCAATAACTACAACATAAGACGGGAACGATACTCACGAAGGTTCTAACGGAAGCATATTGGATAAAAGCTATGTCGAGAGAGATACTGCCCTTCGCCGAGACGTGTCGTCCCTCCCCCTCCCACCCCAGTACCCAGTTGGTTCACTTTTTTTTCTTATTTTTTTAATAATGCATTTTATTCAGAAAAAGATTTGCAAACAATAAATTACAGATTTGTACAAAAAATGCAAAATTCCAAATAAGAAGGATCTTGTGCAGGGAATTGGAGCATCTGTTCATTATTTAGCTCTGCTGTTAGTGGCTATTTAAATAATTGAATACAAAACAGAATTCTCACCATTAAGGTCTAAAGATAGATTATGCATATTGCATTTATATTATTGCATATGAAAAATGCTTTATTGGTTTACAGAAATGATAAAAAGTTGAAAATTTGAGGAATAAATAATAATGCGTGAATTGAAATAACGTAAGTGATTAAACAAATGAGACAGATAGGCCTTATAGTGCTTCTTCAGATCTACTTTAAATTTACTATGCGATACTCTGGTTGAAATAATTTCGCAACGTAGGTAGTTGAAAAGGGTAATCCCTCTATATAGATGAGAATTAATGAGATGAGAGTGTAATTAATTTTGTTCGAACTTCATGTGCCAATATTCACGAATACACCTCTTAGAAATCGCTTGTTAGTATAAATTAGAGTAGATCTATCTATTTGTTGAAATGAGTATAGAACTTGGAACTCATTAAGTAAATCCTTTGTCCCAAACCTAATGGTTTTTTTTTTCTTTTTAATAGAACCTTGATTAGGAGATTTTGGATCATAAACAAAGGCTGAAGCTTAGTTTTGAAAGCTGAACCCCAGGCTGGCATGGCATAAATCAGTAGCGACTGACACATTGCGTGGTAAAATTGTTTCTTTACTTTCAGGGTCATAAAGTTACGAACTTCTCGACACATTGGAAGCAACTTTCTTATTTTTGTAGTTGAATCTTTTATGAGTTCATCCCACACAAGACACTGATCTATTTTTACCCCCAAGTATTTTGTTACCTGTACCTGTTTTATGGTCGGACAGTTGCAGTTCATTTCGCACATCTCAGATTGATGACATGCAATTGGGCCTATATCAGGAATCATTGAGGATTCCCATACGAACGTTATATAGTTCGTTTTATTGAAGTCTAGTTTGAGATTTTTCTTCTTCAGCCATTTATTTATTTTAGGAAGGTTAAAGGTCGTCTTTCGCTTTACTTCTTCCCATGAATCCCCTGTCACTACCATTGCAGAATCATCCACAAAACATATATTTTTTCTCTCAACATATATGGAGAAAATGCCATTACTATATATTAAGTATATAACATAGAGGTGCCAGAACAGTACCTACCCTGTGGGATGGAAAACCGGAATGTACATGCATCACTCAAATGGTTCCCTATTTGGACTCATTGTTCGCGATTTAATAAATAGCTGTCTGTCCACTTAATAAAATACGAGTTGAAATTAATATTGATCAGGGTCTCATTTAAACTGGAATGTGGTGTAGTATCAAAATCTTTGGTCATATCTTTGTTTACTATTTGCACTTTTTTCCCCTTATCAAGTGCCAAAGTAATGTTTTCTACCATGCATGAAATTTTATGCATCTAGGATGATTTTTCCTGGTTGAAAACCAAACTGGTTTTCATTTATTATTTTTTGATTTTCTGAAAATTGTACTAAGAATGTTTTTTTCAGATTTTTCAATAGTTTTAGCGATATTGGACATTATAGAAATAGGTCTATAGTTTTTTTTAATTTTTATTTTAATCAATTTGGGGTCTCCTGTTTTGTAAAGTGAAGTTATTACAGCTCGTTTATATATTTGAGGAAAGGTACAGGAAACGCAGCTAAGGTTCATCAAGTAAGTTGACGGTTCAGTTATATGATGTACGATTTTTTAAATAGTTTCAACAGTTAAAGTTTCGATATTTTCAACAGCTGAGGTTTATCAAGTAAGTTAACGGTTCAGTTATGTGATGCATGATTTTTTTTAATAGTTTCAAAAGAAATGCTATCAAATTCCGGGCTTGAACCCCCTCTCAAACTACATATAATTTGTCAACATTATTTTCGGAGACAATAAAAAATGGTTGCGGGGTTTCACTTGTAGGTATTGTCGGGTTATCACATATTGAACTTTTATCTGCAATTTTTAGCCGTTCAATGAAATGTTCATTGAAAGCATCCGAGATTTTTTTACCGTCTTAATCTACGTCAAATATTTTTCCCTCCGCTTCGATGGAGTTTATTATTATTATCTTCCAGTTTGCTCGTACATTGTTTCCCACTTTATTTAATTTTCAAGAGTAATACTTGTATTTAGCTATTCGGATAAGCCCGGTTACTTTATTTTTTAATTTTCTGTACCTTTCCGTGGTTTTACATTAATAGGCTTTTTTTTTTCGAAGTACGATACATTTTTTTTCCTAACGCTTGTTAAAAGACTTCTTATGATCCAGATTTTCAAGGGTACCTAGCATTTTTCTTTGATTTATAATTGATATTTCTGTGCTAGCATCAGTGATGGTCTGCAATGTTTCATGAAAATCCACAGAAGTCTTATCAATATCCTTAATCCCCAACACTCTACCCCAATGGTCTACCTTGAGTTTTTCAATCAGTTTATCATAATTTATTTTGATTTTAGTATGATTTACTGTTCTATCTGTAGTTGCCTCTTCCGTCTCAGTATACAGACACAATAGGGTAATAAAGTAATCCGTGATTGATGTTCTCCATACAATACTCAACCTACAAGCATTGAAATAAGTTTTTTTATATCGCAACAAAATATGATCGAGACAGCTATTACTATGTTTTCTTATTATATCGTTGATACATGACAGAAAACCAAGTTCACCTAACAAGTTCAAAAGTTATTTTTCTAATTTTCTTCTGTGCGATAGTCACTAATATCAATATTTAGGTCACCAAGCAATATATCCATGGTATCACTGTTCCTATAATCTAACATCATTCTTAGATCCATAAGAAAACCATCTACGTTTTTACTACTAGGAGATCGATACATACAAAAAAAAAACCGGTAATTTCTCTTAGAAATTTGAAATTCACAGAATAAGCAGCATGCTCCTTCCACGGTAATTTCTTTCGTTCTGACCTCTTTACAGATTGAGTCTATAAATACGGTCCACTAGTTTTATTTAGAAAAGTGAAAGAGCTGTAAGATTTATAGGGAGAAACGTTTCCTGCGAGTTATTCCACGTTTACGTGAAACATAAGATGTTTGATTATTTTTTAAACTGGCTAAAATTTAATACAAATTCGTCAACACTTTTATTTCAGTTACGCATATTTAAATTTAAGACAACCAAGGAGTTTAGGTGATTTGGTGAGGACTTTTCTATGTTATTTACTCAGTCACATCCAATTTCCTTTGAAAGAACTAATATATTCCAATTTCAACGAAGACCATAAACAAATAAAATATATTTGTATGACCTTTATATGCTTGAATTAGATATATATGTTGATTACTCAGAGTCATCGTCTTCCAATTTCATCTTGCTTGTGGTGTCCATCTTCTTTACCTCATCCTTTGATGTAATTCTCAGTGCTTGCGTTTCCTCATTTTCGCGGAGAGATATTTTCCCATCTTTCTTCCACGCGTACTTGAATTACTCTGTTTGGCAAACATTTTCGTGACAGCGAAGAGGTATCGATTGTATCCCGTGAGTCTCTCATTGATGTAGGCTTTAGTTTCCTTAGGAAATCTTTCATCAATAGTTGAAAGTATAATGCCCTTTTCTTTACGGGACCATTGAATAAGATCATTTTTTTGTTTTGAGTCCGAGAATTTAACAATTATGTCTCTTCTTTTTTTATCCTTTTTATCGATTGCACCAATGATTTCCACATTCTGAGATTCTTCCGCATATACTCCATTGATAAAGCTTCTTACAATTTACAAAACAACGTCATCTGATGTTTTTGGAATCCCAACTTCATGCCCAAAAATGATACTTTCCGCCCCTAGTTTTTGATTTTTACGGACCAGTTGATCGTCTGATTTCTTTAAGCTTTCGACTAGCTTGGCAGTCCATTGCATTGTATTCAAAAGTCGTCCACGTGATCACTCAGAAAACTTATGGTTTTCTCGAGTTTTTTTAACTGTTTGCATTATATTCCAAGTTTCATAATACACTCAATATCCACTGGTTCAGAATCATTCGTCTCGTCTTCCGTCTTCAAATCTGATTCATCCACACAAGTTTCTTTTTCCCCATTTTTTCAAATGAATCAGTTGGTAACAAGTGTAACAGTGTAACAAGTTGTACACTTTAGTAGCTTTTTAGAAGAAACCGTTCCTTCACAACTTTTACAGTTATCTTTTATCGTACTTTGGTTCGAATAAGAACACGTTCAATCACATTTACGATAACAAAATAAACAATCACACTCGGAGAGAGATTTTATGGTTCTTGTGAATTTGGTAATTATTATGTCCCTTCATTATTAAGAGTTTTCTCTATTTCTCTTCATTTGTCAGTCTAGGTCTTCTTCTGCTTATAGGAATTTCGGTTTGACAGTTGTCAAAAAATATAGTGAGGGTTTCCTAAAATGGAAGCAGAAAAGTGGACATGTTCTCCCATTATTGGACGGGTGGCCAATGAATGGTTCTCATGATTTTTTAAATTGTTTTTTATTTTATAGAATTTTCGTTAAAAATGAATCTATTGCAACGGTCCCAAAAAATTTCCAAAAATTTTTCTTCATTGAAATCCGTTTTGATACATTCTGAAACGAATCCTAGAATTTAACACTTTTTCATATATATATATATATAAGAGATAAAAATTCCGTCGTAGCGGCAAAAACTCAATCTTTTGAGCACATAAATTGGGAAAATTCCAAAAAATTTGCTACAAAAATAACTAACAATGGGTAAAAAAGAATTTGAATTTATATATTTGTTTTTTAATGGATATTTGTTTACATAATAGCTGTTTTGAAACGTAAAATTCTCAAGGGGGCGCACAAATGTTTTCATTGGAATAAGGCAAAGTTTTATTTTAAATGTAAAACCGAAAAAGCTGTTCATTTCCCGAAAAATTACCTAAGCATCCCTAAACAAATGATGAATTTCTTTGCTTCACAAAAAGTGTGCTGAGATTTTGAAAAAAAGCCCTTAGAAAATCACTAAAAATATCCAAAATAAGTTATATTTGATTTGTTTGCATAGCAGAATAAAACTTCGATTTTTAATTGCGATACACCTCTACGTTAATGATATTAATTTGCACATAATAATGTGTGGCCACTGACAATTTATTCTCAATGTCGAAACACGATTCTTGTTGCCACGTTCTCACCCTGATTATATAACAACTATATAACAAGCCAACAAGCGACCACTGGGGCTCAAGTCCATTCAGCTCTGTGGAGAGTATGTGCAGAACTCTAACTCAGGAAATTCACTTGAGTTTTTTTAATTTTTAATTTTTTGTTGTTGTTGTTGTTCTTGTTTTTCCTGCTTGAATTCCAATTATCATATACAATGAATATCACTGCATATTATCATATTCACTGTAGACCCCTACAAATGTTCTTTCAAAACCCGCAAGAGCTTGAACCATTTCCACTTCGCTCGGTTGACGCGCTTTTGAAAAGAGTGGTCTGGCTTCGTGGCAGCTGACGCATGAAGTTCCACGGATGGAAGGTAAAAACCCCGACAACCGTCGGAGTTCGTTACAACCCGTTTGCATCTCCCTCCAAGTTATGTAAAACCCCTTCAGTTTATGTGATGACGTTATTTTTTTTCTTCTATTATTTTTATCAGGGATGTTTGCCGAACCCCTCTTTCATTGTGGCCGACTTTTCACCCCCCACAGTTTTCTGCAGAGGCTACTTTTAGATCTTCCCTTCTGGACATATAAATAACGAACCCGACTAAAAGCCAGTACATTGAGTAAAGGGTGCTTTTAGGTGGAACCTTTTCTTTATTATAAATAATATTTCATTTCTCCATTGAATTATGGACCGCATCATTTCCTTCATCCTAATGGAACTCAGCGTGGCAGCTACTCACTCCGTGAATTTCTTCTGGGGATAAAGCCATGGAATTATCTGTCTCAACACTAACCTTCCTTTATTACGGATCAGTTAGGTAGGCACTTATTCAGAAAAGACAAAATCCTTAAGATCTTTAATAAAAATATCCTCAGAAAATTATATAACTTTGATAAGTGATCGATATTATTTAATATAACTATCTGTTATTCCTTTTGCCTCACATGAGAGCCCCAGTTAATGGCTACACCGCAGTTATTGACCAACCACTTAGTTTTCCTAGCTGCCTCTGAGATCGTATGAATAACTCTCCAACGTCAAGTAACTGATCCAGGTGGCAGTGGTGAATGACAAATCACAATATAACCAGTTATGTCCTATTGAGGCGGCAAAATCTCAGACTCTGTGCAACCGAAGAAGCTGTGACTGCTGTTTCTTGTGCAAACGGTATGCAAACATCACCTCATCAGTGGATTTCATTCGGTTCAATTTTACTTTCCCTTATTTATGAGCTATTTACAGTTGATCAGATAATTCTTTATCGATCGATGGAGTTATCTGGGGTTTGACGAATTATATCAATAACATGAATGGTGTCAAACTGTGCGTTGATGTTGTCGGCTCTTTACCAATAACTCCTCGAGGGGATCGTCATATCGTCGTTGAGATTAACGCTTTTACCAAATAGCCTGAAGCCTTTTATACGCCTGATTTACATGTAAAAACCCCCAAGGGTAAATTGAAACAGTGATTTCACGATTTGGGGTGCTGCACTCGGATCAAGGCCGCAGTTTCGAATCGGTGGTCTTTAAAGAAGTGATAAGCTCTCTAAACATACACAAGATTTGCACTTCTCAAGTTCAAATTGCAAAGGTTCAACAGGGCGCTGGAGGAAATTATGGCTGAGATTGGGATCATAGTCCGTACGACTGGTACACATGATTGCCTTTTGTCTTGCTTGATTTTCGAAGGACAGAGTACGAGTATATAGCAGTTGGGATTTCTTCAGTGAGAACGACACACGGAAGGGTTCTTATTTTAAATCAATCAACTTTTAACTCCCCAAATTTTAGAAGCACTGTTGCCATAAAATGTACTTCCCGAGTGATCCTATTGCAGATGGAATAGGTTCATGAACATGGTTGATAAGGACAGATACAAATTTTTATAAATTATCTTGTTTGATTCAAGGCATTGTTTTGAAATTCGAGCACATTGCGCGCAATGAAATGGTTATATCAATTTTAAGACAAACAAACTTTCTCTAAACAATAGTCTGCTAGGGTGTATGAACCAGTTATTTTACACATAAGGTGAAACTCAAAGTCTGTAAACTAAAAATGTCATTCATGTATAGTATAGAGAGTATAGGGCCTAAACGGACCTTAGAGGCACTAGAGGACATTTAAGTGCTACTTCATCCAATCCTGATCTGTCTAATTTATTTACCAGCCTGCCTGACTCAATGGATTTGAATGATTTTGTTAAATCTTTAAAAACACAGCACTTTATCACCCTCATTTAATGCATTATTAATGTCTTCGATTACCTCGGCCAGAGATTCCTGCGTGCTTCGATTTATCCGAAAACCGTACTGTAAAGGGGACAGAATATTATCAATTTCTAAGTAATTCACAAGTTGCAACTTGATTATCTTCTCAAACGTTTCGGAAAAGTTTGAAAACAGTGATATAGGTCAACAATTAGATAGTGAACATCTACTTCCGCTTTTGTAAAGTGGGCGAACAAGTGCGATTTTCAGAGAGTGAGAGCAACAACCATTGATTATGCTAAGGTTGATTTTATGTGACAAAGAAGCACTGATATTAATAGCCAGCGTTCTGATTATATTCGATGATATCCAATCCCAGCCAGGATGGAGCATCCCCTAATTGACTGTATAGTTCTGGATTTCGAATGCTTCCTCGGACCTTGTTATCTGTAGATTCATCTGTGACAGTTCCCGTCAGATTCAAGAGAATGCGCGTCTATCCGTCGCTCTCGCGCCTGGTTGAACGTGACATTATTGAGTTCTTGGAATGCTGCATTTGGCGATAAATGAGGATCCAAGAACCGGAAAATCGATGCTCTCCGAACATAGCACATACGCTATTAGTACGAGTTGTATCTGTTATGATACTGTCACACCCCCCTCTCTCTATGTAGTGCGAATTTAGGCCCCATTGCACCTCTGGGGGGCGACCTAAGTCCGTGACGTGGTAGCAGAGCGTGGTTTCCCGGATTACGTATGGTTATACCTAGTACATCCAGGTCCACTATTTTTGAGGGCCATATGCTTCAGAAGAAACATGGCCCGGGTTTCCAGAAGGAATTCCCTTTATAATCCTTCGGTACATAAACAATTTCATTGGTCAATTAGGACTTATAATTTCTCAAAATTTCCCCCTCATATAATTTCTATTTTCATAGGTACCTATGGTATTAGGCCTTTGCCTTTTTTATTATTATACATATATTCTTTATTTAAGGGCATAGTTCCCAATTATTATTTCCAGGGCTTAGTTCCCAATTTAAGTCCCCAACGTGGGCACATATTTTTATATCTATTTTATTCAAGTAAATTAGGAATTGATCCCAAATCGCTTTCATTCTTCGAATGTTCATACACATCATGTTGAATTACGGAAGAGAGAAGAAATTATCTGAGTCATTTTTAGTATTGCATGTAGTAGCTTCGATCCCTTCGTCATTTTCCATCATTTAAAATTTCATAATTGGTTCTATTAATTAAGCCAGAGATTGCATTAGGGTAACGAGAGGAATTATCATCGTTCGCTGCATGACCAATAGGGAGATTACATGTTTTACAATTAGTGTATGATGTGGGGTCAACATTTTCTTGACACTCTTGTCAAATGAGTTCAACTACAGTTTCCACATGGAGGAGTGCTGGTATTTGCTGATAATTGAAGCCATTACAGTTGAAGTACCGAGAATGTGGAATAAAATCCTCTTCGCGACAGCAACTCCACCCAAGATATATATTTCCAGGAGAAACGTCTACTAAATAATGCGTGGTGATCTGATCTCTTTTTTTATTTTAAATGTAAATCTCAATTGCTCATTAACGGGTTCTTCGTCCAAATGGTTCAATCCAATGAGCCCATGTTTAATTTCTTCATGGGTCATTCCTGACGGAACTCCGTACATGGCCAGTCGTGGGTTCCTTTTTTGAGGTCTGCCGATTTCATGAAATTTAGGACACGTAACAAGTGCGTTTGAATTGGCCTTATCACCAGTCCGAATCATGAGTCCTTCATCTCCCAAATTTCTTACACTGGTTAGCGGTTATCTTTAAACCTTGAGATACCGGATTAATTACAGTTTTTATTTCGTTTCCAATTCCCTGAGCCTTTTAACTTGTACCTTTAGGTTTTTAGGCTGGGGGTCTTGCAAAAATTTCCATCACAGTTTTGAAACGAAACAACCAATCAACAACTTTCCCTAGCTACGTTGAATTTATAACGGTTTTTCCAATAACAAACGATTCAAATAATGGTTTACTGATATTGAACGTGGTAACAAGTTACCGCTGTTAGAATTTTATCCTATCACAGTTACAACTGGACCTTTCATTTCACACACTACACGCATGTTTTGTTAAGGGAAACGACAGGTTTATTCATAGCAAAAAAACATGATACACGCTTCAATGTTTTTCCGTGATAGCGGAGAAATCGTATTATACTCATCTCAATAGTGACTAGTCTGCTTCCCCTACCGTGATAGACTCGGAATATATATACCTATAATAAATATAACAATATGTGATTTTCGTAATGGATTTGTCAGAAAGGTAAATTACCGCGCTGTTGTCAAATTTCAAGAGCTTATTATTATTTTCTTAGTTTTGGTTTATTATTTCCAATAATAAGCCTATGTGATCGTATGGCAAACAATTTTTATAACCCCCTCTCAAACTTTGTCACTTTACGTTTCAAGGTGCGTAGAATTCAAATTTGAAATGTCCGTCCGCCGTTCGCCGTCCGCCGAAGCTTTGAGTGTTGGACTGACGTGTTAAAACTCCAACCTGCTCAACTACAACTGCGCAAGCTAATATTCCACGGTTAGGATAACAATGGGCAGTAGGACTTCGGAACAGAACACTTTAGGACCAGATCATGCACGACCACAACAGCACAACCTTCAAATGAATATTGATGGAAAAATATGAGTGATATGATAGTGTAAGCGTAATAGGGCGGTGAACCTCCGGTCATGAGGTAACGAGACCTAGGGAGTACCTCCAGGGTGGCGTGGAAAACGTCCTACACTTGTATTGCTTTCGAATTTCATGTTCCTTCGAGGCATGAATATATGTTTTATTCTAGGTCATATTTGTGTATTAATACCAATGCTTTGCCTACGCATATGTAATAACAAATCCTCTCGACTTTTCGTACGTACTTAGATAATGATATTATTAAGGCAATGATTATTTGAATAGATAGGAGCTCAAATCGAGAAATATAAACATACGTATATAATTATAGAAGTATAGGTTGTGGCAACTCGAAATAGGACATGCCGAGGAGTCTGGACGGGCCTTATGACGTACGCCAACTAAAACTACGATCAAACTCAATTGAAAAAATAATAAACCTTTGTGAAATAATTTGCAGCGTTTTAGAATGGAGGCGAATGAGGGTGTTTGTTCCACAACATCATTATGCAAATTGGGAAGAATATCCAAAATCGTGAGAGTATTTGTTTCTAATGAGGTAAAGAGTGAATCTTTGCCTAATTTAGCTTCCATATACCTTCCATAGATCACACTCAATTGTAGACCCAACTCCGTCACAGCCTGGACCAACGTCTTCATCATAGCTGCCGATTGAGTAGTTTCGAATTGGCCTATTTTATTTCTACTGTCCAAAGAGATTTAAGAAACGATTCTTCATTTTTGTTGGCCGTTTTACAAACCTTCCGGACGTATTCATCGAGTTTGGATTTGTTCGGCGATTCCATTGCGGAGGCAGCAAAATAACCTCACTGAACCGCTGAAACGAAAAACATTCGCACACGCTGAGACCGAGGTTGTTTCGCTTTGACGGATGAATGATAACTGCAATAACTTGCGCTCCTGAGTGGTCGAAACGTAGAAAACGATTTTTCGAACTAAAAACTTTTACTATTGGAAGCTTGTTTCTAGAAGATAACTTACTGCTGAATCTAGGCTAGACATATACTTGATTGATCGTCTATAAAAATTATCTAGATCTATTTTCGACCGTCAAAATTTCAAATGTATCTGATCTAGAAACAAGACCCTCACAAAGTTGAAGCAGATGAAGTACGAACAGTGGAGGAATTATGTAAATGTACCTAGTGTTACAGTCGATCTGTGTTCTAGTACTTAATATTATTTTTGAAGAATACACTTTTTACATTTTCTTGAACACACACAGAATGAACTTTTATTCAATATATTATTCAACATATGAACATATGGAACCTAACAACACAACACAAGTTGTGTGTAGTGGCCAACTTAAACTTCAATACTCCCCCTTAAGCGGGCACTACACTCAACATGCCTGCAGGCTCCGAAACTTCTCGAACTTCAACATAGGTCTTGAGAATGTTTCATTGACTACACCGTATTGTTGCGTAAAATCTTTAGCAACAGGTTCAAACTTCGAAATTTTATCATCCACTCCAACTTTCTTCCTAAATACCCAACGGTTCTTGACAACCTGACCGTTGCTTGGACGATCAACAAACTCCCAAACATTCGATTTCATCAGAGCATCATATTTATGTTTCATTGATTCCAACCATTTCTCTTTTTCTTGATTTTCAAGCATGTCTTTATAATTTTCTGGTTCATTGAGTTCATCCCCTGCTGCAGCTATACAACCCGGCTTGACTTCCTTAATGCCACTGTGCTCGAATTTTGATTGGCGAGTTCTGGTAGTGGTTCAGCGTGATTTGTTTCAGTTTCAAACCATTCTTCTTGTTCCGATTCTTCATTTTCTTGTGGAACGTGTTCTGATGGAAGATCAAGAGAAGCTCCAATCCCTGTTTCAATTATAATGGGATGTTCTATCGGTTGCTCAGATCATTCTTGATTTGTTATGATCACTACGTTTTCAGTGTAAGTTGTTTCAGTGGTTGAATTATGACGATTTTCGTCGGTTTTTGTTTGTAACGTTTCGGCCTCAAAGAATATCACATCCCTCGCTTTCGTTACGATAGTGGAATTAGTGGGATCACTTAATCGATACCCTTTCGTGTCTTCACAGTATCCCACGAAGATGTATTCTTTGCTTTTAGGGTCCCATTTCTTTCTTTTTTGCTTAGGAACATGAACAAAAGCTCGGCAGCCAAACACACGAAGATGAAACAACGCAACTTTTTTTCCTGTCCAGACTTCTTCAGGAGTTTTCTTCTTCAGTGCAGATCTAGGAGACCTCTTCTTTAAATAGTTTGTAGTGCTTAATGCTTCTGCCCAGTATCTTTCACTGAGCCCTGCTTCTTGCAGCATGCACCTAGCCTTTTCTACTAGAGTTCTATTAACTCTCTCAGCGACTCCTAGCTGTTCTGGAGTATGTAAGGTACTGTTGTTTGATGCCTTATTCCATGTTGCTTTAGAAAGTCTGTCAATGCGTTGTTGACGTACTCAGAGCCATTGTCGGTCCTTAGAACTTTTATCTTCTTGTTTGTTTGATTTTCCACTTGTTGTTTGAACTCTTGAAACACATTCTTGACCTCGCTCTTGTTTTTAATCATGTACACAAAAGTTTTCCTAGAAAAATCATCAGTGAATGTTAGGGCATATCTCTTTCCTCCCCAACTTTCCACTGGCATTGGTCCACAAACGTCCGAATGAATTAATTCCAAAATATTTTTGGATTTCGATTTGCTTGTGGGGAAACTTTGTCTTGTCATTTTCCCCTTCACGCACGCTTCGCAAGGTTGAAATCCAGCTGAGGCAAATTTCACTCCACGAGCCATATGTTTCCTCAAAAGGTTCATGGATCTCAAGTTTAAATGTCCCAACCTCTTGTGCCAAAGCATTTGTGAATTATCAGAAGTGATAGCATTAACTTGTTCACGGTTCTTCGGAACAATTTTAAACACTCCCGAATCATATACGCCCTGTATGAGAACTTTTCCTTTGACTCTAGTCTGGGAATCCATTATCCTACAGCCATCTCTTGAAAATACTACCTTATAGCTATTTTTGACTATTTTCCCGACTGATAGTAGGTTTGTGTTAAGATTTGGACTGAACAACACATCATGGATATCAGTTTTCTCTACAGTGCCGGCTAACTCTAAACTAACTGTTCCACAACTTTTAGCTAGAATTTTGTCATCATTTGCTACTCTTATTTCTCTTTCTATTGGTCGTCTATTCTCAAGCCAATCGTCTCTCATGGTAAAATGTGAAGTGGCTCCTGAATCGATAATCCACTCATTTTTATCCAGTGTCCCTATAGCTAAGGCCATTGACGTTCCTTGCTCACTTACATTTTTCTTCTTGGCTTTACATTGTGAAGCAAAATGTCCTTTCTTGCCACAAGCAAAACACTTGGGAATAAAATGCTTTTTCTTTGACTCTTTCTTCAATATGAGAGCTTTATCATGTTCATTATTGGGCTTGGCTTGTTGATTCAGTAGTGTACGCACTGAGCCACTTGTAATTTTTGCCCCTGAGCTCTCCAGAGCCATTATCATGGGCTGGTAGCTTTCACCCAACCCCTTCAGCATGACAACACCGATGAACTCGTCTTCAAGCCCTGCACTGATTGACTCTAATTGCTGAGAGATGCTTAAAATCCTATTTAGGTTCCAATGAAAACAGTTGTTTAAGCAAACCCAAACGTATGCTCAAGCCTTTACTTTCGTAATTCGATTCAAGCTTGGCCCAGACTTCCTTGGCGGTTTTTTGGCTTCTGACTATAGGATACAAACATTCATCGACCATCAAACAAATTTTCGATCGAGCTTTATTATCCGTTCTTGGATCATTCTCTGATCCTTCCACAACTGTCCACAAATCTCCAGCGATTAGGAACATTTCCATTCCGAACTTCCAGTTGGAGTAATTCTCCGAACCAATAAGTTTCTTTATGTTCGGCATTGCACCCAGTCCTGCAACTGCAACACTCGTAGATGCCACAGGTGGAGAACCACCTACTCCTGAATCATCATGAGACATGTTGATTGTCTACAAATTAGTACTGGTGCACATAACCAGTTGAAGCAGATGAAGTACGAACAGTGGAGGAATTATGTAAATGTACCTAGTGATACAGTCGATCTGTGTTCTAGTACTTGATATTATTTTTGAAGAATACACTTTTTACATTTTCTTGAACACACACAGAATGAACTTTTATTCAATATTCAACATATGAACATATGGAAACTAACAACACAACACAAGTTGTGTGTACTGGCCAACTTAAACTTCAATACACAATATTTATTACGGTATTTTAGCATTTGGAGCAGTTTTTTCGATGTAAATGTATTAGAGCTTGAGAATTGTCAACACTTTTCAGCGAAGTGGGCAAAAAAAAACCACTTTTTGGTGAGCGATTGCGACTCCAATGACTGATACAATTTTTATGACTTATAAGAAGGATTCCCTAGACTGAAGCGCAAAAAACCCAATATTCAACATATGAACATATGGAACCTAAAACACAACACAAGTTGTGTGTACTGGCCAACTTAAACTTCAATACACAATATTTATTACGGTATTTTAGCATTTGGAGCAGTTTTTTCGATGTAAATGTATTAGAGCTTGAGAATTGTCAACACTTTTCAGCGAAGTGGGCAACAAAAAAAAACCACTTTTTGGTGAGCGATTGCGACTCCAATGACTGATACAATTTTGATGACTTATAAGAAGGATTCCCTAGACTGAAGCGCAAAAACCCAAAAACCAGCGCAAACCCAAACACATCTTATTTAGGGTTCCCAAGCGGGATTCAAATCTTTTTCTACTCTGCTATTTTTTGTTGGCGCTGCTTCCCATTTTCGCACTAATTTGTCTGGGCCACTGCAGAAAAACCCAAGTTCATGGGAGTGCACCCTGGGAGACAAGGGAGAAGAAGATTATTTCTAAACCAGTCCAAACCCGCTTTGGATGGTCATTTCTTTTCAAGACTTGAACCAGTACTGCCGCTTCAGCCCTTGTGATATTTCTAACGAAAAAGACTTTTATATCCTCCCATTTCTCTACAAGAGATTGGCGCTTGTGTTTAGGTCTGTCGAGACTTTCCAGTATAATTATCAAAGCTAAGTATGAGATGATCAGGTTGAAATGAAATAAAATATCTATTTGCCGTTACAAAACTTATTAGCATGGCACTTGTCAATAACACATTAGGTAATATGCATTATTTTAATAACAATTCGCTAATTAGGTACTGTGATTTCAACAAAGTATATCAAATTGGAGTGGGAGTAGCGTTGTCGGGGTCCCAAAAAGCATTACCACGATGGCCCCATGGCGGCTTTCCAGGTCACGCTACCGCCAAACAGAGATACCTGCAAAGAATACGACCGGCCTCCCTACAGCCAGACGCCCACGCAGAGACTGCTTTGACCAAATCCAGAAGATTAACACCAATTGACGGAACGCAGATGACTCAATTCAGTGCTGATGTATAAAAAAAAAAAAAAAAAATCCAGTCATGCAGCTTGATCGTATAAGCCAATTTTCGTAAATTATCGTATTGTATAATGTTGGTGTTTTGAAATTTGAGATTTTCGGATGCAAAGAATTTTTTAACTATTATTTTTTTTGGAAAAAACATATTCTAAATAATAATCCCTTACATTTTTTTTTTTTTTTTGGATTTTTAGTTTTTTTGCAGTATTTATAGGATTGTTTTGCAAATTTTAGTGAAATTCAATTTAATTGTTCAGCTTAATTTTGGACATAAATTCTTTGATGTTATTTTTTATAAATAATAAACTTTATTTGAGTAATAATGCGCTAAAAAAAATATTCAACGATTTTCAGCCGTTTTTAGGGATTTTTTCAGCACATTTTTAGAAATTTCACCAATTTACTGTGCTCAAAAAGTGGTGGCCAACGAACTCATTCTTTTGAAAGCTTACTTTTTTGGAGTAAGAACGGAATTTTTATCTCAATCCTAAGGAGAGTTATCGTCTGGAATGACACACATATATACTTATTGATTTATTTATTGACAAGAAAAAAATGACGAAAACTATTAGTTATATCGTATCGTATTAGTTATATCATAAAAGTGTTATACTATAGGGATTCGTTTCAAAAAGCCTCAAAACGGATTTCAATGGAGAAAATGTTGGAAAATTTTGATATTAAAAATTCTGGAGCCATTTCAATAGCTTCATTTTCTACAAAAATTCGCTAAAACCCGCAAAGTCTGAAGCAAACAGGTTATCGGGTAAGTCCCTTAATGTGGTACATTTGTTAGAGGTAATAATTTTCCATGCTTTTCAAACAAAATTGGTGGAGTTTTGGAGTTTCTGAGTTGTGTGTTCGGCTAGATTTCGGAGAAAACATTTTTACTCAAAACATTTTTACCGGAAATAAAGCTAAATTCGTCTATGCTCTCAGCTGGAGTCAAATCCGACTCTCCATAATCTTATACCATTTCTTTTCAAGCCGCATCTCAACCATAAGGGTCATTAGCGGCATTGAACATTGAACATAATGTCCAAAGGGACACTGCAAGTGGCACGATTCCAAGGGGGGCCATGCTGTCCTCCACCATCAAATGGAGTGCCATCACGGAATCCACTGGCAAATCGGAGGGGGGAGGGGGGGGGGATAAGGGGCACAGTGACCTCAAAAATAAAATAATTCGACTAGATGTTACTATATATAATCGCCAAAGTGAATCACAAATCAGATATCACAGTTCGATAGATGAGTATCCGAGAACCGGAAAATCATCTTCTCCGAACATAGCACATTAAACTATTAGTACGAGTTGTATCTTTTATGGTACTTTACCCCTCTCTCTATGAGTGCGGATTTAGGCCCCATTACACCTCTGGGGCGATCCTTAGTCCCTTACAGACATGAATACCCACATGGCTTGGCTCCCACATTACCGTTATGGTTGAGCCCCATGTTGAGGCTTGGTGTAGCCATACACGTAGGCTTTGTATTAGACGATCATCAGAATATGTATGTCTAATCACCTCGATGGTACTTAGTGAATCGCTACAGATCACATAGTTTCCAACTCCCAACTGGCAGTGTCGAACAGCCAGTGTCACTCCCTACAGTTCTGCTGTGAACACAGACGCGACAGGTGGTAAGCGTCTAGTGACTTGGAAGCTGGGGTTCCATAGAGCAAGGCCAACACCATCAGGTGTCTATGAGCCATAGGTGAACAGGAGAGTGTGTCCAGCATATCGCTGGATGGCTTCATTGTAACGGCATTTGAGGATCTGTGGGAGGGTGTATTTCCCTTGACCCCAACCTTCATGCGTAGATCAACGCGCATACTAGACAAGGTCCAAGGTGGGGTGGGGGGCACTTCATATGGGGCCAGTGGGTATCTCTCTATGCTATCCCACTTGGTGAGCTCCTAAACACGAATACCCAAGGGGCGAGTTCGTGTTTGGAGCCAAGAGTATGCAGAGTTTGCGGAGGATTCCGACGAATCCTGAGTGGCTTCCTATGCCCAAGCACCTGAAGAGAGGCTGTAGGGGTAGTGCGGAAGGCTCTAGTAGGCAGACCAAGACCCTTGTTCATCATAGGTTCAAGTTTATGTAGCAAGGGTCTTGCTGACCCAATAACTGCAGACCCATAGTCTATTCGTGATCGCACCGTTTCGTGGAAAATCCTTAGAAGGAAATCCTGCTGGGTGCCCCAACTATGGTTCGAAAGAACTTTGAGCAACTGCACACCCTGCATAGTAGCTTGGCGCAAGTACTGAATATGCTGGGTCCACCGCAGCTTACAGTCAACTACGAGTCCAAGGAAACGTGTGTGAGTGGAGTAAGGTAATGTTTACCTATGAGTAAGGTAATGCTTACAGTCAACTACGAGTCCAAGGAAAGGTGTGTGAGTGGAGTAAGATAATGTAACTCCACCTATTGAGAGAGGGTACTCATCATGCACTTTGCGCTTTCTGTAAAAATGTATGGAGGTAGTTTTTGAAGGTGAAAAACTAAAACCTTGCATCTGTGCTGTTTGATAGATGGTATCAATAATGGGTTGCAAGGTGTCACACACATTCCTCAGATTATCACCTTGGAGGAGGATAGTTGAGTAGTCCACATATAGTAAGGGACGAATATCCTCTGGGATGTTATCAGCGAGGCCATTTATAGCAACCATAAACAGGGTGCAACTAAGTACTGAGCCTAGAGGGATGCCATTCTCATGAAGATGGAGATTGGAGAATTCATTGGGATTGGGGAGTTCACCTACTTCCTCTATTTCCTAGCGGGGAAACTAGTCCTGTGTGAGTGACTTTAACTGGTTTCCCTTCTGTGCGAGAAAGACGTGACCGATCCAAGTACTTAGCCACCGAATTGAGGTTAGGATGAGTTCTTAACTGCCTATCTCAATTTATCCATGGACTGTACAGTGGCGGCTCTGATGAGTCAATCGTGGGTAGGCGACAGGGAAAAAAACTGTTTTTTTTTTCCCCCCAGTATTATTTAGAAGGTACACTCCAGAAACAAGGAACCTACTGACTGTCAGACAACGTCGTGATTCTGATTTAAACTGGCAATTTAACAAATGATGAATTTGCCTGCTATATAAATAAGTAGTTACTGTTAAAAATACGAAAATCACGTTAAAATAGGTTAAAATCAAGTAAATAAGTCCAAATCGGACCTTTCCTGTTATCTGACCACCAGCACTCCTCGAGCGCTGCCTACAAATAGCATACGGCCACTAATCGTTATATTTGTTATCTAGTCTTACCTTAATTACTTATTATTTATTTATTGATATACCTACATGGCAGGTTACAACATAGGTCGTAGCTGACCCTCATAGTGTTGCACAATTGAAATAACCTAGTTAATTAAACACAGGCAGCATGATCTTATTCAAAACATAGTCTACAAAAACAGTTAAATTATATGGTTCAATCGTTTTTGGCACTCGATCGTTTTCACTTGTGCGTCTTCTTTTGAAAATGAATTGTATGTGTAGAGAGAAAACAAGAAGCCAGCAACGGGACTCATTCAAAACGATAATGCAGGACATAGGTAGTAGCGTTTTGGCCACCTGGTGAGTTTCAGTTAATTTGTTATATTTCATTTTGGTACCTACTTGTTCCTCATTTTGGGTTCGATTTAAATGTTTTAGTACACGGTGCTGGTTACATTCATGCTTTACACTTATTGCCATACCCCGATCACTGGCGGGTAGGATTAGATTACAAAGATAACTATTGGCGGTCGTATGCTATCTGGAGGCAGCGCTAGAGGAGCGCTAGCAGTCAGATAACAGGAAAGGTCCATACAAAATCTTTTCACTTCAATCATTCATCTACCTCTTTCAAGACAACCAAGGGATGGGGATACTTTCTTGCTACCTTGCCTGACATTCGATGGTCGTCCTCATTCAATCTGGCAAATCGCTGAACCAACAGATATGATCACTGACAGGCTTGCCTCAAAAACCGATGTATCGAATTTTCCACTTGGATGTTATATTTTCCGCTCAGAGAAGTGATTACAAGAAGTGGACCAGAAAACGAGTCCGGGGTTGTAAAAAACTGCCCCTTCATGCAAAACCACGAACATTTCCACAGGACGGGCGGAAGGAGCGAAGGAGATTCAGGGGGGGGGGGGGGGGGGAGGTGTTGGGTTCAACCAAAAATTTCCGCCAAATGCTTATTCAAAAAACCATAAAAAATACCCAGCAGGCGATGGGCCGGGTGAGGGGGAGTCGCCTGCCCCCTTTCGGTTTCTTTAGAGGGGAGATCTACTCTGATCATGAATGAAGTTTGCTCAAGGTCTCACGAACGGAAATTTTTTGAATGGGAGTTCAAAGGCGATGACCCTCGAAATTATTTAGAGCCAGAGAGTGACAGAGAGCGCTTGGGCCGTTCAGCGTTCCTAACAGCTGGTTACTTTATATCGGCTTGTGTTCCATTGTCGCTGTTTTTGGATTCATTGTTACTATTTCCTCATCTTCTCTCCAAAGGAACTGCTTGAAACAAACTACATAGTTCATTCCACTCTCAACTCGCCATAAACTAAATACCAATTAGCAATGCAATTTTAAATTTTGAATATATTATCAGCCCACTTTGAACAATGTTTGATTTAATAAAAATAATTTATTTTTGAAGAAAATAATTACAAAAAAATTAAGCAATTCATATTGTTTTCCATTTTTTTGAGTCTAGATTGCTGGTCAGGCGGTATCTACGTTGCCTACCTGACCAGCCGCCACTGGGATTGTATTGTTTTGGAACAGTGCGTAATATTTAAAAATCGAATTCGAAATTTCTCTGGAAAATGTTGAAATTCCATTTGGAAATCGTTGAAGTTAGTTTGGAAAATGTTGTATTCGTTTGGAAAACGTTGGATATAATTTAAAAAATGTTGAGTTCAATTTAGAAAATGTTGGATTCAATTTGGAAAATGCTGAGAACTATTTGGAAAATCTTAGATTCGATTCGGAAAATGTTGAATTTATTCTGGAATTGCTATATATCGGTAAGGCCTCAACTTGATACGTGATTGTTACTTCTCAGTCTATATGCGGTAATGGAAGCATTGTTGTAACTTCGTGGAGGACAATTTCTTTTTCCCCAAAAGGGTGAAAAAATTATGAGAAGTTGCCTGTAAAGACTAACTGTCATAGGACGTGAGCATATCTCTGTTTCTCTGAATAAATGAATATGCTATTTTTTAGCTCCCAGAGAGAAAGCAGATGTGAAGGTTCAAGAGAAGGGGAAAACTATTTAAAGACTTCAAGAGATAATTACATACAAGCTCGAACGGGATGGGAAGGGTATGATAGAGATTGGTAGTGAGAGAGTTGGGGTAGCCACAAAAAGGGGCCGCTCGCACCATCTCACCGCCAAGGCTCTGAAAGGTTTTTCACTGGGATAAGTTCGAGCTCCGAGTCTAATTATATTAGGAATTTAATGAGTTGAGTACTTTTAATTGGGAAGAAGTAAAATGAAAACATGGAAGGTGAACCGCTAATTTCACTCATCGGAATGAGCAAACTGAAACGACGTTCAGTCCTAGTTTCACCCCTCTTCTCACCTCTTCTCTTGTTTCGTTTTTCTCTTCCGCTTTTCAAACACAACATTTTCAACAGAGTTAGACTCTAGAATGTAAAAAGATGCTAGGTACTACAAGGTAATAGTCTGCTCACTTTTGATACAGAAGGATATAGAAAATTGGGTTAAAAGGACTTTTTTAACGAATGTGAGAGAAAAAAGAGAAGAGGAATGAGGTTGGGGAAGGGGCAGGGGGCCTTAACCAGAAACATGATCAAAACACTAGGTTCCTTCCTTTTTAGCACTTCTATTCTCCTTGTTAACCCAGAAACCAGTTTTATTACTATTGTTAAATTCACGTTAAATTTGAGATAGTTGAAATTCACAACGGTTATAACGTACAAAATAATATCCCTAACTTGCCGGTCCAAATAAAAAAGTCGAACTGACTTGCCCTCTACTTTCAAAAAAGCTCCAAAACGGCAGGGATATCAGGCGGTGCTTCAGCTAAATGTTTAAGAATGTTAGTGACACAAACGGTAAAGTACTAAATCATGCAGCATGGCTAATAGAGCGAATTTTTAAAGAAAAGTTGTGAATAAAACTCAGGGGACAGCCGTGTGGCGAAATCGCAAAGAAAATTTTAGGACACGCAGCCAAAGTAGAAAATTTGGTCATTTATGGGCATTTTTCACCTAAAAATCGAATTTTTTAAACGTATATATGAATCTTAGAGATCTAGGAGTGGTCGTAATTGACTCAGCTCTAAACAATACTTTGACTGTGACATCCCACACGTCCTATTGTCAAAAAACCTATTTCTTAGTAATTTTCGGGACACTTAATTGTAAATTTTAACTTGAAATTCTGGAGCGATCCAGCCAACGAACTCGATCTACCTTTTGCCAAGACGGATTTTTCTGCGTTGGCTTTAATTTTTTACGCCGTATTTTAGAGGAGTTATCGTCTGGAAATACACCCTATAAAATATAAATAAATAAATAAATAAATAAATAAATAAATAAATAAATAAATAAATAAATAAATAAATAAATAAATAAATAAATAAATAAATAAATAAATAAATAAATAAATAAATAAATAAATAAATAAATAAATAAATAAATAAATAAATAAAATAATATAAATATATATATATATATATATATATATATATATATATATATATATATATACGACGTTAAAATCTTGGACTGTGTTCTTTGATATATGGAACGGAATATTAGGGGGTCCCATCCTCTCCCTCCCATATTTGAAATGTTGAAGCCATGAGCTATTTTAAGCTCATTTTGCCGTCGAAAATTCGTTAAAAACACACATTTACTGTGTTACATGGGAATCAGTCGAAAAACATTCCACTAACTGTCATATTTATTGTAAAACAAACAATAATACAACCAAGAACATCCACTTACTAAACAGAACTAGAACAGAAGTTGAATCCTTTGAGGTTAAGGAAGACTTTTGGAGACAAGTAAAATATAGATGCTCATGTTATCATCTTGGGAATGCCCTCATAGAGTTTGAACAAACAGAACTCTGATAACTCAAAGTTTTGGGCTCTGCCGGAGAGAACAGTTATTCTTTTCAACCCTCAACTCCCTCTTGCACAATCTCCGTTCTGTGTCGAACTTGAAATATTTTCCAAGATCCACCAATTGAATTGAATTAATTAAAGCATATTCTGCTGTATGAATCACGTACGTATAGCATTCGGATATTAAAAACGTCATTGCCGTGCATCATGAGCGAATTCTTGTGTATCTTTTTTGTTTTGACGAATAAGCGAACAAATTGAAGCTATTGCATATCTGAAATGATTTTGTATGCGGTCATTTTTTTCTGATGCAACTGTTTTCTCTCACACCCCGGGACAATTTCAGTAGGCCGTCCCTTTATTGACGAATCCTTGCCAATATAGAATATAGCTTTAGAGGCACGTTTTAAAAATGGTTAGTAAACGATTAGTAAACACAAAAAAAATTTTTTTTCTTCATTAAATTGATGTTAACAATTTCTTTGCACTAAAGATGCTTCCTTTTGTATACAATTTAACGTAAGTAGGATACGAAAAACTACGAAAATTCACCCATACAATCATGCATGACGAGATATTGTAGAAATTCCAATATAAATTTTGATTTGACAGATGGAGTATAAAGTTACATATGAAAAAACTGGACAGATTAATACAAAGTAAAGTACCTCTCGAAAAACAATTTCGATACAATTCGAAATATAATAATACGATAGGTCATTTATGAAAATTAGCTCACACGAAAATGCTGCATGACTGGAACTTTTTTTTTTTTTTTTTTTTTTTTGAAAATCATTTAAAATCAGAATGGAAGCGGTAGTTACAGCTAGCTTCGACTTTTGTTTTGTTGTGACTTTTTGTTTTTTCGAGCTCCGGTTTCGGTCGAGTAAACTGAAAAGTGAAAAGGTAAGGTTTCGAATTTCAAAGTACCCAAAATTATTTCAGGAATTCGTGTCCTTTTTTCACACTGCATTACGTATGTTGTTAGCTGTTTGCTGACAGAGATATTGTATCTGATGTATATTAAATTACTGTTATTAAATGACGCTTTGTTCTCTTCATTACTATTATATAAGCTGGAAGAGGGAGAGCCAGCAATAACTCTCACACGCATCACATTCATTTGAAGTCCCTGTTTCAAGTGATACACATATTTCACACGCTCAAATCCTCTGTGCCATCGCTGGTATAAATCTCCACTTGAATTGTTGAGTGTTGTGGATTATTGAATTTGAATTCCGCAACTTATTTTCCACACATCAAGGATAATTGAATACTAAACATCATGAAATCGCGCATTTCCCGATACAATCTTCTTAGGATTCCAACGATTTACACATGGAATGTATAATTCTTCTCTTTACTAGTTCCAAGATCTGGTAACCATGGAACCAAATTGAAGTTAATAAGTACTAAAATTCACAACAATATTTATTGTTTAGGACTGATTACATTCCAACATTTTCTCTAGTTAGTCAATTTCTAATCCAATCCCTGCTTTGCTTTGTGGCAAAGGTTTTTTGTTTTTGTAATTATTTTGAGCGAATTAGTTAATGTTTGTAATACAGTTTTTATTGAAAAAAATATATAAGAAACTGTTCTTCACACACACGAAACTAAAATCTAGGCAAAAATTCAGGTTGATTAAATAACTACCTATAAAAAATTTCCAGTCATACAGCTCAATCGTATGAGCAAACTTTCGTAAACTATCATATTATTTTAACTAACATTGTTTTGAAATTTAAGCACTTCAATTGCGTAGAATTTGTCAACAAAATTTTTTATAACAAAAACCTCGTTTTAAATAATAATCTGCAATTCAAAGAAAATTGAGATTTAAATTTCATTTCGGTATTTTTTTTAATCGATTTTTCAGCAAATATTATGAAATTTAGGTACTTTTCAGTATTTTTTTGCATAAATTTTTAATGATCTAGTTCATTTATGATGTACTTTTTTGACTACGATTCTGCTAGAAATATGAATTTAACGATTTTGTTATCAATTTTTCAGCCATTTTTAGTAATCTTATATCACAATTTTTTTTATTTGACCAATTTAATGTGCTCAAAATGTGTTCGCCAACAAACTCATCCTTTCGTTTGGAAATATATAATAAATAAATAATACATACTAATATTAATGAAATTAATAATAGGTATATATTATGTATATTATGAATAATTATATATATATATATATATATGCGTTATCAAGATTAATCTTGATAACGCAAAATAGCGAAACGTTGATTATTTCTACTCATATCTGTGTTTATATTTGTACCTATATATATATATATATATATATATATATATATATATATATATATATATACCACATATGTATATATATACATTTATATATGTATTCATTTATTTATATATATATATATATTTATTTATATATACGTTAAACTCTAGGGTTAGTTTCAGAATTCCTCAAAAGAACGTCCTCTTCTCCAAAATTCGCTAATTGAACTGAAAATACAGGCAAGGCGAATAAGTGATGGAAGGGGAAAAAGGGAGCCCCCGGATGAGGGATTTAGTTAGACGATTTGGAAATCGATGAAGATTTTTTTTACAGTAACTATTGGAAGGAGGTGGGGCAGTAAGAATTGGAAAGTAAGATTTCTCGTCCGTGAATGAATGAATGAATGAAAACATGTTTATTTATATATATCAGTTGACAAAATTTTAACAAAATAACATGGAATAGGCTATGGTATGATTACCTTTAGCCGGAGTTCGCTGAATACTTGGATGTTATAAATAACATATTTTAGAGTCTACAGGTTAATTTTACTATATTCATATTACATTATTAATTGTTAACCAAGTTCATATTCATATTACATTATTAATTATTATCTTCAAATTCTATATTATATTATTCTCTGCAGCTATTATTACATTGTTTTGGAGGATTCAATCTTGTTGGTTTTATTTATTGTTTAGCTTGTTTATTCATTATTTATCACTACCTATCTACCTATACATAATTTTTGTTGAATTGCGCTCCAATGCACTAGCACCAATCTAATTATAGTTAAATTCTGCTATTAGAAAACGACGATACGCCCATGCTGCTTTTATAAATTTACATAAATTACCCCATTCCCCTCCATCCAGCAAGGCTATTAGGTCAGTTCTGGCAAGGGCATTTGCACCAAGGAATGCTTTCCTGCAACAAGACAGTATTGGGAATCTGGCCAAGAAGTGCTCCGTGTCTTCTTTCTCGTTCATATTGCATAGTGCACAATTATAAATCCTGTTTTCCATCCAAGGAACATATTTCAGGTGGTAAAATTCTCCACCTTCATTTTAGTACACATTGATTTTGATTTCTCGTCCATCGACACCTCATTTTGAAGGTTTATTGAAACTAAATACGATGGTGATTCCAGAATTTATCTTATCAAGTACTCAGTATATGGCTGAGTTAACGTTAGCTAAAGAAAAACGATTGCCATACACCCAAGTGTTAGGATGGGAAATGGTATGAAGACCAAGTTTCGATGGGTGCTAAGAAGATGTTCGATTGCTTGTGTTGGAGGATGGAGCAGGATTTCCCATTAAATACTGACGATAAAATCACGCGAAAAAAACCTTTCTGTCCCGATAAATTCAATGATTTTTCAAAATTGAAACATGCGAATTGTTTGAAGAAAAAAAGTTTCATTCACCGGGGTACGTTACCATAAAATTCATTGTTAGGCTTAATTTTCTATATGCATTCGGGAACCTCCATCATGATAGTTAGGAACATTGGAAGTTGGAATGATAGATACAATTTCTTCTCATAAGTCGCCGGTAGTTGATATAGACTTCAATCGATGACCATGGCAAGATAGAGATCATCTCGATAGAATTGAGAATTTATTTGGGGGGTCGAAAAAATTTGAAAAGCCTGGATAGGCCTCTTCCAGCAGAGAATTTTCTAAGACCTTTAGCAAATTTTTCCAGGAAAATGCAAATCAGTGATGGCTACTACTACGCCTTCAACATTTTACGAATTTTCATGATAACTGGAGGACGTTTATCATGTTGCTTGGATGGAGTGAAAGGTACACATAAATCTCTTTTGTCTTTTTGTAGAGTTAAGAAAGTAAAAACACTAGCCGTTCTTAGGCGTGGGGAAATTTGACATCCACTCTCCTGCTGAGCTTCCGGATGTCTCCATTTTCCAACCATGGATACAAAAGTCAATAAGGTTGTGATGGATAATGACAATATTTTCACATATACATATTTTAATTTTTATAATCGCATATTATTTCTGTTATCAATAAGTTTATTCTTAAGAATTGTTATTCTTGTTGAAGTTTTCTATGTCCAAATGTATACAATTTATGTTATTTATTACTGTCACTATTGTTATTGTGCCATGTTACTAATAGGTGCAATAATTTCAGTATTATAGTGAGAAATCTTACCAATTACGAGAAACGTGACGGCCTGGAAATACTGAAACAAATAAAAATTTCAGTGATATTAGTTTTTATTGAGAGTAACAGGGTAGTGTACGAGCAATACATCATTAGGGTATATAGTTTTTAAAAGCTCACTTGGTTGTTGGTTTGCAAAATTGAAGTTTCATTAAACAAAAATTTGAATACCGCCCCATTCACTTGCCTGAACTCAATTATACTGAATTCTACAGTTTTCCTTTTTGTTCTATCAATTCCGATAATGGTCCATAGTAATTGATCAATAGAATCTATTTTAAATTCTCCTGAGAATTAGTTGGGTTAACGTTTCACGATATGTAGGCATCAAAAACTGAATATAAAATATCTCTATGTATGCTGTGACCATCGTGATTTGTAGTTTCTATTAATAAATTATATACTGGGTGTAAATGTTAAGGGTGGACCACCGGCCAGGGGTCCATTCTAGAGCTAATTTCGAGCTTATCGAATGTTCGTTTTGCTGATTTATTTTTAAACGCTTAGTTTTCGAGTAATTTAATTTGTATGATTTCGTTTCGTGTTTCCGACGTTTTTTCACTAAAACGATCATAACTCCCTTAATTTACTGTTTAATTCAAATTTGAGGATACCGTTGTGAAGAATGTAAAATTTCCTATCAGAGAAATGCCAGACTCTTATTATGAATCAAGGTTTGAGACATGAAAAACCCCTATGAAAAGAAATTTAACCTAATTTGGAAACCTCGAGTTTTTTCAATCGGGAATGAACTAGGAAAACCAATATTTTTTCAAGGTATAAAAATGGTAAAAAATGAGACAAACTCTCACCTTTCAAACGGTGCAGTCAATTTTACTTTTGCTTTGCGGAAAGAGGGGAAAACTATGTTTTAATGTTGAGAACTTTTTTTCCCCCTCAATGAAATCGAGAGGGTATTCTTGAAAAATGACCTTCTATGAAAATACGAGTTTGGGGTCGGTTTCTACGTATTTTTTACGCTGAATTAAATGGTAACATTTTCAGATCTCCCGAACCCCATTATAACCGAGTTTCATACTAAGCCTTACTAATTCTACCCCTAATAACTAATAAAATTCATCCAACCAAATGAACTCAATTTGTGAGTTTAAGTGTAAAACTTGGTTATAACGGGGTTGAGGAGAAATGGAAGTGCTACCTTTCGATTCAGGGTTAGTAAATACGTAGAAAGCGACCCCAAAATCGTATTTTCACAAAGTTCAGTTTCAAGAAAACCTTTGATTTCAAAAAAAAAAAAAAAAAAAAAAAAAATTCTTCAACATTAAAACATAGCCTTTTCTCCTAATTTATTAGCAAAGTAAAAGCAAAATTGACTGTACCGTTTGAAAGGTGAGATTTTGGCACAGTTTTTACCGTCCTCGCACCTTGAAAAAATATTGGTTTTCATAGTTCAATTCCCGATAGAAAAAAGTTGAGGTTACCCAAATTAGCTGAAATTTCCTTTTCAGAGGGGTTATTCATGTTTCAAACCTTAATTCATAAGGAAGCTCAGGCATCCAGGCAATATAAAATTTAATGTTCTTTCCATCGGTGTCCTCAAATTTGAATTTACACAGCGAATTAAGAGCGTTATGATCATTTTAGTGACAAAATGTTTAAAACACGAAAAAATCTTACAAATTAAATTACTTGAAAACCTAGCATTTAGAAAGAAATCTCCATGACGAACTTTCGATCAGAAATAAGCTTTAGAATCGACCCCTGGCCGGTGGTCCACCCTTATATACAGTGTGTCCTACGTAAGGTGGTCAGTTTTGAGAGATTTTTTTTTTCTTTATATGCTTAGTTTTTGAATAATTTAATTTAAAAATTTTTTTTTTCTTGTTTTAGACCTTTTGTCACTAAAACGATCATCTCTCCCTTAATTTGCTATGTACATTCAAATCTGAGGATGCCATTGGAAAGTTGTTCGTTAAAAACCTGTTACTATATTATTATAAACATCCTGGAATAATTTCTGCTGAAACAGGACACCCTTACCCAACAAGATTTCGCTTGGATGGTAATGTTACAAACCCTCGTACAAAAACTACTCTGTTTACAAAAAATCCTCGCTATTTAATACATGTAGTGCACAAATCTTTACCTAGAGTTCTGAAATCACCTTTCAATAGTAAACGAGATGGACACAAAAAGCTGGTATACTCTTGGTTGATTTCAGTTGGTTACACCCCCTTAGAAAATATTATGGCTAGTACCTATGTCACAAAATAACCTGGTTCCACGTAGCATTCCAATTATGTACCTACTTTAGTTTTTATAGAAATATTTTCTTCTTTTTTTTCTTCTTTTTCTTTTCACTGTATTTTGAGGAATCGTCGTTTGTTGTACTGCTTTTGAGCTGAGTTCCGACTCTTGTCGGCAGCACGGGCTTGCCCATCGCCGACAATAAGTTGACAACAATAACATTAATAATGGTGTGTTTAATTTCCTATATATTATAAAGTGTATTATTTTCATTATTATTTCTGTGATGTCAATAAATCATTTAGGTATCTATCTATCTATATATCTATTTTCTGTCGGATAAATTTCTGAGCATTCTTACAAAGCAAGGTTTGAGACATGAAAAAGCCATCTGAAAAGCAATTTTTACCTAATTTAGGAAACCTTGAGTTTTTTTCAAACGGGAATTGAAATATGAGAATTAATATTATTTCAAGACACAGGAACGGTAAAAACTGTGCCAAAATATCACCTTTTCAACAAGTTTAGGGATGGTTATTACGTATTTGCGAACGCCGAATCGAATGGTACCACTTTGCATATCTTCTGAACCCCTACCGAGTCTTACACTTTAGGTTACTAGTTTCACCCCCAAAAACCCATAAAATTTATCATAGCAAATTAACTCAAATTCCTGAGTTGAAGTTGAATGTTCCCATTCGAATCAACGTAAGCAAACACATAGAAACCGACCCCAAACTCGTATTTTTATAGAAGATTGTTTTTCAAGAAAACCCTTGATTTCAGTGAAAAAAACGATGTTTTTCAGAATTAAAACATAGTTTCCTCCCCTAATTAGAAAAGCAAAAGAAAAATTGACTATACATTTGAAAGGATGAGATTTTGGCGCAGTTTTTACCATTGTTGTGTCTTGGTATTGGTTCTCATAGTTCAATTCCCGATTGAAAAAACTAAAGGTTTCCACAATTAGGTGGAAGTTACTTTTCAGAGGGCTATTTCATGTTTCAAACCTTAATTCATAAGGAGGCTCCGGTATTTAGCCAACAGAACATTTAATGTTCTTTCCAATGGTACCCTAGAATTTGAATTTAAACTCTAAGTGTAACTTCCGATCAGAAATGAACTTTAGAATGGACCTCTGAAGTACTGACCACCTTATGCGGGACAACCTGTATAGGACCAGACAAATAGTGACAGATAAATGTCAACAAAACTACAACCCTATATGAAATGAAATATGTAGGTTTATCGAGTGTTACGAAACATAATGAGAAAAACATATTTGATTATTCGTTTAAATTACTTTTTCACATTAAGAACAATCCACATCACAGACAAGAGAACCAGTTAACTAAAAGCAGTTACTGGAAACATTACCAACCGGGAGAAATCTATTAAAATATAATAAAACGCTTACTGAAGATATAGTTACTTAAGTTATAGTTACATAAGTTGAGTAAATAAGTTATGAAGTTGTATTAGTTAAGTAAGTTATTAGTTATAGTTAGTTATAGTTACTGAAGTTATAATGCTCTTGATTTCTTGAAGAAGCAATTTCGTTGGAAACATATCAGCTGGCCGATCGTAGTATTTTATTGGGGGAAGTCAGAGAATGAGTTAGGTACTTCTCTGAAGCGGCCTTCTTGGGAAGATTCGGCCAGGACAAGTAGTGGGTGGAAACCATGTGGCCAAAGTTCAACTAAAAATTCAAGATGGAGGGTTGAATGTTTCGAACGAAGTGGGATACGAGCGTTCCCTCAACTAGTAGCTTGTTCTATGAAGAATCGTGAAGATAAATTTCTGGCAGCACTCGTAGTCATTTTTGTAGTTGAAAATCCCTCGGAATTATCAGATTACAGTACTTCAAGGGTACGTGAAATCTCACTGCTTGAATCGTGAATGTTGTAGCAGTAGGGGGAGATAAGAGAAGGTTAAATAATGGTCCATTAATGAGTTATGTCTCGGGCGTTCTCTTTGAGAAGGTAACAATTTACAATGTAGAGCTCTTCCACTAACTGAAAGTTGGAATCGATTCATCAGAGCAGGCAGAAACCTTTTCGGTGACTGACATTGGTGGGCGCAGAGTCTTTGTCATAGGGTACTCCAGGAATCAGTACAGATCCACCCAGACCAGAGTACCGGTTTTGAAAGAGCGATGTTCAAAGAAGTGATGGAAGTTATATATATATATATATATATATATATATATATATATATATATATATATATATATATATATATATATATATATATATATATATATATATATATATATATCCATCGCAATCATACATAATATTATGTCGTGTACAAAAAAGCTCTGGGAAACTACCCACCCACTTTGATGGGGAGTCATTACTACCGCAGTGCACTTATTTCTTTTGAGTTCCTGACGTGTACCTAACTACTACAAATCATGCTATTAATGTAGTTACATCAATTTAAACTGTTTCTTTATTACTATTATTTAATTAAAATTTAAGCGAAAGGTACTTATTGCTAATTAGTGCTGTTAATAATATGGGGTTTTGACATTACATTTCAAGACAAAAATCACTAGAAAAATGAAAAAAAAAATATATATACATGAAATAAAATAAATTATTTTTTAAATAATTTTAGTTACATTGTTTCAATTTATTTTAGTTAATAATTTAAATGTGTGTATGAAACATGTTGAATATTGGAAAAGATAGACCGGATATTATTTTAATTATTTTTAGTCATTATTTTATTATTATTAGGTATATTATTTTATTTATTATTAATTATTAATTCATGTATATGGTGTTACACTTTTAAAGCTTATGTGTAAATACTTGATAAGAATGATAGGCATTTAGTACAACTAGAAGTTATCAGCGAGGTAAATACTTTTTTTTTTTGCAATTACTCCTCGTTAGGCTTTTTGGATTTCTTACAGCTTCTGGAGCATATCGCAATCTTATTGAAACACTGAACAAGATAGAGTTTTTAGACGATTCTAAATTTAGTATAGGAGCAGGAATTACCGCTAGAGTGTTGAATGTCACAGGATAATGCCGTTTCCGAGAACAGTTAAACCAGGTGTCATGTTTGGGGTAAAATATCAAAATTATTTTAATATACAATTGATTTAACGAGAAAACTGGTAAGTTGGCAAACATCTCCGAGGTCGAAAACCTTCGATTTTTCCTAGCAATAATTTTCAAATGAGGGTATTCTGGGTCGGTAAGTTTCAGAGATTATAAAATATGGATGAGAATGTTCGCAATTTATTTTGAAGGTAGCAAACGTGTACTTCCCACCTGTTTTTCATCGATCATTACTCCCAGGTATCGACACCAGCGGGTTCTAACTAATATGCTACAATTTCATGGGCCTTCAAAACTACACTGGTGCAGCCTCAACTCATGCTTTACATCATCTCTATCTCTGGTTTTGGAAAACAACATATATTTGGTTTTTTTCAGCATTTACAACTAAATCATTATCTGTCAACCATTTACATACGCAAACACGATTTGCCACATCAAATACTTCAAGCCACGAATAGCCCTCACACAGTCGTCAGCGAACATGTATATACTGTTTCTGATAGGTAAATGAGCTATAGAATTTATAGATATTAAAAACAATACAGAAGATAACGTTCCACCATGGACAACTCCAGATTCAATAGGCATAGCTTCACTTCCAATTATTTTTAATTTCCACGACTTGTCTTCTATTTCTAAAGAAGCTCTCGAACCATTTCAATTCGCCATCCCTTATTCCGTAAGTTTCTAGGCTTAACAATGATTTCCTCTTGTTAATAACATCATGGCTTTAGCCATATCAAGCCATATTGCTATTCCTCTCTTTCTTTTATCTAAGATACTGTTAAGGTCTTTCGTCACATGGAAAAGAGCTTCATCCACACCTGTAGCCTGGCGAAATCGAAACTGATTTGGAGCCAGTAGACAATTTTTTTAATGTTAGCGAAAACACGTACCACTCCACATCAACCCCAAACTTGTGGGAGGTTTCAATAATATATTAAGGAGTCGGTTAATACAACCCAGTCAGCCAAAACCAAGACTGGGACCTATTGCTTAATTTTTTTAACGTGCCACTGAACACACTTCCACTGGGTTATCGCCACCTACTTTGTGTCAGACACTGTTACTCCCTGATCACTCACTGAATGCTCACAGGAACTGTTGCAGAATCAGCTATTGCCTATCAATGATTTGGCTAGAAGGAAATGACAAGCAGCTGCAGGATAAGCCAAGAGTCACTACTATGTCAAAGCTACATCGCCTACAATCTGATCGACCCTGTTTGCTGTTTCTGGCAGCACAGAACTGCTGGGATGTGCCCTCATCTTCAGTGCCCCTGGATCGGACCATGTTATGTTGTTCGGATCAATCCATCTTAGAGAAAATTTAGGCTGGTTCATGTTTGTCACGCTGCTACTGATTCATCATATTAGAATATTGAAGTAAGTTCGTCAAGTACTCATACGTCATACCTGAATGTACATAGTACAACTTATGGAGGTGATGGTAATGTAGTAGTTACCCGTTCAAAGGTTAGAGGCGATTAACCTGCAACACCCATAGGATTTCCCGAAGGCTGAATATCAAAAAGAGAAGAATAGAAGGAGGAAATACCAGTATCAATCTCAAACTAAATACGTTCTTTCTGAACAACTGGCTGTACCTAAGTAAAATTACGTATTGCAATGTTTCTCATATTCCCTTCATTCTCAACAACCTTATATTACATTTTTTCATAGGAATTTCATTCCTATTGAGAATAAAATTATTTTTCTCTCTCAAATGTACTCATCTTGTAATTGCATTATTGCTCTTATGGTACTGGGTGAATAGATACGAGTCACGCAACGAAGGTACATATCACGCACCAATTCAAATGTATGTAAGAATTCAGATGAAGTTGTGTCTTTTTGAAAGCATTCACAAATCTACTTCTCACATTTCATCAGAACAAGTTGTTATTCCTTACTTGCTCTGAAGTGTTGGAATTATTCATGGAAGCCAAAGTCGATTGTGCATTCAATTCAGTGTGCTACAATGAAAATACCGCCACTGCGAAAGAACCTGGTGGAGTTATTAATCCTCACCGTTATGAGTGAACTCTAAAACTTGGCAAGACTGCGTAGCAACTCATGCCCGTCTTACCTTCCAAGTCTTTAATAACGAAGGGAAATAAGTTCTTAACGCTCTTAAAGGATTCCACCAACTTACCTTCAATGGGCAGGAATAATCTGATAACATGGGTACATTTGTATAAACAATAATGAGCCAAAAAGTCAGACCACACAGTTCTAACAATAACTAAACAATTGGATTTTCTACATAATGACGGAGACGTTTTCTATTTATTTTATTTTAATTCCCTCGAATTG